>CM039516.1:38374219-38482899 GCA_022432975.1 Begonia masoniana
AAATAGCTAATCTTAAAAAGAAAAATGAGGATTTGAATTATATTGTGCTTAAGTTCACAAATGGTACAAAGAACCTAAACATGCTGATAGAAAATCAGAGAGCTACTTTTGATAAAGCAGGTTTAGGTTATGATAAGTTTAATAAAAAGAAAGCATTCAAGAACTTCTTTGTTAAACCAACTACCTGCCATGCTTGTAATGTGATAGGACATAAATCTTATGAATGTCCTTTGAAATCAAATAAGAGATCAGGGAATAAATTACAGTGGGTTCCTAAAGGAACCAAAACTAACTCCAGGACCCAAACGATTTGGGTACCAAAGAAGAACACTTGATTTTTGTTTTGCAGGTTGACTGCTCTCCCGGGGAAAATCAACGATATCTCAACAGATATCGGGAGACTCAACAAGGTTTGATGTTGTCAATTGAAAGTAAGGAAATGTCCTTTTTGGTAAAAATCAAAAGGATAAATTTGTTGGCTTTGGCAACAAAGGTAATCCTGCGAACTCTGCTTTGAAAACATGTTTTTGCTAGAAAAAGGGTTAAAGCATATTCTTCTTAGTATAAGCCAACTGTGTGATAAGTTTTCTAAAGTATTTTTAAATCAAATGAATGAGTGATTAAAGAGATTTCGAACAGCAATATTCTGTTTAAAGATGATATGAAAGAAAATGGTTATATTTTTTATCTGGATGATTTGAGCACGTGGATAAAGAATATTTTTGCTATAAATTCTTCCAATGATATAGTTGTCTTGGCTTTGAAGGGTAGGTCACATAGGTATGGATACCTTAGCTAAGATTACTGAAGAGAATTTAGTTAGATGAATCTCATCAATATTTACTCAAATTCATATAGAATTCTAAAACCAAGTTCAGCATGGCTAGACTTCATTTGGTTAGAGTTCATGATTAAAGAGGTGATTTCTCTTTTGTTTTTGTGAATTCTGTTGTTCAATTAGCATATATCTTTACAAAGCCTTTGGATGAAAAGACCTTCAATAATATTAGAATAAGGCTAGGTCTCATTCGGATTGAGAAAAACTAAGGCTATTCCTCTGTTGGTAAATCTTGAGTGATGGAGCAGTTTTTTTTGCTAAGAAAGGCATCGGAAGATATTCTATCGGAAAACTTATTCATCTTTTTACCGGAAGATGTAGTTATTCTTTTTGGCATCAGATGATATACTTCTATCGATAGACATCGGAAGATATATTATTTAGTCTGCCGACACGTGTGACCCATCGGGCGTTGTCGGTGTTACACGTGTGACTTCATCACGTCGGGTGATGCCCTATCTTATTTAAACTCTATTTCTTCTCCGAGACGCTTCACCTTTCGCGCCCTTTCAGAAAATCTCTGCCTCCAACCCTCTTTCTCTCTAGTTTTTCCTTCTCGACTCGTTCATGGCCTCATCGTCTCGTGCAGTCTCCGAACCGGCCAAAAAGAAGGCCAAAGTCTCAGTTCGTCAGTCACGAGAAATTCCTCATGCAAGTAACTGGCCCTCTTACTACTTCCTCAGTCAAGCTGCTGAGGCAAGGTATCACGATGATTTTAAACATAAGAAGTTGATTCCAAGTCGTGGTATTATTCCTGACGATTTAGTTGGTTTAAATTTAGTTGTACCCTTGGTGGATATTGGTTTAATGAGGTTGTTCGATGTTGAATCTTTCTATTACACAACTGCTGTTAAAATGTTTTATGCCAATCTTAGCTATCCTTCTGACCTATCTACTGTCTCAAGCTATGTGTATGGAAAACACATAGTTATAACCTCTCAATTCTTAAATGAGCTTCTGGAGAGTCCTCATTAGATAATCATACTAAATTCTATGCGACTGGACAAGAGTCCCCATTTCTTGACACTCCTGAGGGGCATCTATTTTTGAAAGAAATTGTCCTAGACCCGAACAATATTCCCAATCCTTTAAAGAGCAAACACTTAACTGTTCGAGCTCGACTGTTTCATCAAATGATCAGATATAATGTTATTCCTAAGGGTGGTCATTATGATGATATTAGTAGCATGGAATTTTTTGTTCTTTTTGCTATCTTCCAAAAGACCCCCTTTGATATAGGTTTCATTGTTTTAAGACGAATGATACAGAGTGTCACCTCCAGAACCACTTCTTTTCCCTATAATCTACTTCTCATGAAGATCTTTCAGAAGTTTGATGTAGAATTTCCCGAGGACGAGGATCCTACATGCCTTAAATCGTCCAGCTATTACTCTAGCTTTACTTTGAACAGAATGGGAATAAAAAAGAATAGAAGAGGAGATTTTGTTTTGGATCAGTCTAAGAAAAGGGCTACTAAGGTAGCTGCTGTCAGAAAAGGAAAGAGGAAACTGATTCTGGCTGAAGAGTCATCAACTCAAGAAGGCGGTGGTGATTCAGAGATCCCTTCTTTTGATATTTCTCCTTCTCATTCTCTGGTGTCTCGCCCCCACCTTCCTCCACCAGTGCCAAGGAATCCTGCTCCCTCCTCTCTAGCCCATATCTTTGAGGCAATCTCAGTTCCTTTTACTCCTAGCATTCCTCATCCATCTCCTCCACCTCCTTTTTTTGTGGCACCTTCTGTTCCTCCCTCTGTGCCCTCTCCATCTCCAGTGGTTCCTCCTTCTCCTCCCCCTCCTATTGTGTTGCCCTCTTCGCCTCCTCCAGTCCCTATCCCTCCAGTAGTCTAACCTGTTTCTTCAGTCATCCACACTACTCCTCCACTCCACTCTACTCCTCCACGTCTAAATGCTCCTCTTAGTCCAATTGCTCCTTCTAGTCCAATTGTTCCTCCAAGTCCACCTGCTCCTCCAGTCCAACCTGCTCTTCCAGTCCAACCCTCCACACCAGTCCAAGCCACCACTGTTCCTCCCTCTCCCATTACTTATCAGAGGAGATTTTCCATCAGTGAGGATCAGTTTAATGCTTTGCAGTCTAGCATAGCCAGCTTAGGTACTGCCATCACTTCTGTTAAGGACCAAATGGATAAACAACTGAGATAAAACAAATTGGACATGTGCACAGATTTGATGTTGGTCTAGACTTGTTGTCAAAGAAAATGGATCGACATAGAGAAATTGTCTCACTGGATCTTCGGTCTCTCAGATCTAAAGTTGAAGCTCTGAATCCCGAACCTGAACCCGAGCCATCTTGCTTTGTCAGTATCCCAGAGCCTTGCTATGAAGATCTTCTGCTTCCATTTTCTAGACCTGCAGTGGATGATGATGTGCGTTTCATGTCTTTGGATATTCATGAGGCTGAGCTCCAGTTCACTCACCCTTCTGTTTCCTCTGTTCCTGCATTTTCTTCTCTGCCAGCCAGTTCGTTAGCTGCCTCTCCTGCTGCTGAAGCTCCCCCTTCTCTGGCCTTAGAGCTGTGCAGAGCACTTTTCAGCATTTTATTCCTGCCCCTGCACCCCTTGCCCTACCTGCTCCCATTCTAGATCTTGAAGTGCCTCCATCAAGTATGGACCTGGTGGTCTATCAACAACCCCTCCCTCACGATATTGATTCACTTCAAGCTCTTGTGCATGCTTATTTCAATTCGCCCCATGTAACACCCGGCATTTTGGGCGTGTAATAATCTGTTGAATTATTGTATGGATTTAAATTGACATAAATACGATAACATATTCATTGTAAAATGTTGGAGCATTTAGTGTGGGGAGAACCTAACTAATGTGTATCTAACTAAACACTAAGTTTAGAATGCATGAAAGGGTAAATTGGAGAGAAATTAAGGTTGGTGGGAGATTGCCAATGGTTGAGTGACATCTGGCAACTTGTTGAAGAAGCTAAGTTCTTCCTCCTACGTGAAACCCTTAGTTCACTTCCCTGCTTCTTCTCTTCTTTCTCTGTTTTCTCTCTTCCAGGCGATTGAAACAAAGTTCCACACTTTGTTTCTCCTACATTCTTCTGTTTTCTTCCGTGAAGGTAATTCCCATCGATAGTTAACAAGTTTAACTATACTATTTATTGGTTTTAAGAAGTTTAGGGTTAATAACTGTATAAGCATGTTTTAGGTTCACAAACTACTGAAACCGAGACGATCAAGAACATCAACTCTATAGTAAACAGGTAAGTTCATACTTGTAGGTTGGCCCTTAAGGCCCTACATCACGAAGGTACTATTATTTCTGTTCTGTCGGGTTGTTTTCGGGTAGAAGGATTAGAGTTATGTTCTTTGTTTCCTCTGTTATGTTTCTGTTGTCTTAATTGTTGTTCTCTACTGTTTAAGTTGAAGAACTGTACTCGATCATGCATACACGTTTTTCCCAAAAGTTCATGCAAAACCGTTTTCTGTACACTGTTTGAAACTAAACAAGATAAATTTGACTGAAATGTACTGGTTAAGTGCGGGACGGGGACTGGCCTCCAGATCTGTTTCTGTACTGTACTGTATTATTGTTTGTGCCTGATAGTGCACCCACTGTTCGCCAGTTCCCCTATATGCCCCACTTATACCCCTCTGCCACTGAAACGTAATGTAATGTTTTGTCACTGTATTCTGAAAACCGCATGCATAGCATTTTGCATCACTGCATATTTGTTATGTTCTTACTGAGTTTTAGACTCATAGGTGAACTCTCTGATGTAGGTACTGAACCCGAAAATGAGGACTTTGTGCCTCAATCTGATGAATAGGTGGCTGGTGACTCGAGCTCATGGGGGGGTTTGGTTGCTGCAGCCAGGCATATTTCTGTCCCGAAGTTTAAGTTTTTAAAGTGATGTACAAGTCTGTGAAATCTCACTGTGATTCTGCTGTTTTGTTTTTAAACTTCAGCTGTCGTTCTGTGTTTGTTTTAAAAAAACAAAAAAAAAAACTTCTGTTTTTGGGAAATTCTGTAATCACATGTTAAATTCTGTACTGTCTTTGAAATTTTGAAAAAAATGTATAGATTCTGTGTCAATGTTTAAAACCGCTGTATTTGACAGTTCAGTTTATATTCTAAAGTGTTCTGGAATTGTTTGGGATATTTTCTGTTAATCTGTGCATGGATGATTTCTGGTTTTGGAACTATCCATGCAGTTTGTCTCCTTAAATCTGTTAATTGTAAAGTATGTTTAACAATCTTGTTTACAATCGGGTATTGAAAGTCTACAATTTTCATGCCTTCTGCTGTGCTCGAGAACCATGTTTTGAAGTGGTTTGAGAATCTGAGACGTTTATGTCTTCTGTTTTTATGCTCTCTGTCTGTGAGTCTTCCTGTCAAAAGTTGTAAATTTTGTCTTCAAAAGTTTACATCCACCGATCACTGTTCACTTTTGTCTTATTATATCCACCGATTGCACTGTTCACATCTACCGATTTCTTTGTTCACTTTGTTGTAGTTTACATCCACCGATCACTGTTCACTTTTGTCTTATTATATCCACCGATTGCACTGTTCACATCTACTGATTTCTTTGTTCACTTTGTTGTAGTTTACATCCACCGATCACTGTTCACTTTTGTCTTATTATATCCACCGATTGCACTGTTCACATCTACCGATTTCTTTGTTCACTTTGTTGTAGTTTACATCCACCGATCACTGTTCACTTTTGTTCTATTATATCCACCGATTGCACTGTTCACATCTACCGATTTCTTTGTTCACTTTGTTGTAGTTTACATACACCGATCACTGTTCACTTTTGTCCTATTATATCCACCGATTGCACTGTTCACATCTACCAATTTCTTTGTTCACTTTGTTGTAGTTTACATCCACCGATCACTGTTCACTTTTGTCTTATTATATCCACCGATTGCACTGTTCACATCTACCGATTTCTTTGTTCACTTTGTTGTAGTTTACATCCACCGATCACTGTTCACTTTTGTCCTATTATATCCACCGATTACACTGTTCACATCTACCGATTTCTTTGTTCACTTTGTTGTAGTTTACATCCACCGATCACTGTTCACTTTTGTCTTATTATATCCACCGATTGCACTGTTCACATCTACTGATTTCTTTGTTCACTTGTTGTAGTTACATCCACCGATCACTGTTCACTTTTGTCTTATTATATCCACCGATTGCACTGTTCACATCTACCGATTTCTTTGTTCACTTTGTTGTAGTTTACATCCACCGATCACTGTTCACTTTTGGTCTATTATATCCACCGATTGCACTGTTCCACATCTACCGATTTCTTTGTTCACTTTGTTGTAGTTTACATACACCGATCACTGTTCACTTTTGTCCTATTATATCCACCGATTGCACTGTTCACATCTACCAATTTCTTTGTTCACTTTGTTGTAGTTTACATCCACCGATCACTGTTCACTTTTGTCCTATTATATCCACCGATTACACTGTTCACATCTACCGATTTCTTGTTCACTTTGTTGTAGTTTACATCCACCGATCACTGTTCACTTTTGTCCTATTATATCCACCGATTACACTGTTCACATCTACCGATTTCTTTGTTCACTTTGTGTAGTTTACATCCACCGATCACTGTTCACTTTTGTCTTATTATATCCACCGATTGCACTGTTCACATCTACCGATTTCTTTGTTCACTTTGTTGTAGTTTACATCCACCGATTGCACTGTTCACATCTACCGATTTCTTTGTTCACTTTTGTCCTATTATATCCACCGATTACACTGTTCACATCTACCGATTTCTTTGTTCACTTTTGTTCTATTATATCCACCGATTGCACTGTTCACATCTACCGATTTCTTTGTTCACTTTTGTCCTATTATATCCACCGATTACACTGTTCACATCTACCGATTTCTTTGTTCACTTTTGTCCTATTATATCCACCGATTACACTGTTCACATCTACCGATTTCTTTGTTCCTTTGTTGTAGTTTACATACACCGATCACTGTTCACTTTTGTCTTATTATATCCACCGATTGCACTGTTCACATCTACCGATTTCTTGTTCACTTTGTTGTAGTTTACATACACCGATCACTGTTCACTTTTGTTCTATTATATCCACCGATTACACTGTTCACATCTACCGATTTCTTTGTTCACTTGTTGTAGTTTACATACACCGATCACTGTTCACTTTTGTCCTATTATATCCACCGATTGCACTGTTCACATCTACCGATTTCTTTGTTCACTTGTTGTAGTTTACATCCACCGATCACTGTTCACTTTTGTCTTATTATATCCACCGATTGCACTGTTCACATCTACCGATTTCTTTGTTCACTTTTGTCTTATTATATCCACCGATTACACTGTTCACATCTACCGATTTCTTGTTCACTTTGTTGTCCCCGACCGGGTCGGGGGCCGTCACTCCCCATGAAGCGCCCTCCTGGATTAATCAAGCTTTCTAGATGCATTTTTTAGCTTTCTTTAAATAGGTTATATTTGCTTCTGTATTTACTTTTATTGATAGTCTAATGTAATACTTGATACTCTTTCTTTCAGTTGTGTTGAATGCATTCATTTTTTTTTTTTGTTTCTCTGCTCATTTTTGATAATGTCAATGGGGGAGAAAATATTTGATTGATGATATTTGATGCTGTGTTGAGAAATTTTCGTAGCAATATGAACTAAGTATGAATACTTTACATACTGGATATGCTCTGAGTATGAAATTGGAATGTATGCATATGCTGTGGGGGAGCTAGGATTATGGGGGAGAACTATGATTAATCAAATTTATATTCATAGATTGTCATCATCAAAAAGGGGGAGATTGTTGACTTAAATAGTGTTTAAGTCTAAATATGTTTTTGATGATGTATTTATATGTTCATAAATGTAATTTGATTATGTTTATTAAATGAGAATAATGAATTATGCATTTGAGTTTAATCTACTGGAAATGCCCTTGGAAAGGGTATTTTAGTTGTCTAATGAATTTGGTTAAGTGTTCTAGGTGTGTTACTAAAACAGGACTGTAAATGTACATCCACCGGTGAAGTAGTAGTGAAGACATCCACCGGTCAATGAGAAAAGAAGATGTCCACCGCTAGCAGAACAGAATGTACATCCACCGGTGAAGTAGTAGTGAAGACATCCACCGGTCAATGAGAAAAGAAGATGTCCACCGCTAGCAGAACAGAATGTACATCTACCGGTGAAGTAGAAATGAAGACATCATCTGATAGGAAAACGACAAAAAGCAAAGTCGTTCAAAGACTACATCTTCCACCAGCTACACGACAAAGGCGGATTTTGTTGAAGAGTTACGTCTTCCGATAGGTCTTTGGAGAAGACCTCATCCGCTCGCTAAACGACAAAAGTAAAGTCGTTCAAAGACTAAGTCTTACGCCAGCTTTTTGGAGCCACGTCTTCCGATAGCGGTTCAGCTTGTTAAAGCTATGTCTTCCGATAACGGTTTGGTTTTCTACGGTACAAGGTTTTAAAGCTGAATCCACCGACAACGGTTCAAGCTCTTAAAGATACATCTACCTATGAGCAGAGTCTTCCGCCAAATTTGAATATACCGCGAAACTACAGTTTTCGTCGCCCAGAGCTTTAACTTCTGACCATTAATGGCGAAGCACGATAGCAACTTCAGAATGTAACGGCTATCTACTTTGTACGGATGCTGCTCCAACGGTAAAATATTTCTATATCCATAAAGAAACATTCAATTTGGAGCCGATTTTACAGACAGAGTATTTAAGAAGAAAAGAGAGCTCGAAGAAACAACTTTTGCAAAAATCATCTCTGAGCCCTAACGAGCTAATTTTTTACTCCGTATTTTTTATCTACTCCTCTCGAATGCTGAACTTGTGATATATGCTGAGAGAGTGTAGCATTGTGCTAGATTACTATTCTGCCAATTTGTAAAGGCTGTGATTGACGCCTGTGAAGTTCAGTGAAATTGTAAAGGCTGTGATTGACGCCCGTGAAGTTCAATCAAGGTGTAAAGGCAGTGGATCGACGCCTGGAAAGTTCGATCTGATTTTCTCTGAGGAAGAGGAAAGGAACTTCAAGGGGGGAACCTTGGAGTGTGGATGTAGGCAGTTTGGCCGAACCACGTAAAAATCACGGTGTCAATTTCTCTCTTTCTTACCTTACTTTATTTGATTAATTGCTATTAAACTTAGAAGTTTAAGACAAGAGAGAAATTATATTAGATTAATAAATTAAGTTTAAAAGTCTAATTCACACCCCCCCCCCCCTCTTAGACAATCTCGATCCTACAAAAACCAGAAAACTACGGCAAGAAAAAACCTGAATAGAAAATGCGACTGTCCTTCACACACGAGAAAACTCAACTCATGCATCACACACAAAGAAAAAACTCTTTCTCTGCAAACCTTTTTCTTCTGTAAACTTCTTCTCTTGTAACACACGGGATTTTTTTAAAAGGAAAATTGGAGATAAAATAAAAGAATAAGAAAATAGGTTGTTTTAATTAATTTAAAAGAAAAGTGAATGGTTTTAGGTTCGGGTATTTTCAGTGAAATTAAGTCGTAGGTTATAATTTAAGAACGAGATTTAATGAAAATCGAAATGGTCGAAAACACGGGAGGGCAAAACGGTAAATGTTATTTTCTTAATGTTTTAATAGAAATTAATATAATAATAATAATAATTATTATTATTATTGGTTTTTAATTAAAACAACTGAATGGCGATCGACGCCATTCAGTGTTCTTCGTGGCCGAGCGCGAACAGGGGAGAGGCGAGGGTGAGGCGAGCGATCGACGGCCGTTCACCGCCATGATTTCCAACGCACTCAGGCCAGACGATGGCGGCGCAGCCAGGGCTGCCATTTCTGGCCCGTCTCCGCGCACAAACCGAATGGTAAGTTTTCCTTTCCCCCTGTTTTGGTTCGGTTTAAGGCTGAGAGGGGCGAGCTCGTTTGAGCTCCGATTGCTGGCGGCTTTTGGCCATTTTTGGCACCAAATGACTGAGCCTAACGCCGGCGTGGGTTGCCGAGCAAGGGTGAGCTCGGATTGGGCGAAAAAAAAGAGGGGCTCCAAATTGGGGGCTTCGATTTTCTGGTTTAAAACAGTAGAGTTTTGTTAGATTATGTTAATTAGGTATGAGGGGGATTGATTGGTGAAGAAATTGGTGAGAATTGTTGAAAAATCAGAAACGGGGAATTTTCCGGTTAGGGGCAGTTCGGGTTTTGCTTGTTTTGACCTAGCTCGGGTCGTTTGTTTTAAAATTCTTTTTGACAAGTTAAAATAGGTTATTAGAGGAGTACGTGGCCGCTGGAATCGTTCGATTCCGATAACCGACACAAAAGTTACGCACGTTTGAAGTTTCGGGTCAGTTTTTACCAAACCCAAATTAGTGGCCCGTTTAGTTCGGTTTTAGTTGGATTAGGCTAGAACTAGTAGGTTGAGCGTAATTGGTGGATGTAGGCTTGATTTTAATGGTTTGATGAATATTTATCGTAGGTCGAGCCGTAGGTGGACAGGAAATCGAGCATCCTGAATGGGCTAGGACGCTAGGTAGTAATGGATTGTGTGTTTTTGCCTTTGGGCCTACAACCACAGAACGCAGGATTTATGTTGATAGTTGTGTTGTTTTGTTTAAGTAGGTAGCAATGAAATGAATGGTTGTTGTTTAGTGTTTGTTGGTTGTTGTTTGTTGGTTTGGTTGTGCGAATGTTTAAGTCACGAAAGGAAGTGTTGGTGAATGTTGTGAATGGTAAGCATTAATTGTGTAAGAAAAGCACTAGAGAGTTGTTAACGTGCTAGAGAGTATGCACTAGGGAGTTGAACGCCTCGTCGTTAACGTGCTAGAGAGTATGCACTAGGGAGTTGAACGCCTCGTCGTTAAAGTGCAAGAGCACTAGAGGGTTTAACGTCTCGTCGTTAACGTGCTAGAGAGTATGCACTAGGGAGTTGAACGCCTCGTCGTTAAAGTGCAAGAGCACTAGAGGGTTTAACGTCTCGTCGTTAACGTGCTAGAGAGTATGCACTAGGGAGTTGAACGCCTCGTCGTTAAAGTGCAAGAGCACTAGAGGGTTTAACGTCTCGTCGTTAACGTGCTAGAGAGTATGCACTAGGGAGTTGAACGCCTCGTCGTTAAAGTGCAAGAGCACTAGAGGGTTTAACGTCTCGTCGTTAACGTGCTAGAGAGTATGCACTAGGGAGTTGAACGCCTCGTCGTTAAAGTGCAAGAGCACTAGAGGGTTTAACGTCTCGTCGTTAACGTGCTAGAGAGTATGCACTAGGGAGTTGAACGCCTCGTCGTTAAAGTGCAAGAGCACTAGAGGGTTTAACGTCTCGTCGTTAACGTGCTAGAGAGTATGCACTAGGGAGTTGAACGCCTCGTCGTTAAAGTGCAAGAGCACTAGAGGGTTTAACGTCTCGTCGTTAACGTGCTAGAGAGTATGCACTAGGGAGTTGAACGCCTCGTCGTTAAAGTGCAAGAGCACTAGAGGGTTTAACGTCTCGTCGTTAACGTGCTAGAAAGTATGCACTAGGGAGTTGAACGCCTCGTCGTTAAAGTGCAATTGCACTAGAGGGTTTAACGTCTCGTCGTTAACGTGCTAGAGAGTATGCACTAGGGAGTTGAACGCCTCGTCGTTAACGTGCTAGAGAGTATGCACTAGGGAGTTGAACGCCTCGTCGTTAAAGTGCAAGAGCACTAGAGGGTTTAACGTCTCGTCGTTAACGTGCTAGAGAGTATGCACTAGGAAGTTGAACGCCTCGTCGTTAAAGTGCAAGAGCACTAGAGGGTTTAACGTCTCGTCGTTAACGTGCTAGAGAGTATGCACTAGGGAGTTGAACGCCTCGTCGTTAAAGTGCAATTGCACTAGAGGGTTTAACGTCTCGTCGTTAACGTGCTAGAGAGTATGCACTAGGGAGTTGAACGCCTCGTCGTTAACGTGCTAGAGAGTATGCACTAGGAAGTTGAACGCCTTGTCGTTAAAGTGCAAGAGCACTAGAGGGTTTAACGTCTCGTCGTTAACGTGCTAGAGAGTATGCACTAGGGAGTTGAACGCCTCGTCGTTAAAGTGCAATTGCACTAGAGGGTTTAACGTCTCGTCGTTAACGTGCTAGAGAGTATGCACTAGGGAGTTGAACGCCTCGTCGTTAAAGTGCAAGAGCACTAGAGGGTTTAACGTCTCGTCGTTAACGTGCTAGAGAGTATGCACTAGGAAGTTGAACGCCTTGTCGTTAAAGTGCAAGAGCACTAGAGGGTTTAACGTCTCGTCGTTAACGTGCTAGAGAGTATGCTACTTAAGTGCAAGAGCACTAGAGGGTTTAACGTCTCGTCGTTAATGTGCATGAGTAAGAAAATAGCAGAGTGAGTAGCATTGGCATGTGTTAGGAGGCGATGTGCGCATTGTGTTTGTTTACATTCGTGTTATTCATTAATTCCTATTCATTACTTGCTAAGCGTCAGCTTACGTGTGTGTGTGTTCTGTGGTGTAGGTGAAGACAAGATCAGGTGAGCTAGACGAGGGAGCCAGGATTAGGCGGCAGTCGGTGGCACACAAGGCACGCCGGTGCGGGCAGTTGTCGGGGTGCCTCGACCATGGTCTTCGGGAGAATGTGGGACTTTACATTTTGGTAGTTTATTGTAGATGTCTGGTTGTGGAAATGAGGGGAATGTGTGACTCTTTTTGGTTAATATTTTTGAGAGTTATGGTATAGCTATTTGGATTTGTTGTATATAGTCATAATTAAGGGTGATGGGTCGCCCTATACTGTGGACTTTCTTCTTTTATGGATGTTAGTATTATAGTTTCCCGCTTTACTTGGAGCTTTCGTACACTGGTTAGTTGGGCTGGATAGTTGAGTAAATGTATTTGGATCTGGTTGGGATTTATTTGTTTGCAGGTACTTAGCATTTTGGAGGCGCCATTTTCAGGCGTTACTTTGCCGAAATTTTTGGGAAGGACGTCGTGGTGCTTAAAGGTTAGGATTAAGGAAAATTAGTGAGCCTAGGCAGCTAGGTATGAGATAAGAGAGTTTCGAGATATTTAGTTTTAAATTCTGCAGTGTCTGATTTCTATTTAAATTATTGGGGGTTAATGTGAGCCAAGTAGCGCACCGAGTTAGGGTGAGTTCGGGGGCGTTACAAGATGGTATCAGAGCATAAATGGTTGAGTCGTTCAAATGATTACCCGACAATGCCGGCCGCCATGCAACGTGCTTCACCGACTGTAAGTAATTCTTTTCTTTTAGTTTGTTTAGAGCTGAGTTTAGATTGTTCAACCTTGTTTAGGCTTAGAACGAAAATTTCGAAAATATCGTGACAACGGATTCCATTAGCCACCTTATAGACGTAGTGAACCTATGGTTCGAATAGCTAGGAATTTAATAGTTAAGAATTTATTTAAAAAGCGAAACAGACAAGGTAACATCCGTAGAATAGATAGAAGTAGGATTGAGCAGGATTGAGCATAGATAGATTGGAGAATCTTAGGATGAGACATAACCTAAGAATGTGAGAAAAGAAGTATGATCGACCCGAGTTAAGTGTTAATGTTAGCATGAATATGAGTGATAGTCGTTAGGAAAAATGTGAGTTTTGTCCTAGTATTAAATGGGTGGGTGAGGACATGATGGGTTAAATGCAACGCAAATTAGACCTTAGAATGAGGAAGATAGGAGACATAAATAACTTAGGGTGATTGTAAGGGTGATACGCCTAGGATTGTTACTCATAGAAGTTTGACCCTAGTTAGCAAACCTTTGAAGTTCTAGGATACGATGAACCAGATAAGAGTTTGAAGTTGGAAACGAAAGTTATCGGGAGATACCTTAGATCTTCGAGGTACCATTAGTAGGTTTAAGTAGATAAATGGAAATAGCAAAATATAGAATAGTTAGATTTACACATAGTGGGAGTATTTAGATGTGGACTATGTTTGAGAGTCTAATCTAGGTAAAGTGTTTTTAGCACTTGTAGAGGATGAGATTGATTGAGGCAAATTGGTAAATCAGCGAGAAAGAGTTAGGATAAGAGAGTTAGCCATTAGAAATGGTATATTACATGTAAAGCTGGAAAACTTAGAGGATTATTAGAGGGAATGGATATCGAGAGCCTTGTTAGAATTTAAACGGTTATGTTGTGAGTGAGTGAATGATGGAATATATGGTTAGTGTGTTTAGAACTTTGAAAATCCAGAAAGTGTCAGTACTCTATAAATGATCAAGACTATATGTAAGAATATTAAACAATGTTATTGGAAGAGAGTTAGTTTAGAACTAAGCATTTGGAAAGGTTTAGTAATGATTGTAGTAGAAGTTAGATAAACTGAGGGTAGTGGTTATAATTATGAGAATTCTGATAGTACTTGAAGAATGAGGAATATATTTAAATAATAAGAGTTTTGAGTATGAGGGTTGTGAGTAAGAGAGTTATGTTGGAAAATAACTAATAAATGTCATGATTATTTGGGGGAAATGAGTGTAAGATATAGGAGTGATAAGTGAGAAATTATATGTAACACCCGGTTTATTAGAATTAAAATAATCTATTAATCTTCTAAGTGTGAATTTTATAGAATGAAATTAGGGGTAAAATCAATTAGGTTAATGAGTAACTAAGTGAGGGCATAAGGGTAATTGTCAATTTTGCAAATGGATAACGTATTTAAGGAAAGAGTAAATGAGGTATAGCCGTCATACTCATTTCACTCTCGGTTTTCAGCTCAACCCAGCAGAGCTCTCTAGGCGATTTCCTCACCGATTCCTCCAACCCAGGTGAGTTTTGATTCGATTAATTGCTGATTTTAGTACCTAGGTAGCTTAAGGATCCCAACGTATGCATTTTGTTAATGTTACGAGTGAGAGATTCTGCTTGAGGATTAGAGCAGAATCGGGAATGTTAGATAAATAGAAATGCCCAACCCACTCCTTAGATTTTCGAATAGCTTAGATTGAGGTTTAACGTTCTGTTTATGAATATAGGTGAACAAACCCCCGAAGTAGCTCTTAACCGAGCATTTGCAAGGAATCCAGGTAAGTAAAGTATTGCTTGTGCCTTCGGGCCTACATCACAAAACAGTAGGTTTATGTATGCTTGAATATTTCTATTGTCCATGCATCATGTTTTTGTTAAAAGTTACGAAAATGAATTTCATGTAAGGAATGGTAAGGTATGAACTGTATGCGACAGACAAACTATTAAGGGAACTAATCCACCCCTTAACTTATGAAGGGATTTAGACATTGGGAGAATTGATCCCACTCCCAAGGGAACCATGGGATCAGATCAGCTGTTAAGGGAATTCATCCGCCCCTTAATTGAGTATGAGGATGTAGACATTGGGAGAATTGATCCCACTCCCAAGGGAACCATGGGATCTGATCATGATATGAACGAATATGTATGCCACTGAGAGGAGAAAATAGAAACTGCATATTTAGGAGTTTAAGCTCAGCATTTTATTTCATTCATATACTGCTTTACTTACTTAGCATTAGGCTAATAGATGAGTTTTGTGATGTAGGTGAAGAAGTGTTAGCAGGTGTGTCTCCCGATCATGTTGAGGAATAGTGGACGTTGGAGGAGTGCATTCAGGCCTCGACATGGTAACTGATGGGGCGGTTTAGCATGTTGTCTACAGATGTAGAGGTTAGTGGATAATGATTTAAATTGAGTATATGGAGTTTTTAGTAAAGGAGATTACAGCTGCTTGACTTAGTTTTCGAGAATTTCTGATTTTCATGTTCTTACTGATTTTGATCAATACAATGACTTGGAGTGTTATGAATGGATTTTGGTAAAATGTTTTAAGTCTGTTAGATAGTCGAATCTTTCTCGGGTTATAGACAGGTTGTTTAGTCCATTGGTGGGAATTGAATAATTTTGTATCAGTGGATATGTGTAGAGGTTTATTGCGTTCCGTTGAAAGGAATTGTGTTGATGTCTATCGGAAGAGGGAAGTCTACCGGTAGATGTCTCATGTATGTCTTCCGGCTGACGTCATCGGAAGAGGAAAGCATTTGTCTTCCGGCTGACGTCATCGGCAGAAGAAGTGTAATGGAAGTCGGGTGAGTATGTCTTCCGGCTGACGTCATCGGAAGAGGAAAGTAATTGTCTTCCGGCTGACGTCATCGGAAGAGGAAATAGGTATTTTGTCGTTTACTGACCGGAAGAGGGAATGGGTGTTTCGTCGTTTTCGGTTGATGCCGCTGACGTCACCGGAAAACGAAATAGGTGATTTGTCGTTTTGTCACTGATGAAGTCTTCGGTTTTCTATTTCTGCTTCTTTCGTTGACCTTGTCGTCGGCAGATGACTTCAACACTTCCGTTAATCACCCCAACAGTATATTCTACAGTTCGTCTAACTTCATAGTTGTTTAAATGATTTTCCGCTGCAAAGTTTTCAAATGTTTTGAATGTATAGAAAATGTCAAATTTTGACTGTCGAATGAAGTTTTAAAATTTATCCGAAAATTTCTTAGTCATGGTCAAGTAATGAGTAGCGACCCGGGTTCAGATAATTCGGGGCGTTACATTATATGAATTAGCTCGAGGAAAAGTTAGAGTTGAAACTTAGATAGACGACTTTGAGAGTATTGTGATGAGTGATTAAGTTATGCAAATGTGTGATGAACATATGAACGTTAAAGATCATAGTTAGGAAAGTTAAAAACTTGAAGTGGTAGGAATTGTTTTCATTGCTCGATAGGTTATTACGACCTTAGTGTAGTTGCAATTAGTAATACAACCCAAAGGTCAGGAGAATATTTTGAGGTGAGTAAATTGAGGAATAACAAGGCCACAAATTTTGAGGACAAAATTTTTGTAAGGAGGGTGGATTGTAACACCCGAGATTTTTTTAAAAGGAAAATTGGAGATAAAATAAAAGAATAAGAAAATAGGTTGTTTTAATTAATTTAAAAGAAAAGTGAATGGTTTTAGGTTCGGGTATTTTCAGTGAAATTAAGTCGTAGGTTATAATTTAAGAAAGAGATTTAATGAAAGTCGAAATGGTCGAAAACACGGGAGGGCAAAACGGTAAATGTTATTTTCTTAATGTTTTAATAGAAATTATTATAATAATAATAATTATTATTATTATTATTGGTTTTTAATTAAAACAACTGAATGGCGATCAACGCCATTCAGTATTCTTCGTGGCCGAGCGCGAACAGGGGAGAGGCGAGGGTGAGGCGAGCGATCGACGGCCGTTCACCGCCGTGATTTCCGACGCACTCAGGCCAGACGACGGCGGCGCAGCCAGGGCTACCATTTCCGGCCCGTCTCCGCGCACAAACCGAATGGTAAGTTTTCCTTTTCTTCGGTTTAAGGCTGAGAGGGTCGAGCTCGTTTGAGCTCCGATTGCTGGCGGCTTTTGGCCGTTTTTGGCGTCAAATGACCGAGCCTAATGCCGGCGTGGGTTGCCGAGCAAGGGTGAGCTCGGATTGGGCGAAAAACAGAGGGGCTCCAAATTGGGGGCTTCGGTTTTCTGGTTTAAAACAGTAGGGTTTTGTTAGATTATGTTAATTAGGTATGAGGGGGATTGATTGGTGAAGAAATTGGTGAGAATTGTTGAAAAATCAGAAACGGGGAATTTTCCGGTTAGGGGCAGTTCGGGTTTTGCTTGTTTTGACCTAGCTAGGGTCGTTTTTAAAATTTCTTTTGGCAGGTTAAAATAGGTTATTAGAGGAGTACGTGGCCGCTGGAATCGTTCGATTCTGATAATCGACACAAAAGTTACGCGCGTTTGATGTTTCGGGTCGGTTTTTACCAAACCCAAATTAGTGGCCCGTTTAGTTCGGTTTTAGTTGGATTAGGCTAGAACTAGTAGGTTGAGAGTAATTGGTGGATGTAGGCTTGATTTTAATGGTTTGATGAATATTTATCGTAGGTCGAGCCGTAGGTGGACAGGAAATCGAGCATCCTGAATGGGCTAGGACGCTAGGTAAGTAATGGATTGTGTGTTTTGCCTTCGGGCCTACACCACAGAACGGTAGGATTTATTGTTTGATAGTTGTGTTGTTTTGTTTAAGTAGTGTAGCAATGAAATGAATGGTTGTTATTTAGTGTTTGTTGGTTGTTGTTTGTTGGTTGGTTGTGCAAAATGTTTAAGTCATGAAAGGAAGTGTTGGTGAATGGTGTGAATGGTAAGCATGAATTGTGTAAGAAAAGCACTAGAGAGTTGAACGCCTCGTCGTTAAAGTGCAAAAGCACTAGAGAACGTCTCGTCGTTAACGTGCTAGAGAGTATGCACTAGGAAGTTGAACGCCTCGTCGTTAAAGTGCAAGAGCACTAGAGGGTTTAACGTCTCGTCATTAATGTGCATGAGTAAGAAAATAGCAGAAGAAAATAGCAGAGTGAGTAGCATTGGCATGTGTTAGGAGGCGATGTGCGCATTGTGTTTGTTTACATTCGTGTTATTCATTAATTCTTATTCATTACTTGCTAAGCGTCAGCTTACGTGTGTGTGTGTTCTGTGGTGTAGGTGAAGACAAAATCAGGTGAGCTAGACGAGGGAGCCAGGATTAGGCGGCAGTCGGTGGCACACGGGGCACGCCGGTGCGGGCAGTTGTCGGGGCGCCTCGACCATGGTCTTCGGGAGAATGTGGGACTTTACATTTTGGTAGTTTATTATAGATGTCTGGTTGTGGAAATGAGGGGAATGTGTGACTCTTTTTGGTTAATATTTTTGAGAGTTATGGTATAGCTATTTGGATTTGTTGTATATAGTCATAGTTAAGGGTGATGGGTCGCCCTATACTGTGGACTTTCTTCTTTTAGGGATGTTAGTATTATAATTTCCCGCTTTACTTGGAGCTTTCGTACACTGGTTAGTTGGGCTGGATAGTTGAGTAAATGTATTTGGATCTGGTTGGGATTTATTTGTTTGCAGGTACTTGGCATTTTGGAGGCGCCATTTTCAGGCGTTACTTTGCCGAAATTTTCGAGAAGGACGTCGTGGTGCTTAAAGGTTAGGATTAAGGGAAATTAGTGAGCCTAGGCAGATAGGTATGAGATAAGAGAGTTTCGGGATATTTAGTTTTAAATTCTGCAGTGTCTGATTTCTATTTAAATTATTGGGGGTTAATGTGAGCCAAATAGCACACCAAGTTAGGATGAGTTCGGGGGCGTTACATCTCTTCTGTAAACTTTTTCTCTTCAGCCGAAAGGAAAAACTCACCTAACCTTATCTCTTCCTCTCTGGAAAAAACTGAACATGAAAACCCCTTTTGTAAGAAATAAAATTGGCTGAGAAGTATACCTTGCCACCTATCATGCCACCTCATAACAAAAAAAATGGGCTGGGCTATTATAAGAAATAAAATTGTATTGGGCTTCACAATATAACAATTCTCAATAAGTATTTTATATCTATACTTTAAAACATTTTATTAGATATTAGAATCATGATAAAAATATATTGTAATTATAAAGGGGAAACAAATAACATAGAAGAGAAAAATTTGGGTTGAGAAGTATACCTTGTAATTGAAGGGTACTCTGATCTAGTTGGACTTGAACTGGTAGAGCGATTATTTAGTGTTCTTAAATACAAGTAATGAACAACATTAAGAGTTCCATTTTTGTATATAATCATGAAGAAAAATAGGGCAATAGAAAAAAACTATCATGTTGTTTCGATTGACATTTTTCCAATCTGCATAATAGCTGCCCTATTTTCAAATGGTTGCTTGAGTACCGAGATCGTTTTCCAGCCATAAATATAAGGTTCTTTCTTCCTGTATAACTGTGAAAGCTAAATCACATAATAAGGGATAAAAACAAATACTTATATGTCATTGGATATAAAAATGCTCAATTAAATAGAAATAAACATATATATATTGGATCATAACATACGTTAGATAAGTGACATTTTTGTAAAATATGTAAGTTACACAAGAGATGAATAGAGCGCAACAGACACAAAAATATATTGTCGTAGCAAACAAAAAGCATTTTGAAAGAAAAAAAAAAGCAATATTAGATAGAGTAGCAGTTCAAAATCGGATGACATGTGGATCACATGTAGAAATATACACAGATAATTTTAGAAAGTCCTAATCTTCATTGTTGTCGGTAGATTCAGTGGGTGTAACATCTTGTGAAACCATATCAGTGGCAAGTGGAAGCAACTTGGTACTTTGCTGAGGGACATCAACTGGAGAAGGGGACACTGGAAATGGCTGTTGTGCATCTTCTACAACAGTCTTGACACAAAATCTAGAAGCTTGGTTACTTTCAAATTCCTTCTTATCTCTGCGAAGGTAATAAAGACGAAAAATAAAGACTTGATCACCTATAATTTGTTTTATCTGTTTTCGGAAGAATGTGAGACAATTATTTAAATTGGTAAGAGTGATGTGATTGAAGAGAGTTAAGTGAAGAAAAACTAATCAATAGTAAACCACATGGGACAATGTTACAACTTCAAATGTAGTAGTTCCAAGAATGAACTCAACATCTTACCCAAAAAGACCAGCTTTAATTTTTCCACTTGTATCTGACAACTCAACCTCCAATGAGAATCTATTATATTTAAAGAAAAGAAATGCATATGAAAAATTTAGTAATTAATGCAAACTTAGTCATTACAATTTAGTGAGAGCTTTAACCTAAGAGACATATGAGCATCAGGACCTTCACAAATATCACAAGTGAATATGTGACTTACCCACGACCAGCGCTCTGTTACATTTAGTGAAAAAAAAGTAATAAAATTGTTGACTAAGATTTGTTACATAAACGACGCTTGAACCCAAACTTGATTCATCTTAGAGATAGGAATATATGAACATTAGCGTATAAGATAAAGGATCTTATGTATACCATACAACAACTTACTAGACCGGAACAATTTACAAGCTGATCAATTTGCATGACATTTATGGAGGATCTGATTGTCCTCATGGAAGTGGAAGGAAAAGTGAATGGTAAAGCAAGTTGGAGTACACTTTCAATGGAGGAGACATTTGCCTTTGACCTATAAGAACAATTAATTCCTAGCAAAACGAAAAATCTAATTAAATGCAACATTTATTATGCCTTCAAAAACATATAATAAATTGCTACCACATTTTGATGTAATGGTATCAACCTTTAATATTCTATTGTTAAAATTGTATTATGAATATTATATATGAATGATAGATAAATATAAGTTGTAGAAGTTATGTGGAAGAAATGATACATCAGGAGGTAAAATTTGACAATTTGAAAGTTATAAACCCAAAACTGTGCCGATCGATCGTCGTTTTTGACGATTTTTGGAGTTTCAAAAACATAGAGGATGCCGATCGATCGCCAGAGGAGCTGATCGATCGCCCATTTGAAAATATATATAATAATAATAATAATTATTATTATTATTATTATTATTATTATTAATTAAGTTAGATTAGCTTAGAACTAATGTAAATGAGTTAGTTTAAACTAAGTATGATTAAAAATAATTAAGCATGGTATTTTAAGAATAAACCATGCTAATAGGGGTAAAAGAGTAATGTTTAGAGGATAAGTTAGACAAAAGGATAATTTTAGCTTTAGAACCCTTTAGAAATTGGTTACATGGTTGAAGATTAGCCATTTACGTGAGAGAGAAGAAAGAAAAGAGAAAAGAGAAGAAAAAAAGGAGAGGGAGAAAAGAAGAGAAAGAGAAAGAAATAGTAGAAATTTGGACTTGATCCTCAAGGAAAAGTTGCTCATCTTGGTGAGAAGATTCGATTGGAGTAAAAATCGATCCATTAGGTGGAAATTTCGTGGAAGTGGAGGAACCTACGATAGGTAAGTAAATCCAACATTTGGAGTAGTTAATTTACCTCTATTGCATTGTTTAGGTGAAGATATATTTAAATTATGTCCTGGATCTGGCTAGGATTATAATTTTGATTGTGAATTGAAGTGATTAAATGGATGTTGTTTTGATATGAAATGAATGGTGTTTTGTGAAAAGAGTTATGTTTTCAAATTGTATTGTGATGTTAAAAATGAATGTTTTGAAAATATTGTTTTAAATCAATGTGATATGTTGGTTTCAAAATCAATCGCATGGTTTTAAATGTGCAAGAAATTCAAGAATTTTTGCACTTGAAAACATGCTTGCTACTTCATCTAGCATGTTGGTTTCCATGGCATCACAATTGTCAGAGGCAGAGGACCGTGAGTGACTTTTCAGTGGCAGAGGACGTTGGAATCAAGTTTGCTCTCTTATTGATGCAAAAAACATAATGAATTTCTTGTTTAATTTAGCATCTTCTTCCAGGTAATTCTTTACAAGGTCAACTATGAGAAAAAGCTTCCATACTATTTCTATGAATTAATTGAGTATATGTCCTTTTTTCTAAATTAAACCAAATATTAAGCGTGATATTTCATTGTTTATGCTTCATGTTTTTTAATATTTTACTATTTATGAGGAGTTTATTGAGCTAATGACGGCTGTTGTTTCTTAAGGTGCTTGTTAAGAGATAAATAAGTTGCTTGCAGAGAAAAAGAGTCAGGAATAAGAGAATTGAAGCAAAAATTATTTAATCTCAATAGTTCGCTCAGAAAATTAAAAATGCAAAAAGCAGAACTTATTCATTAGGTATATCTGAATTTTGCAGTTTGATTGTTGAGAGTTTTTGTGACGTCTAAGTTTTTTCACTTCATTATATTTTTTTTATGAGAAAATGGTGGATAGTAATCATGTTTCATTTTCTTTCATTAACTAATGTCTTAGATCAGGTTAATGAAAACTCGTTTGATTTAATGTTTTGGTGCAGAATTAAACCTTAAAGAATTACTCCATGAATAGCTCAATGCTGTTGACTTAAATAATGTTTAAGTCTTAATTTGTTTTTGATGATGAATTTGTCTGCTTAATATTGTAATTTGATTATGTTTATTAATTGAATTTAATGAAATGCATTTGAGTTAGATTTGTTGGAGATACCCTTAAAAAGGGTATTTTAGTTTTTAATGCATATGATTAAGTGTACAGGGCTGAAATGTGTTAAGCAAAAGAATCAGTCCACCGGTCACAAAACGACAAGAGCGGAGTCGTTTAAAAGAGTCAGTCCACCGGTCACTAAACGACAAGGCGGATGACTAAATAGAATTAGTCCACCGCTCGCTAAAAGACAAAGGCGGATGAGTGAAAAGAAATACTCCACCGCTCGCTAAAAGACAAAGGCGGATGACTTCAATAAAATGCTCTTCCGGCCACAAAACGACAAAGGCGGATGACTTCAATAAAATGCTCTTCCGGCCACTAAACGACAAAGGCGGAAGACAACTATGAATCAATCATCCGATGCCGGTTCAAGCATTTAGAGCTTCATCATCCGACGCCGGTTCAAGGGTTTAAAGCTTCATCTTCCGTTGGCGGTTCAAGACTACAAGTCAGTTTTGTCTTCCGCTAGAATTCAAATTAGCCGCGAAGCTACAGTGACGTCGTTTTCAGCCATAACTCCAGAACATTAATGGCGACGACGATTTGCAACTACAAACGGCAACGGCTACCTGACCTTGTACGGAAACTGCTCCAACGGTAACTAAACTTCTATTATTGGATAAGGAGCATTGAAGCCAAAGCCATTTATGAAGACAGAGTATATAAGCTGAGCTTAGAGCACGAAGTCCCAACTTTTGCCATTTTGAATTCTGAGCCCTAGCTGCGAAAATTATTACTCTGAATTCTCAATCTACACCTCTCTACTCCAAAACTTGAGATTCTGTTTTGAGAGCTTGTAGATCATTGTATTCTGTATTTCAAACTTGAATATCCTGTAAGGCAGTGGATTGACGCCCGCTAAGTTCAATCCAGGATTGTGAAAGGCTGTGGATCGAAGCCCGTAAGGTCGATCAGATTTTCTCATTGAGGAGAAGTAAGAAATCTTCAAGGGAGAGCCTTGGAGCGTGGACGTAGGCAGTTTGGCCGAACCACGTAAAAATACTGGTGTCTAATTTCTCTTTCTCTCTCTTTACATTATTTGATTACTAGTGCTGTAACTAAGTTTAATCAAGAAGAGAAATTAGATTAAATTGAAATTAAAATTAAAAAGTCTAATTCACCCCCCTCTTAGACAATTCCGATCCTACAATTGGTATCAGAGAAAGGTTTATATTGTCTAAGCTATTTATCTAAGAGATATTGCTGTATCTGAAATGGCATTCAACGTTAACAACTCACAAATAGAAGGTCAGGCAACAAATAGACCTCCATTCTTTGATGGTAGTGACTATGTCTATTGGAAGTCTAGAATGAAAATATTCATTCAAGCCATAGACTATGAGACCTGGTGTATTATAGAGAATGGTCCTTACAAGGCCATGAAAACTGTTGATGGGAAAAGTATCCCTAAGGACTCTTCTGAGTTAACAGAGTCCGATAAGAGAAATCTAAGCCTTAATGCTAAGGCTGTAAACACCTTGTACTGTGCCTTAAATAGAGATGAATTTAATAGGGTACAAGGGTGTGAAAGTGCTCAAGAAATTTGGCACTTATTAGAGGTCACACACGAGGGCACAAATCAAGTTAAGGAGAGCAAACTGAATATGCTCATTCACGAGTATGAATTATTTTCTATGCCCAAAGATGAGTTTGTCTCTTCCATGTTTACAAGATTCACTAACATTACTAATGGTTTGAAAGCTCTTGGTAAGTCTTATTCTAGTGAAGAACAGGTCAGGAAGATCCTCAGGTGTCTTCCAAGAAGCTGGCAGCCAAAGGTGACTGCAATTCAGGAAGCAAAGGATCTTAAAGCTCTAAAGCTTGAAGAGCTCATTGGATCTCTCATGACACATGAGATCACAATGAGGTCAAATGAGAAAGAAGACCTTAAGGAAAAAGAGACCTCCAAAAGAAAAGATATTGCTATGAAAGCTTCTTCAAGTAAATGTGAAGCCTCTGAGGATGAAGAAGAAGAGGAGGATGAGGACATTGCTCTTATTACTAGGAGATTCAGCAAGTTCCTTCGAAGGAAGAAGCTGCAGGGAAGAAGATTTCCCAAGAATGAAAAGCATTCCAAAGACAAGGAGTTTACCTGTTTTGGATGTGGAAAGCCAGGCCACATGAAGGCTGACTGTCCACAAGTTAAAGGTCCCAAGAAATTCAGGAAAAAGGCTATGAAGGCCACTTGGGATGACAGTGAAGGTGACACTTCATCTTCAGATGATGAGGGAGTTGCAAACCTGTGCTTCATGGCACTCGAGGAAAAGGTTAGTACTTCCTCTTCAAATGTATCTAGTGATAGTGATAGTGATGATGAAGAAGGTGAAATAATTGACGCCTTTAATGACCTAGTTAAACAGTTTGGCATGCTGAAAAATAAATACAATTTGTTGAAAAAGGAGAATACAGATTTATTAGAAAAGCAGGCCAATGAACTTAGTATGCATGAAAAGGAAGTTTCTGCTCTTAAAAAGAAAAATGAGACGTTAAATAGACTTGTTCTGAACTTCACTGAAGGAAGTAAAAATCTGAACATGTTATTGAGCAGTCAGAGAGTGCAGTTTGATAAAACTGGTCTAGGGTATGAAGGGTTTAGTAAAAAGAAAACATATAAAAGGCTTTTTGTTAAATCCACTGTCTGTCATGCATGCAATGAAGTTGGACATAAATCATTTGTATGTCCATTAAATTCAAACAACAAGAGAACTGGGAGTAAATTACAGTGGGTTCCCAAAGGAACCAAAACTAACACCAGGACCCAAAAGATTTGGGTACCTAAGAAGACTGCTTGAACTTTCTATTGCAGGTTGACTGCTCTCCCGGGAAAAACCAGTGGTATCTAGACAGCGGATGCTCGAGACATATGACGGGGGACTCAACTAAATTTGCTGCATTCAGCAAAAAGAAAGGAAGTGTTACCTTTGGTGGAAACCAAAAAGATAAAATTGTTGGCATTGGTAATATAGGTAACCCTATCAATCCTGTTATAGAAAATGCTTTATTAGTTGATGGGTTAAAACATAATCTACTTAGCATTAGTCAATTATGTGACAAAGGTTATGAAGTAATATTCAAATCAGATTCATGTATAATTAAAGATGCTGCAAATGGCAAAATTCTCTTTACTGGTTTTAGGAAAGAAAATATTTATGTTATTGACATTGATGATATTGATTGTAGTATTGAAAAATGTTTTGCTGTGAATTCTTCTATTGACGGTTGGATCTGGCATAGGAGATTAGGACACGTAGGGATGGATACCTTAGCTAAGATTACTAAGGAGAACTTAGTTAGAGGTATTCCTAAGATATCCTTTGAAAAGGATAAAGTCTGTGAAGCTTGTCAAATGGGCAAGCAGATCAAAAGCTCCTTTGCATCTAAGAATGCAATTTCTACTTCTAAGCCTCTCCAACTCCTTCATATGGACCTCTTCGGTCCTTCCAACATAGCCAGCCTAGGAGGTAAATTCTATGCATTTGTCATTGTTGATGATTTTTCTAGATTTACTTGGGTTTATTTTCTGAAGTCTAAGGATGAAACCTTTGACACATTTTCTAGTTTTAGGAAAAGAGTTCAAAATGAAAAGGAGCTCACCATAGTTGCTATTCGTAGTGATCATGGTGGAGAGTTTGAAAATGAGAAATTTGAACTCCTGTGTCTCAAATATGGAATTGAGCACAATTTCTCTTCTCCTAGGACCCCTCAGCAAAATGGTGTTGTTGAGAGGAAGAATAGATCTCTCCAAGAGCTTGCTAGGACTATACTCAATGAGAATTCACTTCCTAAGTATTTTTGGGCTGAAGTTGTAGCAACAGCCTGTTATGTACTTAATCGGGTCTCCATAAGACCTATCCTAGAGAAAACTCCATATGAGCTCTGGAGTGGAAAAACTCCTTCTGTCAAGTATTTTAGAGCCTTTGGCAGTAAATGCTTCATTCTCAATACTAAGGATAACTTAGGAAAATTCGATTCCAAATCTGATATTGGAATTTTTCTTGGTTATTCTCTGACCAGTAAAGCATATAGGGTTTTCAATAGGAGAACTCTAGTTGTAGAGGAATCCGTTCATGTCAACTTTGATGAGTCCCCTCAGCCCACAATAAATGTGGATGATGATGGTGTTTTGAATTATCAACTGGATTCTCTCTCCTTAGAAAAACTTACTGATCCCTCTCAAGCAGAAAAATCTTTAGAACCATCTTCTACTCCTCATGATATAGGTTCTGTCAAGGATGAAAATCCTGCTCTCCCTAGAGATTGGAAATATATTAGAAATCATCCATTAGATGAAGTCTTAGGTGATCCATCACTAGGAGTTAAGACTAGATCCTCTCTTAGGAATTTCTGTGCCAATGTGGCATTTATATCTCAAGTAGAACCTAAGAAGTTTGAAGAGGCCGAGAGTGATGAAAACTGGATTTTAGCTATGCAAGAGGAGCTAAATCAATTTGAAAGGAGCAAGGTATGGGAACTTGTTCCACGGCCTAAGGATCATCCAATTATTGGAACAAAATGGGTTTATAAGAATAAATTGGATGAAAATGGGATAGTAGTTAGAAATAAAGCTAGACTTGTAGCTAAGGGATACTCTCAAGAAGAGGGAATTGATTTTGAAGAATCCTTTGCCCCTGTAGCTAGATTAGAGTCAATTAGAATGCTTCTAGCTTTTGCTTGCTACAAAAACTTCACACTCTTTCAAATGGATGTAAAGAGTGCATTTTTAAATGGGTATATAACTGAAGAAGTTTATGTAGAGCAACCTTTAGGTTTTGAAGCCTTTGATAAACCCGACCATGTCTTCAAACTTAGGAAAGCTCTCTATGGACTTAAGTAGGCTCCTAGAGCTTGGTATGACAGATTGAAGAACTTCCTTGAGGAAAGGAATTTCAAAAATGGGTAACTCCGATTCAACTCTGTTTACCATGCAAAAGGAGAAGGACATTTTGTTGGTTCAAATTTATGTCGATGACATTATCTTTGGCTCAACTAATGTCAGAATGTGTAATGAGTTTTCATCCCTCATGAAAAGTGAATTCGAGATGAGTATGATAGGGGAGTTAAAGTTTTTCTTAGGATTTCAGATTAGTCAATCTTCTGATGGAATTTTCTTCTGTCAAGAAAAATACATCAAGGAACTTCTTAAGAAATTCGGTCTAGAATCTGTCAAATCTTCTAAAACTCCCATGAGTACCACTACTAAATTGGACAAGGATGAAAAAGGTATAAGTGTGGATATCAAGAAATATCGTGGTATGATTGGTTCTCTGCTGTATCTGACTGCTAGTAGGCCAGATATACTCTTTAGTGTGTGCCTATGTGCTAGATTTCAAGCTGCCCCTAAGGAATCTCATTTATCTGCAGTAAAAAGGATTTTCAAATATTTGAATGGGACTTATGACTTAGGTTTATGGTATCCTAAGGGAACTTCCTTTGATCTGATAGGATATTCAGATTCTGACTATGCTGGAAGTCTAGTTGATCGGAAAAGCACCTCAGGAACATGTCAATTCTTAGGAGAATCTCTAGTGTCTTGGTATTCTAAGAAACAGAATTCTGTTGCATTATCAACTGCTGAAAGTGAATATATTGCTGCTGGCAGTTGCTGTGCACAAATGTTGTGGATGAAACGGACTCTGGAGGATTATAATCTGTTTTATAATAGGATTCCTATTCGGTGTGATAACACCAGTGCCATAAACATCTCTAAAAATCCTATTCAACATTCTAGAACAAAACACATAGATGTCAGATATCACTTCATTCGTGATCATGTTCAAAGAGGTGACATATCTTTAGAATTTGTCAATTCCGAAGATCAATTGGCAGATATTTTCACAAAGCCTCTAGATGAGAAAACATTCTGTGGTGATTAGGTCTTCTCAAATATGAGAAATGTTAAGTTTTTTCCCTTATTTTTCTGTCTTTATTGTTCACATCCTCCGGTCTTTTTCATTTTTCACCGGAAGATATACATCATCCACTGACCGGATGATACATTTTCTAATCTGCCGACACGTGTCTTCAATAGGACAATATCAATCTTACACGTGTGAATTCCACATGTCGGGCGTAGTTCTCTCTCTCGTTTAAACTTGGCTTTCTCTCCGAAACGCTTCATCTTTCGCGCCCTTTCTCTCTATCGACAACCTTTGCTCTCTAGGTCGTCTTCCCAAAATTTCTCCAATGGACCAAGTTTTTGCACACGATCATGAGGCTTGTTCTTCAAAGGGTGGTGCTGAACCTGCGAAAAAGAAAGCCAAACCCAATCCTAGACCGGCACGGGTGATTCCTCCGGGAACCAGTTGGCCGTCGCTCTACTTCATATCTGAGGCGGCTGAAATCCGATATCACGGCGACTTTAAGGATAAAAAGTTGATTCCGGGTCGTGGTATGGTTCCTGACGAACTTGTTTCTTTAAACATTGTAGCACCCCTGGCTGATATTGGACTAATAGGACTATTTGAGGTTGAATCCTTTTATTTTCCCTCGGCCCTTAGGATGTTCTATGCTAATCTTAGCGCTACTTCTGATCAGTCAGTCATATCTAGCTATGTGCATGGGAAAACCATAGAGCTTACTTCAAAATCCATCAATGAACTTTTGGGAGCCCCCCAGTTGGATAATCACCCTAAAATTTATTCTATAGGCCAAGAAATTCCATTTCTAAAGCTTTCTGATGGCCAACAATTTCTAAAGGAAATTGCTCAAGATCCGAGCAATATTCCAAACCCTCTCAAAAGCAAGCATCTAACCATTAGAGCTAGACTGCTTCATCAAATGATCTGCTACAATGTCATTCCTAAAGGGGGACATTATGATGACATTAGCAGCATGGAGCATGTCATCCTTTATGCCATCTATATGAAGTTCCCTGTAGATATTGGATACATCATCCTGCGAAGGATGATTCAGAGTGTTTCTTCAGGGACCACATCCTTTCCCTACAACCTCCTACTCATGAAGATTTTTCAGAAGAATCAGGTTGAATTTCCTGAGGATGAGCATCCCACCTGTCTGAAACATACCAGCTATTACTCCAAGGATACCTTGTCCAGGATGGGAATTAAGAAGAACTGTCAAGGGGTTTTTGTCTTGGATCAGTCCAAGCAGAGGGTAGCTAAGGTCAAAGCTGCCAAAAAGGGCAAACAGGACGTGAGTTTGGATACAGAATCATCTGTTCAAGAAGGTGGTGGTGATTCTGAGATCCCTGCCTTTGATCTTTCCCCTCCTAGTCCTAGGGTCACTCGGCCTAAACGTCCTCCACCATTGACCAGCCGCCGTGCCCCTTCTACAAGGATTAGCCAACCTGCTCCAATAGCTTCTGCACATCCATTTGAGGCTATTTCTGCCCCCTCTGCACCTAGCCTACCTTCACCTCCTTCTCCTCCACCTTCTCTCATACTGCCTTCACAACCTGCTATTCCCTCCATCTCTCCGGTGTTTAGGGCCATTTCCTCTATCATCAAACATGGTCCTCCTGCTCAACCTCCTCTACCAACTCTGCCTCCACCTGCCTCATCTGGGCATCCTCTGCCAGTAGACCTTTTGGAAACTGCTCAGGCCGAAGTTGTTCCCAGGAGGAAAAGAAAACTTGTCCTGGCAGAAGAGTCTGATCAGGATAATGTGGATGCTCCTTTGTCTCCTATTGCTCAATCTTCTCTTCCTACACCTCTCCTTCCTCCCACAGTTCAACAACCAGTGTCTCCAGTCCTTCTCCCTGCTCCAATAGTTTCCCTACCTCTTACAGTTCAAGTGACCTCACCAATTCCAACTGTCACTCCTGCCACTCCTATCCTTTATAAGAGGAGATCTTCGATCAGTGAGGAACAGTATCTTGAGCTGAAGTCATGCCTGGCAAATCTAAAGACAGACTTCGATTCAAAGTTAAATCAACTCAAGGTGGATTTGCAAGAAGCTGCTGTTGTGGAACGGGGTCAAATGGATCAGAAATGGGACAGACACACTAAAATCTTCTCTCGTGATCTTAAGGCTCTCCAGTCTAAAGTTGAGGGTCTTTGCCCTGCACCTCATATTCCTCTCAGACCTTCTGAGCCTACTTATGAAGACCTCCTCCTTCCTTTCTCCAGACCAGAGGTTGCTACAGACTCTCGAGTGATGCCTTTGGATTTACAAGAGTCTGAGTTGGCATTCTCTACCTCTGCTGCCTTTTCAGTTCAGGAGCCATCCTTAGAGCCCTCCAGTCCAATGGATACAACCCCTATCGATTCTCTGGACGTGCCTCCATCTCCTGCTGCTCCTCCCATCGAGCCTTCTCCAAGTCAGGATCTTGCGGTTTCTCCAGCACCAACTCCCATTGCTAATACATGCACGGACTTGGTGATCTATCAGGCACCTCTACCTCGTGATCTTGATTCACTTCAAGCTCTCGTGGATGCCTTCTTCAACCCTGCACTCACATTGCCTTCTTGGGCTATCCATGCCTTTTGGAAGAGATTTTTAGATTCCTGTAATAAACGATAATTTTGTTTTTATCTGTATACATTTTCCTTATAGATCTCTTTTTTGAATCAGGAACTCTTTCCTTTTTAATATTCTTGTGTTGAATGCCAAGTTTTCTGTTGTCTTTCTCTGTTTATTGTTTTTGATAATGTCAATGGGGGAGACATGTATGCAAAATGTGTTGTCTGATTTAGTTCTGGATATGCTCTCTGTTTGTTCTTCTGATATCAGATGCATATATTATGGGGGAGCTTAGATTATGGGGGAGTTATACGTAATCAAATTTTAATAGGTTGCCATCATCAAAAAGGGGGAGATTGTTGACTTAAATAATGTTTAAGTCTTAATTTGTTTTTGATGATGAATTTGTCTGCTTAATATTGTAATTTGATTATGTTTATTAATTGAATTTAATGAAATGCATTTGAGTTAGATTTGTTGGAGATACCCTTAAAAAGGGTATTTTAGTTTTTAATGCATATGATTAAGTGTACAGGGCTGAAATGTGTTAAGCAAAAGAATCAGTCCACCGGTCACAAAACGACAAGAGCGGAGTCGTTTAAAAGAGTCAGTCCACCGGTCACTAAACGACAAGGCGGATGACTAAATGGAATTAGTCCACCGCTCGCTAAAAGACAAAGGCGGATGAGCGAAAAGAAATACTCCACCGCTCGCTAAAAGACAAAGGCGGATGAGCGAAAAGAAATACTCCACCGCTCGCTAAAAGCCAAAGGCGGATGAGTAAACCAAATTACTCTTCCGGCCACAAAACGACAAAGGCGGATGAATTCAATAAAATGCTCTTCCGGCCACAAAACGACAAAGGCGGATGACTTCAATAAAATGCTCTTCCGGCCACTAAACGACAAAGGCGGAAGACAACTATGAATCAATCATCCGATGCCGGTTCAAGCATTTAGAGCTTCATCATCCGACGCCGGTTCAAGGGTTTAAAGCTTCATCTTCCGTTGGCGGTTCAAGACTACAAGTCAGTTTTGTCTTCCGCCAGAATTCAAATTAGCCGCGAAGCTACAGTGACGTCGTTTTCAGCCATAACTCCAGAACATTAATGGCGACGACGATTTGCAACTACAAACGGCAACGGCTACCTGACCTTGTACGGAAGCTGCTCCAACGGTAACTAAACTTCTATTATTGGATAAGGAGCATTGAAGCCAAAGCCATTTATGAAGACAGAGTATATAAGCTGAGCTTAGAGCACGAAGTCCCAACTTTTGCCATTTTGAATTCTGAGCCCTAACTGCGAAAATTATTACTCTGAATTCTCAATCTACACCTCTCTACTCCAAAACTTGAGATTCTGTTTTGAGAGCTTGTAGATCATTGTATTCTGTATTTCAAACTTGAATATCCTGTAAGGCAGTGGATTGACGCCCGCTAAGTTCAATCCAGGATTGTGAAAGGCTGTGGATCGAAGCCCGTAAGGTCGATCAGATTTTCTCGTTGAGGAGAAGTAAGAAATCTTCAAGGGAGAGCCTTGGAGCGTGGACGTAGGCAGTTTGGCCGAACCACGTAAAAATACTAGTGTCTAATTTCTCTTTCTCTCTCTTTACATTATTTGATTACTAGTGCTGTAACTAAGTTTAATCAAGAAGAGAAATTAGATTAAATTGAAATTAAAATTAAAAAGTCTAATTCACCCCCCTCTTAGACAATTCCGATCCTACAAATGCAATCTCCCAAAAACAGGGGATTTAAGTATGACTCACACAAGCAGGTATGCATTTCATCTGCACCCTGCAAGTTGTTTCGAACTAATGGAAAATAAAACCTTATTTGGAAATTTGTGAAAAATAAGGTTTCGTGTTACAAGGACAGTTGTTATACATCAGTTCTTAATCGTCTTTTCTATCAAATTACTGCTATAGCTAGGAAATTTGCTCTTCCGTCATCTTGTTGGAGGACATGGATACGTCAAAATCTGAATGTTCAGACATTGATGATACAACTGATGATGATTTGGTCGCTTAAGCAAAACAACATGCTGTGAAAAAAAATAGTAGAAGTAATAGAGGTCGTTCAAGTATGGCACAATCATTGGGTGGTAATCACTCTCTGACTCCAGCATTAGACAGTTTCGGAGAAGGCATTAGTCGTGTGAATAGCATTACTGCCTCTGGATTGTGTTGCTCCTGCAGTAAAATTTCGTTGTGCAAGACAATCAAATGCCAATGCAGAGCTAATGAAGGTTCTTGCGGCTCGTCATGTGGTTGTATACTATCTAAATGTACAAATCGAGATGGGAAAAGTGAGCAGGATGTGCAATCTCATATGCAAGTTGAAGAAAATAGAAATGGTTCTGAAATTGATGAAACAGATAGAAACCAGGGTCTTGCTTTGCATGGAGCAATGTTACTTCAAAGTGTATTAGCTGACAAGCCCGTCGAGGCTAGAAGAAAAGTTTTATCTGACATTGACAACACTCTGGTATTGTATTATACTTCTTTCTTTATTTCTACTCTACTATGTCATAAATCAAATTTTTTACAGTTACACGCGTCGAATAATAAGATGTACGAAAATCTAAAGTCATAACATCAAAATAACATGCCATATGAATTATATAAAAAAGTTCTTTGTTTTTAGACGAGTCATTCAAAGAGTCCATTAGCCTATATTCTTTCCTTCCAAATCTATGAATTAATTCTTATTATTTGCATGGATTTTGATATTGCTAATTTGATGTGTTTTCTTTACTCACTACAATGCGACAGACTAAGTCAAATATACCAAAGCCAACTCAGAGAATGAAATGGAGGAAATCAACAACAATTCAGCTCGTTACTGATGATTCAACTACAATGCAACCAAACAACAGTGAAGCCATTCAATCCCAGAAGCCAGAAAACAGCACCGGTGAGGTAAACATCCCATTAAAGTTACCCAGAGCAATGAGATCTGCTTCATCAAACGGTGGAGGATTATTGAGAGAGAGGAATGTAAGACAGATTGATGAATCAGTGGGCAGTAAAGATGGGGGAGCGCTTGTTCCAGCAAGTCCTGTAAGACAGAAGAAGGCCTTGGACGAGAAAGAGAACTGCAGCCTCTAACTTTTTTTCTCTACAACAGTCAATTCTTGGTTGGTTTTGCTGACAAGCCGTAGTCTAAATGAATGCAATTGCCATTGATCTAAGTATGTAACATTGCTTGCTAGATCGTCTTATCTTTGTTGAATCAAAAATACTTGTTTAGATTGCATTTTTAGCCGATTGATCTTTAACACGCGGCAGGAACTTGTTTAACGCATATTTGAAAGCGTTCTTTTAATATGATTGACTGCCTTGACTGAGATCAACAGTACTTGATGCATAAAAACTAGTTGGTTTACATCAAAATGTCAAATACTACAAAAATAAATATGATCCTTGGTCCTTACAAACATCACATTCTTAACATCATACGCAAATGGCAACACATTTGTCTACTATTACTATATCATGAGAAGTCCAGAAAGGTATCCCTTGCTAAAAAAAACAAATCAACTTTTCGATGAAAACTAATCAAAGTGAAAAAGAAATCCAATTTTGAATGAACATGAGAAGGTTTTGGGTGGATATAGTTACTGAATTTAGCTAATTAAATGCGTGTGACCCATTTTCTTTTCCATGAAAACTCAGAATATGACATCGGATCAGCATGGCTCATCCGAAGATGACCCATGAGCCAAACTTTTGATCTAAGGAATAATCAATCCCAGTGTATTTGAGGAACGAGGTGAAAGTGAAATAGATTACTTGCCTTCTTCACTAGATAATCAGCGAGTGTTGTAGCATCAAGATGACCTGCTGGTAAGGCCCCGTGTATTCTCTCTTGATTGAAAGTAATATTTTGGGCAAACTCCGCGGACACTTCAAGCATTCCTAAAATCGTCTTTACACTGTCAATACAGGCTCCTTGTCTTCTTGGGACGTAGTAAAGGACTTCCATCAGCAAATGTATGCAACAACCATGTGTGCTGGATAGAAAAGAATTTACAAACAAATGTTTCAACAATACCAACATATACAACCATCTACGTGGCAACTGGAAACCACATTAAGTGCAAGGAGTTCTCCGATTAGAAGCTTAAATGGATCAAATTGGACTCCAACTATGAATGCTAAGGAGTGAATAGATTCTAACAAGGAGTACTACCTGCATATATCTCCCATTCCTCCCCGAGCCGAGACAGATGCATGGTTGTGATAGAATTAGCAGAAAGAAACTCCAAAGCAAAATCTCGATATGAAACTGCATCGATACTATAAAGATGATAAAAGATGACAAGTTATTGGAAAAACCAGTTAGATGCAAAGGGAAGTAGAGAAGCTTAGCTATAGATAACAATAGCACAACAGAAGAAAAGGCCAAAATTTTTTGATTGATCAATAATGAATTTGGCTGCTTCGTGGAAAGCCTTTTAGAACGAAATGGAAAATTCTCAAAACAATATTTATTCTCCCATTAAGTGCAAGTATCCACATCTAACATCCAATCAAAATTGAATCAACAAAACAGAGGATAAAGCATACCTGTTTCTCATTGGAGCAGTAAATCCTAGAGCAACAGAAGTCATTAATACGCTTCAATATTGCATCAATTGCATCATGAAACCATAACCAAAAATCAGTCATAACTTGGTCATTGCGGCTTCTCGCAGTATGCAGTTTTTTAGCAGGTTCACCAATCATGTCTGTAAGTTCAGCTTCAATGTTCACGTGCACATCTTCTCTATCACTTCTCCAAACAAACTCACCACTTGTAATTCGCCTCTCAATCTCATCAAGACCTTCAAGAACACTGTCTCTCTCAGAGACAGTCATAAGCTCTTACAATTATCAAATGTCAATTGATGAAAACCATTAAAAAACATTTTAGAAAATCAAATTCTTCGAAGATAATTTTAGAGATCATCTCCACCGAGCAGTAATGCAGTATAAGCTGATTCAGAACTGGAACTTAAGTTTTCTTAACTGATTCTAGTTGTTACAACTGTAAGCAATGTGCATATCCTCCCATCTCTTCTCCAAACAAGCTCACCACTCACTATTTGCATCTTGATCTAATCAGGACCTTCGAGAATACAGTCTCGCTTATGTCATGAGTGAGCAAGTTTTGACCAATTCAGATATCTCAAACAATGTAAATGAATAAGAAAAAAAAGCAACGAAGTATATAATTTTGAAACCTTTCAAGATAATTTTACAACCCGCCTAATAGCAGCAGGAATTCAAAATAAGGTGATGCAAAACTGGAATAGTTAGTTTGGTTTATAGAGTCTGGATGCTACAGATTGCTCCATTAATTTTTTTTTTTTTGAAAAAAAAAATGAATTGATAGAAATAAGTGAAATATAAACTTCACCCTTTCACAGTGGGAATATGGGAAGATAGTGGAATGTATTACTGTTGTTGTCAACTCCTCTGTCCATAGTTATGTCAGAAACGAACCAACATCGATGTTCTAAAGTTAGCAACCTAAATGTGACTGTTAAAAGCTAGCGTAATATATAAAAATAACCTTGAACTATAACTTCCAAAAAAAAAAACACATCAAATTTATCCATGGTTGCCGCGATAGTTTTTCAGACGTCGGGAACAAGCAAAACAAAATGATAATTTTTTCTTCTGCAAACAGATTTATAATATGAACAGCTAAGACCTGCTTCGCCAACATAGAAGTATAGAAACATGAACCGTGCTTCCCATTATATCGTGCTTATAGAGCTCCTTATCAAATGATACGAACTCGGTGAAGCGCTCAACAACATAGGCGACTGACACGGTGGCCCTTAGAAAAGGGGCCGTGTAACCCACAAAATAGGCTCAAAGTGCTCGGGTGAAATGCGTTGCACAAAACCGATGATTAAGTGAAGAAAATGGCAAGAAAGATAACTAAATAGATAGGTGCAAAGTGTGTGCTAGGTGGCCAAAGGGTGTGTGCATTATGAAGGCATAATATATGTAAGAAAAATAGAAAAAGATGGAGGTGTGGTAGTGTGCAAACCGTGGAGAAGAGAATAAAGGAGATGAAGAGAAAATTGCAAGAAATTAAAGAGAAGTGTGTGAATGGTGTATGGCCGAAAATATAGGGTGAAAGTGTGTGAATATGTGTGAATGGAAAATGATAAAATGGATACATTTGGCGGACCCGAAGAGCTATCTTACTTTTTAAGCTCTCGAGTGCATGTTTTCCCAGAGGAAAACGACCACCGTAGGTCTAGGTTTTCGTCCTCAACTCGTAACTCCTAATGGAGGAAGGCGAGGGAAAGAGGTAAGAGTTAACCTAGCAAGCCGAAGGCTAGGCTAACAATGGAGGGCTACTCCACTCGATTCAAGAACCGAGGAAACCTGAAGGCAAACCAACACAAAATCTTGGGAAATAGGTTGTTTTATAAATTGGGCAAAAATTGGCTACAAACACCAATGTTATGCTTAAATAGGCAACCTAGATGGATTAGGGTTTGGCAAGAGAATTTGAACCATTGGATGTAGAGAAAAATCAAGGGCCGAAGATGTGCATCTGTTGCACACGCCATTGCCGAACCAGGAGCGGCCACGTGCGTGCCAACTGGGTGGAGGGATGCTGCTGATCGCGCGCGCTGATCGACGGTAAAGCTGTAGCCTTGCGCGCTAACTCAGCATTCCGGGTGCGCACCATCCAGCGGTCCAGCGACGCTGATCTGTGCGCCTCATCTGATGGCGACGCTGCTGCCCGCGCGCGCCTCTTCCTTGCTGCCTGATGCTGCCCGCGCGCGCCCAGCCAGCTCCACTCTTTGATCCGAGCCCTTCTTTAGCCAATGAATGAGATTTGGCCAACTCTTCGATGCATGTTGCCACCCACATGTGTACCTGCAATTTTATACCTTTAAATGTGGGCTCTTCTTTGGACCAAGTCTTTCTTTAGGCTTCATTTGTTGTAGGGTTTTTCCTTGGAATAATTTGTTGAATTTCTTCAACCCTTCATCCACCACATTCATCTAATCCTAACCACACAATCTAATGCATGATGCAAAATATATTTAATCTATACAAAAAGGCTAATGTATGCCAAATGAATTTAAAAACCAAAATTACATATTTAGAGCCCCGGGAAGACAAATTCCCATTAGGCTGCTTGAAGGCTCCGTGCCAGTGCTCCATTTTAGGCTATGCATGGGCTTGTCCATGTCTTCTGATGTTGGCTCCCATGTGAGATCCACAATGGGGTCATAACCTGCAAGAAGAGAAAAATCATTAGCAAATTGACTAATCAAATTATAGACCCGAGTTTGTGATCTTGTGACGAGCCGCCTAGGCATGCCAGTGACGCTCACCTCAAATCGACCACCCCAGAGCTTCACCTCCTCGGCTTTTAGTTCGTCTGGAGCCAACGAACCAGACGAAAACGGCGTCGTCCTGAGCTTCTCGTTGGATGTACGGACTGCATCACTATTGTTCAGGGAGAACCTCAGGTAAGTTCATCTATTTTTAATTTTTGTTTCTTTATTGTCATAACAGATTGGTTATGTTATTTCAATTTTTTCCCAAGAATCGTGTTTTTTTTTTTGGATATTTTGAAGCTTTAGTATGTTAAAAGTTTCCAATTGAGAGGACATCACATTTGCTTCAACTGTTTTTGTTATTGGCATTAACAATAGGTGGTTATTGGCTCTCATGCATTCACTTATGATTACGTTTATGGTAACACCGGATCAGCTCCTTCAACTATTTATGAAGATTGTGTTGCTGTAACGACCCCGTTTCCCAGCAAGATATTGTCCGCTCTGGGGATTGGGCCGCAGCCCAATATCCTCCCCTCACGGCTTTGTTTTGGCGAGAACTTCCCGGAAGGTCACCCAACCTGGAATTGCTCTCGCCGAAGCACTCTTAACTTCGGAGTTCTTATGGGATCCGTTGCCAATCGTGCTCCAAAACGCGTCTTACTATGTTGAAAGGGTCTCTTTACATATGTTTCATTTCCATATACTTTCCCAAGCGATGTGGGATTGTGACAACCCCCTCTTTACGACCCGGGATTCGCCTATACTCGAGTCCGGGATTCGCCTACACTCGGCTTAGGTCCCGAGGTTTGCCCCGCAGTCATACACATACGTTCGCTTTCGGGTCATCACAATCACTCCCCCTCGGGGGCCCAACGTCCTCGTTGGCCACATTTCCGGTTGGGTACAGGCTCTGATATCATTTGTAACGACCCCGTTTTCCAGCAAGATATTGTCCGCTCTGGGGATTGGGCCGCAGCCCAATATCCTCCCCTCACGGCTTTGTTTTGGCGAGAACTTCCCGGAAGGTCACCCAACCTGGAATTGCTCTCGCCGAAGCACTCTTAACTTCGGAGTTCTTATGGGATCCGTTGCCAATCGTGCTCCAAAACGCGTCTTACTATGTTGAAAGGGTCTCTTTACATATGTTTCATTTCCATATACTTTCCCAAGCGATGTGGGATTGTGACAACCACCTCTTTACGACCCGGGATTCGCCTATACTCGAGTCCGGGATTCGCCTACACTAGGCTTAGGTCCCGAGGTTTGCCCCGCAACCCGAGGTTTGCCCCGCAGTCATACACATACGTTCGCTTTCGGGTCATCACAGTTGCTCCACTTGTTGATGCTTTTTTCCACAGCTATAATGCAACTATTTGCATTATAGGCGCGGAAAAGAGCATCAACAAGTGGAGCAACACAATCTTCATAAATGGTGGAATGAGCTGATCCGGTGTTACCATAAACGTAATCATAAGTGAATGCATGAGAGCCAATAACCACCTATTGTTAATGCCAATAACAAAAACAGTTGAAGCAAATGTGATGTCCTCTCAATTGGAAACTTTTAACATATTAAAGCTTCAAAATACCCAAAAAATTAAATAAACAAGAAAATGAGGGGAGCAACATCCACAACATAGAAACGAATGGAAAACTCGCCCTAAATAATCAAAATCTACAAAGTTTCTTATACGTTAAAATAGAGAATAAAAGACGAACAAAGGAGAGGAACGAAACCTTACTAGGAGAAAATAGGCTTTTCCATGAAATGCCGTCACATCAACATTGACATTCTGCATTTTAAAGGTGAAAATTTTACCATCATTACCAAAGATTACACGATCAATGTTTTTTTAATAAGAAGTTTTTTTTATAGGGAACGATATATGATAACTGGATGACAGAGACTAACATGACCACCAAAGTTGCAAATCACCGGAGGAGAAGAAAAAAAATTACAGAAAAATCATATTCATCATTCTTTTAAGGTATACTAGTTGGTCCAAGTTCGATGCACATGCCTATTATCTAACATAGTCATTATAGAAAATACAAAATATTAACTCTTAGAAAAATAAAATATAAACTTAGCTAATCATTCGACAAGTGTCATTATAGCACACTTAGAGAGATAAAAAAATTTGGGAAAAATGCAAAATAGGGAACAATCTTTTGGAAATAGGCAGAAAAGAGAAAAAACTTTGATTTTAGGCAAAATAGGGAACAAAGTTTAAGAAATAGGCAAAATAAGGAAAATGTGGTGGTTTTTCGTTTTAGTCACGGCGAGAGGCCGGCTGGTCCGCAGACCAGCCGGCCTCTAATTTTTTTTTATTAAAAAACAAAGGAGAGGCCGGCTGGTCGTCAGACCAGCCGGCCTCTCCCTTTTTTTATTAATAAAATCTTAACAAATTTTTATATTTTTTTTAAACATGACGGATTAATTTTAAAAAATAGCAAACGATATTCAATTTACTTGAAATTTTTACCATATGTTTACCACAATATGAGACGAAAATTTGGAAAGTTTCGTGATTTTTTGACCCTTGTACGATTTATTGTAATTTTATTTATTTATTTGATAAAACGATTATAATAAATCGTACAAGCGTTAAAAAATCACGAAAATTTTCACATAATATTCCCATAATGTGATGAACATGTGGTAAACATTTCAAGTATATTAAATATCGTTTGCTATTTTTTTAAAATTAATTTTTGTATCTTCTTCACTTTATAAATTAATTTCAAACCACATAACAAACGATATTTGATATACTTGAAATGTTTAACACATGTTCATCTCATTATGGGAATATTATGTGAAAATTTTCGTGATTGTTTACCGCTTGTACGATTTATTATAATTGTTTTATCAAATAAATAAATAAAATTACAATAAATCGTACAAGGGTCAAAAAATCACGAAACTTTCCAGATTATCGTCTCATATTGTGGTAAACATATGGTAAAAATTTCAAGTAAATTGAATATCGTTTGCTATTTTTTTAAAATTAATCCGTCATGTTTAAAAAAAATATAAAAATTTGTTAAGATTTTATTAATAAAAAAAGGGAGAGGCCGGCTGGTCTGACGACCAGCCGGCCTCTCCTTTGTTTTTTAATAAAAAAAAATTAGAGGCCGGCTGGTCTGCGGACCAGCCGGCCTCTCGCCGTGACTAAAACGAAAAACCACCACATTTTCCTTATTTTGCCTATTTCTTAAACTTTGTTCCCTATTTTGCCTAAAATCAAAGTTTTTTCTCTTTTCTGCCTATTTCCAAAAGATTGTTCCCTATTTTGCATTTTTCCCAAAAAATTTTGACTCTTCAGAAGATATTTAATTATAAAAAAACCGTTGGGTTAATGAGGATGGCCGAGCTGAACAAACCGCAGCTAAGATGGAGATCGGAGATGGGGAATGCGCTCTCGTTCGAAATCTCCACTATGAAGGTTGGCATTCCGTTGGGTTCCGTCGGACCTTGGCCTTGAGCAACCACGATATCTTCCTTGCCGCAGCCATTAGAGACGCCTCTCGCACCTGCATGTTCTGTTCTTCCTCGTAAGTATGATTTTCATAAAAAAAAAAAAAAAAAACACACGCAAACAGTGAACATAAAACAAAGAAAAGAGTTGAACGGAGGAAGAAGAAGAAGAAGAAGACGCACCCAGACTTGGTCGGAGCAGCAGCAGAATGGTCAACGCAAAAGCCAACCCAAATGCAGGCCTCATCTTCGCTGCCTTCACCTTCACCTTCACCTTCACCAGTCTCTCAGAAGTGGATGTATTGTGGGTGTCTTCTCTTTTGTCTTCCTTCTTTATATACAAAAACTTGCCATATTCAAACTTTTGAAAACCCTAATCGGATCGTCGAATATGGTAAGAGGATCGCGAATATGGTAAGAAGGGCCTTCTTTCCGGTTTCCATGATGAAGGATTTTTAGGTAAATATCAATATCAACCAACGCTCACCGTTAAAGAAACTATTAACACAATAATTTAACGACAACTGTAATTTATTAATCAAATTGATAAAAACAAAAAATCTTTGAAGATATTTAATTATAGTATTTTTTAAATTACTTAATAGATAAATATTTAATAAAAAAAATAACAAAATATATTTATATATTATATTTTAAGATAAAACAAAAAACCATGATATAAAGTAATATTTATTAGATGAGTATGTTGTAAAAACTAAAGTTGGTAAAAGCAACATATGCGTTACGCTAGCACGTGCGTGTTGTCTAACGCATGTCATTACAGTAAATTCCAAAAAATACAGAATCTTAACTCTTAGAAAAATGTAGCATAAACTTAACTAATCATAGAACAAATGTCATTATGGCACACTAATGAGATAAAAAATCTCGACTATTCACAAATACTGTAAAATAAGTTAAGAATATGATACATGTCATTATAGTTAATTAAGAAACATTACATGTTCAATTTTTAATATTATTAACGCTACAAATAATATGATAAGTATTTGATACGTCTAATACGTGTTATTACATTAAAGTAAAGGAGATGAATAGTCACAAGTCTTTGAAAATGATGAAGTGATTACGTCAAACAAATGACATGTATCATTAGAATTCAGAATATAGATACGAAGAGTCGTCTAGACATGTATTATTAAATAAAAATATTTTGTTATAATTTCTTAAATTACTTAGTAGATTTGTATGTAATAAAAAACAAAAATTGATAAAAACAAAAAATCTATGAAAATATTTCACTAGTGTATTTCTTAAATTACTTAATAAATAAATATTTAATAAAAACAAAATTTGATAAAAAAAACAAAAAACATCATGACAAAATATAACTCAAATAAATTAAATATTAAAATAAAATCCATGTGTGTAATGACAAATATGCTAAAAATATAAACTTAACAACCATCATAATAAAAAATAAATATAACGTATCATTGAGAATATAAAGAGTCTTGAATAAATCAAACATATTATAAAATAGGTTATAATGGGAAATTGAAATTGAAATAACATGTATCATTAGAGATATGAATACTCTCAAATAAACTAAGCATGTTTGCGTACTAGTAAAAACATATAACTCAAAACATTAAAACAAAATCAAAAGAAAGGTTAAAATAGTAATTTAAAAAATTAAGATAAAATAATTCAAAATTGTAAAAGAAAATATCAATTTCTACACTATAATCAAAACATTAAAACATAATAATAAATAAATAAAGTTAATTCAAAATTGTAAAAGAAAATAACAACTTCCATATATGTACATGGATATATATGGATTTAGATTATTTCTCTAATTTTTTAGTGTCATTATAGGCAATAAATTTACTAGATAACCTGGTCTAGGTAGGGGTTCGTCTTGTTCCATTTGTAGCTTTGTCTATTTGGTGTATCTGCTAGAATCTCCAATTTGAGCTGTTCCAGAATGTTGATTTTGGTAATGTTCCATTTCCTAAAACTACAACAAATCTTATACCTTGAATAAGTTTGTATTTTGCTGCCCATGAACTACTTGTCCGCAGGTATTTGGCATCAGCAAGATAAAGATGATGAACTAGTTTGATTTGAACCGCCTTGGGCTCATTCAGCTGCGCCTGTCTAGTAACTTGAAAGATACTCTCCTGCTCCCAAAAAATGCCAGAAGCAGAGAATTATGATTCAGAGATGACATCATTACGGGATTGAATTTCTCAACTCAGTTTAGAGCATAAATGTTGTTAAGAGGATCAAGCAATCATGAGACAGTACAATTATTCCTTGAAGTAGTAAAAATAATGATCCACAATTAAAATTGTGTTTTAATTGGTGTCTAAATTACCAGACTTGAAAATAATGCTTGATAAAATACAATTAAATCCAGTAGATGAACATTGTACAAGCTCTAGCAAAGTGCCAAACCACGCTCTTAGAAGTCTTCAAAACAAAGAGGAATGATGTGGATGTACAAGTCGCACTGCAGGTAGAGGAAGCTGCAGAAACAAGAAAATCTATCAGACCCGAAAATAAAAGGTTAAAAAGGAATTAAATATGTTATTAGATTTTGTATAGAACTAGGTATAGCTTTATCTATAGAATCTCTGTTTCTTAGTCATGGCAAGCCATAAGTCATCACAGTTAGTCGATAGTCACTTCATGCAATCGCGATCTCTTAGAAAACCTTTCTTATTTTGTAGCTCTGCCCAATTGAAACTAACATGTAACAACAAAAGGAGATGGGAGGGATCTAAACTTATAAGGTACAAGAGAATATCACAACTCAGATAAAGTTTTAACTCAAGAAGAATACCTTGGCCATTTTATCGGCATCATAATCAAAGAGAGTAGCAAGAAGAACGTAGATGAGTTAAAAGCTCACTGCCCCACTAGAATTGAATGTTACCAAAGAAAAGCTCAATACCAGACTAATGATCTTCCAGGTAATATTGAAACAAAATACTCTTTGATTGAAATGTCAGAATCGAAGCAAGAGAGCAACAACACCAATTTAAACCAATTCATTCTTTAACGACATCCATCCTCCTTCGTAGAAATACATCGTTTAATGGAGATACTCAAGTCTAGCCATTTGAATATATCATCTTGAGATTGATGAAAAACATAAACCCTCAAGGGAAGAGCATGAAGGAGGACTCATAGCCTTTCTCAATGTCAAGGCTTCTATCAATTCTTCAATTTGATGCTTAAACATGAAAACTTCATCAGCTAAATCTTTTGCAACCGAATCTTCCAAGGTTCTGCTTCTCAAGAAAAAGATACATCAGTTGATACCATACAACTGTCCAGCAATAGTTGATGAAGAATTGTTCGATCATATAGTTTTACTTTATAACTCTAATGTATCAACTAATTCTTTTATAATTCATATTATGATATAATAGAAGAAATAGAACATTCAAATTGCTCTATTAATAAACCAACCTTAATTGAGATTCTGCACCTTCCCTGCAGTCAGAGAATAGAACTTTGATGATAGGATGTAAATCAATGTTCTGAAACAATGCTGTTGTGCCCTCCATACCCAAACAATAGCCACTAGAGGACCAAGAATTTATATTTATAACGACAATGTGCAGCATGGAAGATTTTGTTTTCAGATCCTTCACCACAGTACGAAATGATGATTCTTCTGTTGCACTTTCCAAAAGCTGAACTGCAAACATTCTTTCCAACGTATAATTCCTGTCAATGAAATTTATTTTATTTGTTCAGAACTTGCATCCATAACTTGAGCTAGTTATAACTTTTCATTTTAAGCTTTTGACATTTTCCCTTCAAAAATACATTACTCTATTCTTCGAAAATATGACATACAGATATTAAACCAGAAAAAGGAGAAAAGCATTTATCAGAGTAACCGAACCTGAAGAAGTCACCAGGCCCAGTAACTGGCAAAGAAGTTGAGACATAACACTTAAAAATTCGAATTCCACCATCTACAGGCGCCTGATTATTACTGCAAGGGTAAGCTCCAAGGAGAGATGAACATTGTGGGCATAAATACTCAATCCACTCAATATCTTCCTTGAGATTGGAAGATCGAACCATGAATATATTCCCAAGAAACCCATCAATAAATGGCTTGCGTTCAGCCTGCATGTTTATAATTTTAGTACAGTTTTGGTTGTCTCGAGAACTTTCACATAAATCATGTGTGCAATCATGATTAATATGATCTGAAACTGAACTATCATTACAAACAGAAAATGCAGATGGGGAAGCTAAATGATGTACACCATCATTGCCACTTTTCTCTCCACTACACTCAGAGGATGCTGCAATGTCTTTACCATAACCTTGTTTAGAGGTTGGATCCTCCACATACAGAAAACTATTTTCTGAATCATGCTTAGCTTTAGGAAGCCCATTTTCGCAAGTGACACCTGGCTCTAGCTTTAACATTTCAAGTCCATTACAGACTGAGGATATGTATTCAACAAGGTCATCCTTGAAAAAAGTTATAGTTGCTGGGGATAGGAAGCAGAGACCCCTTTTGCACACGTAGGCATTTGCATAATTGACTACCATTTTCTCACTGATGCCACCAAAAGAACAGCAGCATGCGTCAAACCAGTTATCAGCTATCTCTAGCCAATTGACGGATGGCATGTCCAAGAAATCTCTACAATCATCAATAAAAGTAGGAAAATAAGATACATTTAATTCTGCAATTTGATTGGAGTGACACTACGAGCAGATTTCAAATATCCTGCAGAAAGAAAATTTAAAAGGCCAACTGATTCTTACTTTCTACAACTTATTTTTTTCAAAAGTTCTGTTGATCAACGTGTCATCAACAAAAAATTAAAGTGACATAGCAAAAACTTTGAGATTCATCAAATGAAACTCAGAAAAAGTCTCACCTAATCGGACTTTTAGTCAACCTGAACGAGCAGCTCCTGCAATAAAAGTCAGCGCCTCCACTAGATGATAGATTGTCTTTATCTTCAAGAGTTAAAAAAGGAAATTTTTAAATGTAACAGATGAATACGCGCAATAACCAGAAAAGTTAAAACGTTAGAAATAAGAGAGATTCTATGAGATAGAGAAAGATAAGAGAGAGTCACACTTTCTTTCCTGCCAAAAGAGAACTTAAAAGCTTACCAAATTCCTTAAAGAAAGACTTTGACGCATCAGAGCTTTCACTTTCCGTGTCTTCAGAAACGTCCAGTACGGATTCGAAATTCAGAACAATAGGATGATCAACCGGAAGAACCAAGACAAACTTCACCTCAATATGATCATCAAAAGCTCTGCAGCTCAGAGGAGACTCATCATCAACCAAAACTCGGGGAATCGGAACCCTAAGAGAAACTCTCTGGTCTTGAAACCAGCTCACAGTAAGAAACGATCGAGGGGGATCCAAATTAACCTCGAGATCCTGACATTGAATGTATGGATTAGTTTCCGGATCGAAAAGTAGTAAACGGAGGGTCGGAACGTAGGACTGAGCTTCCCAGATGAACCGCCATCGGCTAGGGTTTCCGGCGGCGCCGGCCATGGAAGAGATGGCCGTTGCGCTTCGCTCCATAATCCATTGAAAACGCCCGCTAAATTTGATTTTACATAATCAATCCAACAACGTCATGGGCTTTCTTGTTGGCCTAATAAGCCCATAGGCTTTTTAAAGCCCACTATGTTTTAATGCTAGAATTACATTTTTATCCACATTCACCTCCAAGGGTGGAGATTTCAGGTGTAACCCGATTAATTGAGCCGAAGCATTGATATTTAGGTCTGTTCTGGTTTGATTCGGTTTCAAATTTTGAAAAAAAAAAAAAATCAATTTTAAAACCAAAGCAAGTAATATCAAAGTTGTCGGTTCAGTTCTCAGTTCATTTTGTCAAAAGTTGATCGGTGTCTGTTTAAACCGAGTCCGAATTGATTAAAACCAACCCAAATAAAAAAAAAATCAAAAATAAAAACCAACAATGAAATGCAGTAAACACTCAAGAAACGCTTGGAGTCATGAGATCTTGGTTTGCCAAATCAGACATCATTTGTCATCCCTTTCTTGCTCATGTAAAGCAGTCAAATTTCACAAGAACAGAAAATGCTCCTTTCATGAAATTTTAAGGAGCTAATAACAAGATAACTTGTAGCCTAAAAGCATTGTGCAGCGCATATGGAGGCAAAAAACGGTATGTCTTTTTTGTCTTCAGTCCGAATCTGAATCAGCAACCACAGAGGTTCTCACGGTTCTCAATTTAGCATCGAAGAATCCATCGTCTTCTTCGTCCTCATCTAGCTTCTTTTCGCTAATAATACCTGTAAAATGCGGGTAAAAATGGAGTTGTGATTATGAAAAGGACAGGCAGAAAAGCCTTACCCTTCTTTATTAGGGCAATTTCGAGTGCCCTCATGTTGAAATCGTCCTTTCCTCCTAGATCTTGAAACCCGATGAGTCTATCCACGGCAACCCCTTTCCTACAATGAAAGGTTTGAAATTTTATGAAGACAGCAACCCAAAAAAGTCTAAAACACTTGAAGATGTCAACTATGAACTCAAACAAACAATTCTATTATATAATTGAGTGAAATCTGACAAAGATAACTTACTTGAAGAGAATGACACAAGGCAAAGTTTTTATTCCAAGTTTGGTAACAAAGAAAGGTGCATTCTGCAGTTTATTTGTGTATCGAAATTACTAGGTCAACCATTTGCAACTAACATTTGTATAGAGGATAAAGATATGCAGTCATATAATGTCATTCATACTGACCTCTGCATCAAGCTTTAGAAATTTTGTATCTAGATGCTTTGCTGAAAGGGTCTTTAAATGCTTATCCATAATCCTACAACAAACAATTCACACACACAATTAACTTCAGTTAATTCTAGCTATCATTACGTCTGTATACACTTGTGAGAGAGAGTTTAAGCTAAGCGTTTTACTTGCAGCGATAGAATTCATGATGATAGAAGTGGCAAATCACTTTTTCACTCTTAGTAACTTCGCCTAAGAAGTCACCTTCAGTTATATCCCTGTACTCTCCATGCCCTTGCTTCTTCAAAGCCTCTCTCTTCTCAGCTTCTTTCTAGTCAAATAAACCAATCATGAATACAAACCAATTGCATAAACATTACCACAAATATCATCTGATATGCTAATATTCACTCAAAAAATCCAACCTTGAGGGCTGCAATTCTGTCTGCATGCAATTTTTCCAGCTCAGGATCCTGACATCACCAAGTCAAAAAAATTGTGTAAATTCAGGAAGGACCGTAATTTGGAAAATAAGAGTTTGGAACTTACGTCCATCAAATCATCAAGATCAACCTCCTGGTTTATAGAACTTGATGCCTGAGACTTCTCTTGAGCAAGCAATTCCTGTCAGATCAATAATCATTTAGAGGGTGCATCCCCATTTTCACATTTCTAACGGGCTTTCTTTTTCCACCAAAAGTAGAAGGCTACAATTAGAGCTAATTACAAATGCAGAAGAATGCTTCCGCAGAACTTCATGTTTTTAAGGAGTTTTTTTTTTTTCTCTCGTAATATTTCTAGCAATAACAAAATTTGTGTACTTTAAAAACATGTACAATACAAGTGTATTACATACTCAACCTCCTTAAAAGATTTCACAAGAATGCCCTCAAAGGCATAGAAATACACCACGAAAAAAGTATGATGTGCGAACTTCTAAAACACCCTACATCTCACGAATCCTGGTCTAAAATCGCCATCGCTTTCTGCAAAGGCATTATAACTTGCAACGGGGCACTAGCTTATTGCCCATCTCCTTATCCTCACTCCTCACTACTAAAATCCCTCGATTCCAACAAGTAATGTCTGAATATTAAGACCTTTAAAACCAAAAAAGTATGGGGGAAGGGAAATTTTGAATCATTTGACGTAGGATGAAACCAAAACAGACCCTTGCAGCTAGAAAACTCAGATACTTTTTTACCATAGCCATTGATAGACAAGAGACACATAACCGGATCGAGATTTACAATTTCACCATATAATAGGCAGAAATAGAACTACCGGGATAAAGAACACAAATTGGAAACGGAATTAAGATAATACCTTTTGATAATCACGAGCAGCAGCAGCCATTACATTTCCAAATGCTAAATTAGAGAGAGTCGATTTAACTGAATTCGGATCCATTGATACACTACTTCTTTCTGAAAAATAAAACAAAATAAACTCAACGCAGCAAGATATTATGAGCATGCATCCCTTTGCTGAAATACCTGAACGCACTTCGTATTGAATCTGCAGAAAAAGGAGCGAAATTGGCCTCGATTTTCAGGGGTTTCAAGTAGGGGTGAGCATGGTCCGGTTCTGTCCGGGTTTTGGAAAGATTAGGATCGGACCAATAAATTTGGTTTTCAAATTTTAGCACCAATAAGCCTAATTTTTTTGCTAAGACCGGACCAGAAACGGTTCTGGTCCTCCCAAGCAAAAAAAAAAAACTAATTAATTAAAAAAAATAGTGAGGAAGCGAAGAAAGCTCCCAAAACAGATTTGTCGATCTGTGTTTGTTTTCACACAGATCGACAAACACAGATTAACTCAAACAAATACAATCTGCGAAAATTCAATCACCGGATGAAATGTGTCTTAAACAAAACAGATTAACTAAAAAAAATGCATCCAGATTCCGATGAATAATCACACATCGACAAACACAGAATAAAAAAGTCCGTAGATGGTGAAATGTTTCTTAAACAAAACAGATTAACTAAAAAAAAATGCATCCAGATTCCGATGAATAAACACACATCGACAAACACAGAATCAAAAACTCCGTAGATGGATCTAAAATCTCCATTTTCTCCAAGATTAACCAACACCCACAACAACTAACCTTTAAACAGGAGGCGAAAAGGGGAGAAAGTGAAGCCAGGGAGGAAGACGCGAAGGAAGAAACAGAACACAGAAGTACAGAACAGCAGCGAGGGCGAGGGCGAGGGCGAGGGCGAGGGCGAAGGTCACTGCGATTTGCGAAGATGAGAGTCGAGAGAAGTGAAACTCAAGTCGACGAATACTCGGGGCATAAGACCGAGGCATTTTGTGGTCCGGGTAGGTTTTAGATGTACAGCCTCGTTAGAACTGAGAACCGACCCGGATATTTCGGTTCTGAAAATGACAGAACCGAAATTCTTTTTGTTTTTCCTCAAAACTGACCAGAACCGGACCAAAAAGCTCTGTTCTGGTCCGGTTCTCAATTCTGGTCGGTTCTTGCTCACCCCTAGTTTCAAGGAATGGATTTGCCCTAACGAAAATTAGCAATCGTAATTCTCTAAATTGCGGTGTTCAATAATTATTAATATAATAAATTATAAAAAAATAATTTATTATATCAATGATTATTTAACGCATAAGTAAGTTTTTTAAAAAGTCTTTTACAGAGTAACCCTAACATTATTCTATTTATTTTCTAGCAAATTTACTCTAGTTAATCTTATCACTTATTAATTAATATAATAATAAAATTAAATAATTAAAATAAAATACTAATTGAATTAATAAATAAGTGCGACATCAAAATAAAATTATAAAATCAAAGAATAAACATGACATTACTTTTTATTATATCTTTCAATTTTTAGAATAATATTACGTTTACTCTCTTATTCTACCCTCTTAAAATACTCACTGACGTGTCAAACAATGATTGATGCAATTCATGTAATAAATGAACTACTTATAATTTATTATATTAAACGTTGGGTCAGGCAACCCTATTCTCTAGAAGGGAACTCAATCACATAATAAGGCGCTTAGGTAAAGGTCTTCAACAAGCAGGCAACACAACTGTTTCAAAGCGGCGGCTAGGAGGAATCGCGGGACCAACAGCCAGACCAACAAGGAATGTTTAATAATGGTGAGTAAAGTTGTAATGACCTATTTTTCCAGTAAGATATTGTCCGCTCTAGGGATTGGGCCGTAGCCCAATATCCTCCCCTCACAGCTTTGTTTGGCGAGGACTTCCCAGTCGGTCACTCAACCTGGTACTACTCTTGCCGAAGCACTTTTAACTTCGGAGTTCTTATGGGATCCGTTGCTAATTGTGCTCCAAAACACGTCTTGCTATCTTGGGATGGTCTTTTTACATATGTTTCATTTTCACATACTATTTCAAGCGATGTGGGATTGTGACAACCCCCTTTTTACTACCCGTCACCTTCTGGTTCGCCCGCGCAGACGTACCGCCATCCAGGTTCTGGTTTGTGCAGCCATTGTACACATACTTACACATCCGAGTCATCACAATCACCTCCCTTCGGGGGCCCAACGTCCTCGTTGGTCACATTTCCGGTTGGGTGCAGGCTCTGATACCATTTGTAACGACCCCTTATCTAGTAAGATATTGTCCGCTCTAGGGATTGGGTCGTAGCCCAATATCCTCCCCTCACGGCTTTGTTTGGCGAGGACTTCTCATTCGGTCACCCAACCTGGTACTACTATCGCCGAAGCACTTTTAACTTCGGAGTTCTTATGGGATCCATTGCCAATTGTGCTCCAAAATGCGTCTTGCTATCTTTGGATGGTCTCTTTACATATGTTTTATTTCCACGTGCTTTCCCAATCGATGTGGGATTGTAACGACCCCTTTTTTACGACCCGTCACCTTCCGGTTCGCCCGCGCGGACGTACCGCCATTCGGGTTCCGGTTCGTGCAGTCATCGTACATATATTTACACATCCGGGTTATCACAAAAGTAAGAGCAAAAAAATCAGATGAAATATAAATAGAAAGAAGTGGTGAAAGGATCTTGCTAGGGGTTGATGCATTGATGTCGAGAATACGCTGTTTGAAAGGTAACTTAGGTTTGCAACTAAAGTCTTTAAAATAATACATAGTCCAAGCTCACATAATGAAATCACAAACAGAAAGTGTAATAAGATAAATATTTAAAAATATTCTACCGTGCGAAAAAGTAAAGGGGTTCAAATCCAAAAATTAAGTTTACAGTTTCAAATTAAACTACTAAATCCTTACCAAGAAATACAGAAGGCTCAAACAAAAATTAAACAACTAGCATCCTCCAAACTCCGTTGAAGCAAACCACTGTTCTCATTACCTGGATTGGGAGGGGGTCGTTGCGGTGAGTGAGTGACTAACTCAGTAGAAACATTATACCTAATGCATATCTTTTTAAAAATGAGTTTTCATCTTCTTTTCAAAACGTGTTTCCATTTCAAAATTATGCATGAATTTAGGGATTCGAAAACTCTTGGTAACTTCGCCAAGACTAGTTTTCATCTTCTTTTCAAAACGTGTTTCATTTTAAAACTATGCATGAATTTACAAAACTATTATAGAAACCTCAAAAGACGATGATCATCATGAATTCATTACAAAACTATGCATGAATTTAGGGATTCGAAAACTCTTGGTAACTTCGCCAAGACTGGCTTTCATCTTCTTTTAAAAATGTGTTTTCATTTTACAACTATGCATGAATTTACAAAACTATTAAGGAAACCTCAAAAAGACGTGATCTGAAGGCCCAAACAATGTTTCATGAGGGCGGAGGAAATCGTGATGGCGATCCGAAGATCAAGCCCATTACCCAAGTGACTGCAGCTGACAGTCAACCACAACAACATCCTAATATGGTTTAGGGATTTGAAACCCAAGGAGTGTGTCATCACTGCCTTACTACCAGTTTTTCGTACATGCAAACAATACCACATTCACGTAGCAAAAGCTGTAATACGATAGTCTCATGATACTTTGACGCCAAGAATGTTCAATGTGTCAAGATTATTCATTCTCCCAACATATCACAGCAAAAACACATACTATGTATGTTGAAATTAAACGTGAGAAAACCATACTAACAAATACGTATAAAACTGACGTGCTGACGACCAGACATCATCATACTTTTACAGGTGACAAACCCACCAAAATAATAGTTTTCGAAAAACATGCAATGTAATGCAATGCAGAAGCATAAAATAGTTACATCGACGATGATTACTCATCTTCCTTACAGGAGCAGCAACCTCTGTTCTATTGACTCGAAATTAGCAAACTCACTGAGCATAAAAGAAAAAATAGCCATGAATATGTCACTCAACGCTAAGGGTAGACTTGGTTAAATGTTATACTGAGACTAGAAACCCAATCACACAACACTATAAATGATCGCAAACTCACCTCAGTAACAAAAATTTCTCAATAATAAAGTTATGCAGTCGACACTTATAAGTGGGGACCTATTGATTGACACTTATAACGCTTGAGTTGTGTCTGTAGTCAAAACTTCATCCTAGCCGTCAACACTTAATACCTCTCGGGTTAAACCCAAAATACGCTAGCGGTTAACACTTTCTCCTGAGGTGTCGACACCTTTCCAAAATAAAAAGTTGTGCAGTCAACACTTCAAACTCTCGGGTTTTGCTTCAATAAGTGTCGACACTTGCTTGGCGGTTGACACTTCATGACACTTCAAACTCTTGGGTTCTCGCTGAAATGCACGATAGATCGACACTTTCCCTCGAAGTGTCGACCTTTGGTTCGATTCCAGTGAATGGGAGTTTGTTAAACTCACCCTTCCCAGCTATTGTTCGCCTCCAAACGGCGACTATACTTGCATACACTCTAAAAATACTTACAATCTAGAAAATACAAAGGGATTCAAGCTCATTTTCTCGAATCCAAATCAAAGTATAACTCTATGTCTAAACTTCGAAATGGAAAGGAGAAATCGACTTACCCTTGATGTTCCTTCATGAAGGTTGTTGCCCCAAGCTTCGAGAACACAATTCCGGCCTCAAGAATCTACGAATCTTTTGTCCAAAGCACCTCTCTTTCACTTTCACTCTCTTTCTCCTTCTCTTTAGCGGCGTCCAAATGAGGGAAAAAGGGTTTCCGTCACCTTTTTTTATCTAACTTCCCACTAATTACACACTTGCCCTAACATTTAATTAATTTCTTTTGCCTTTCATTTATCTTATAACTTATATTAATTAAAATTCATTCATATATCATCCTTCATCATTTCAATACTTACCCGAGGTAAAATCTCAATTTACCAAATGTCAATTTCTCTAGTTCCAACTACAAGATGACTTTCCAATTTACCGAATTTACAATTTCTGAAAAATCCAACGTGGCTATTAAAAGAAAACTGAGTCAACATTTGACATGTCATTAGTTAATAATGAAAAATTTACACACATAATTTAATTAATTAAAAAAATATGAGTTTGTACACATACTCATATAGACATTGATCATTGATAAATTTGAATAATCTCTTATTTCAATCATTTATGATCGATTATAATTATCTGACAATCAATAAACGACATATAAACATCACATAAGGTGTAAGATTAGCATGTACATCTAGCATTGTTTGTTTTAAAATAATTATTGTTAGACTTAGTTTTGTAAACTGTACTTTTCGTAAAACCCAAAACCATATTCACTATGTTAGAATTGTCAAGACAAAATAGTTGCAAAATATAATTGAATCCATGAAATCGCCTTAAATGTTAGTTAATTGTTGTCGAGTTTGAAATCAGTGGCATTGATCTTCTAAGCCATAACGACTTTTTTCTAGAAAATTCTTTACTTTAATCTTTATATTCTCACCATGAAAGGTAGGCTGAGAGATCAGAAGATATCTCACCATTAACATAAGGACTCTAACCCTGAATTCTTATCTGTTGGGTTGAGTCAAGTTTGATTCATCATTCAACTTAAATTCAACTACTACTATCTACACTATAAATCTCATACTTTAATTAAATGCTAAAATCCAACTTTATGCGAACACTTAATAAAGTTTGACTTTAAAATAGCTATTGTAGCATCCTCGATCCTCTCAATACAATATTGTTCACTTTGGAACAGAGCCCGCATAGATTTATTTTTGGAGTCAGCCCCAAAATGCGTTGTACTAGGAGGAGAACTCTACTTATAAACCATAAATTTTTCACTCTCCCAACTAATGTGAAAGTGTCCATCCCCAGAGGTATTTTTTGTCTTCACATTGCGGACTGTCACAATCTCCCCCCTCGAAACCATATATTTTCACTCATCCCAACCAATGTGGGATTGTGCACCCCTACTAGTATAGACTGGGTCCCACCGGACCCTCCTTGCCTTAACATGTCGGGCTGTCACAGCTATTGACATATAATTATAATTAAATATATAAGTCCACTAAATATTTGTCAACTAAGTCAAACAATCTCTCACTTGAGCTATATATTTTGATTATAATCATATACCACAAAATCCTTAGGTGCACATGACTTGCTATCATTAATAAAACATTGCCAAACAATCTTGTCTATCAATTATATCGGTATAAGATCAAAGCGACTTTGTCACACTTATTGGCAACTAAATCCGTCAATTGCCACATATAATATAAATTGATACTCTATGTAAATAAGAGTTATGTGCATAATTTTAAGTAAAGTTTGGATGTTTATTCTCGAGTTTTTAGAAGTTTTAATCCATTATAAAATACGATGCAGATAATAATCAAATAGATTAATAAAGATATAAAATATCAATTTTGGATGTCAAGCTGCAGCCCAAAAAAATGGCCAAGTCACGACTTAAAAGTAAGAAAATAGCGTCAAAAACATCTCCCTCCCCCTCTTCGGGGCCCAATGTCCTCGTCGGCCACACTTTCAGTTGGGCAGTGGCTTTGATACTATTTGTAACGTCCGCGGGTCCTCCAAGTACAATATGGTCTACTTTTGATCAGAATCCATGCGAATTTGTTCTTAGGGCCAGCCCCAAAACGCATTGTACTAGGTATAGAGGGAAACTCTACTTAGAAACCATATATTTTTCACTCTCCCAACCAATGTGGGATTGTGCACCCCTACTAGTATAGACTGGGTCCCACCGGACCCTCCTTGCCTTAACATGTCGGGCTGTCACAGCTATTGACATATAATTATAATTAAATATATAAGTCCACTAAATATTTGTCAACTAAGTCAAACAATCTCTCACTTGAGCTATATATTTTGATTATAATCATATACCACAAAATCCTTAGGTGCACATGACTTGCTATCATTAATAAAACATTGCCAAACAATCTTGTCTATCAATTATATCGGTATAAGATCAAAGCGACTTTTGTCACACTTATTGGCAACTAAATCCATCAATTGCCACATATAATAATAAAATTGATAACTCTATGTAAATAAGAGTTATGTGCATAATTTTAAGTAAAGTTTGATGTTTATTCTCGAGTTTTTAGAAGTTTTAATCCATTATAAAATACGATGCAGATAAATAATCAAATAGATTAAATAAAGATATAAAATATCAATTTTGGATGTCAAGCTGCAGCCCAAAAAATGGCCAAGTCACGACTTAAAAGTAAGAAAATAGCGTCAAACAACACCATTAGCGCAGCAGCGAGAAAGAACCCAAGCCATGGCCCAACAGGCATAATGAAACTAGGCGGTGACCACAGCCCTAGCCGTAGCGCAGATGTCCAGAGCCGCGATTCAGGAACACATTCACTTTCTGAAATTACGAGATTTGGCACGTTTGGAAAGATTACTTTGAGATTTTGGAGACCCTAATCACAGCTTTATGAATAAACATTATTAAGACGATTTGAGATTGGCAGCCTTGAAACAAATTTTTGAGAACGATCAAAGAATATTTTCAACCCCAGACGAGAAGACCGATACACGTGTTACGCCACAACGGTGACATCCAGAGACAAATATTCTTTTTTATCTATTTCTATTATTTTTCATTTAATTATGTTGAACTAACCCTCTCCCTCTGGAGGAGAGATGAATCATTTATTTAGAATATTATTATGATGACTCATTGATAAGTGTGTATTTTATACATTTTATTGTACTTGTTTATACTTGATTTGATAAGTTTTACTCAAGTGTGTGAATGAATTTAATATTTTTTGTGCAAGTGCCTAGATAGAACGAAGAATATAGGTTGAAGTTTAAAGAAAAAGCAATTAGAAAATTTGGTTGGAGAAAGCATGTTTAAGGCACTTGACAACAGAGGAATCAGCGATCGTTCGCCTCAAATAGGGCGATCGATCGCCCCAGCAGTTGAATCTTCACCCCACGCGAAGAGAACCAGAAAAAGCGGCGATAATTCGCCCCAACAGAGCATTTGATCGCCCCAATAAATTGAATGTGAAGAAATCTACAGTGTAAGTGGCGATAATTTATCCCAATAAGCCGATCGTTCACCCTGTGAAGTGATTTGCGACATTCAAAATAGTATGGCAGTCGATAATTCGCCCCACTTGGGCGATTGATCGGCTACCGCAAGATTAAATTTTCAAGTTTTAGATTTTAATCATTTTAATCTTAACCGTTGATCATGTGTCGTAGGCTATTTGATAATTAGGTTATAAGTGAACCGAGGGATCCCAAGAAAGTACGAACAAAAAAAGACAGAGACGGGAATAGAGCGAGAGCAACGGGAAGACGACTTCGGATTGACAAACCAAGTTTTTCTTTTCTTTATTCTCTTCTGAACTTATGAATTCTACTATTTTTATTTTTGTTTCTCTTTTCTCCGTCATGAACTAATTTTCTTTCTAAGGCTACGATGTAGCCGGATGATATTTATTTATAGTTTTTCTGATTAATTCAATTCTCTCAATAATTCTTCCAATATTGTTGATGCATGAATTCTTAATCTTAATCCTTGTAAATTTTTTGTCAAGCTTTACATGATATTTGTAAGTGTTTTGAGAATGAGAGGTTATGAACACTTGAGTAATGAAATTAATATCATTAATATGCGTAAGCTAGAGATAGTTACGGTATTGGTGTGATCTTTGTGATTTCTCAAGTTTATTATATTTAATTAATTTTATGGTTTGAGACCGAGACGTGAAAATCCATTAGTTAAATAAATTGAACAATGCTAAAAATAGATTGTTCAAGTTTTTAGTGAAATCGACCATCAACATAGGAAGGATATTGATGAATAAAATTAGAAAAATATGAATAAATATTATCTTGGTGAAATCATAGTACCTAGCTTTTTATTCATCGAACTTAATCACACTTTATTCAATCATTTAATTTACATTAGTTTATTTTAATTAGTTGAATCAGTTTTATATTTTAGTTTAATTCCCATCACTTGACAATTAATTGTGTGTTTAATTAAGAATTAAAATTAATTAATTTGATCATTAATTAAAAAGTCCTCATGGGTTCGACACTCTATTTACCATTTTATTACTTATTGCGACTCGTACACTTGCAAACTATATTTTTTACAACAAGTTTTTGGCGTCGTTGCTAGGGACCTCATTATTAATACCGAATTAATTATTCACACCTACTGTTTCCAGTATTCATTCTGCTATTCAGAAACTGGCCATTACTGCTAATTTCGAAATTAATCCAGATACTTTGCATATGATTCAACAGTCTCAGTTCAGTGGACTACCTTATGAGGATTCTAAAGATCATATTGTAAATTTTTTTGAAGTCTGTGATACTTTTAGGTTCCACAACGTGGGGGATGATGCAGTGAGGTTGTGGTTGTTTTCGTTTTCATTACGGGATCGCACAAAGAATTGGCTTAACTCTCTGCCAGCTAACTCTATTCTTACTTGGGCAGAATTATGTTAGAAGTTCCTCTCCAAGTTCTTTTCTTTTGAGAAGAGTACTAAACTACGAAATGATATAATCAATTTCAGTCAATTCGATGGGAAAACTTTATATGAGGCATGTGCGCGATTCAAGGATATGCTGAGAAAATGTCATAACCATGGCTTACCGAAGTGGATGCACATCCAAATATTTTATGTAGGACTTTCATCATCTACTAAAACTCTGGCAAATACAGTTGCAGGTGGTGCTTTAATGAGAAAAACTGAAAAAGTTATGTATAGTTTATTAGAGGAATTGACACTTAACAATGACCAATGTCTTGCGGAGTGTTCTATTACGAAGCGTACAACTTGTAACCCAGAGATTGAGGCTATGAAAGTGTAACACCCAGTTTTACGGGATTTTGTAATTCCAGAATATAATGGCATTTTCGTAAATATGGCAGATTAAGTCCGTTTTACGAAACGAAAGCTTTATTAGAATCCTAGTAATTAATATGGATTTTTAGAAAATTTCGAAAATTTTAGGAGTTGTAACGCTATATCACGAGAATTACGTTTCTCGTAATATAAAGGACGTTTTAATAAAAATAGTAAACGGGGTCCGTTTTGCCTACGGACAGTTTTAATAGAACCCTAGTGATAAGTTGGATTTATTGGTGAAATAAGAAAATTTGGAGAAAACTGAATTGTTAGACAATTAACGAAACAATGGACGAAACAAATATAAAAACAAAGGAATGACGAAATGGTAATTTGCAAAGTCAAAATTAATTAAAAACACACTTTTCTCTTCTTCTCTAGCACTCCACGCGAAATTCCTCTGTACATTTCTCCCTCCAGGCGATTTTTATCTGCCTCTCACGCGTTCTCCACTTTCGGCGACCGATTCCTCTCCAATCGACTTCCGTCCTTCGTGTTTTCTTCTCTAATCAACGCTCTAGGTAAGGTTTTATAGTTTTCAGACTTTAGTTTTCAATTTTCACAGAGTTAAACGGTTAGGGTTTTGTTTAGAGTTTTGTAAAAAACGTGATTTAGAGTTTGAAATCACTAGGTTTACCGTGTTTGTGAATATAATGGACGTATTGGGCGTTATTTGGTGACATATATGGTATATTTGAAGTTTGGGTTGAAAAGTCGGGTTTGAAGCTTTGAAAAATCTCCATTAATGGAGTTTTGGTTATTGGTGAGCATAAGATGCTCGATGAAATGCCCGAGAGAATTAAATTAGAGTTTTAAGAGATTTCCTTAGTTAAGGTTTCATTAGTTTGGACGTTTAACGGTTTAAACTCGTTTTAACGACAATTGTTGTGAAATTGCCATAGGTGAACAACGCTTGTGGACGGAGCTAGAATTGCAACAGACGCGAGGTAAGTTCTCGTGACTTACTATGGCCGATTGGCCTACACCGTACGTCGAAGTCGCGTCGAGGATCTTTGGCGAATTGCGTGTTTAAATGTTTTGGTTGGGTAGTTAGGATTAGTTCTGTTATAGGTTATGTTTTTATTGTCTCGATAGTATGTATGATGTATGTTTACTTTAAGCACGTAATTGTTCATGCATCATGGTTTTCAATTATGCATAGAAAATGAATTTCCGCACTATGTTTTTCATGAAAAGAGATGTAGCCCGAAAGGGGGCTATTGATCTATTGTGAAGGCCGAGAGGGGCTTGTCACAATACCACATCGCCTAAAACGAAATGAATCTACGTAATCTGTTATCTGGTCATGCGAGGTGGGGCTCAGGCACGGCTGTAGACGGATGTGAGCGTGTACCCCCTCCCGCTAGGTAGAAAGGGTTGTCCGACCGCCGGATGTGCCCTCTCCATTTAACTGGCTGAGATCTTGATGACATTCTGTCTGCGACGTAATAATAAGAAAATATTGCATGATTTCTGAACCTCATATGCACAGCATGCATCTGCATTTACGAAACTTACTGAGCCTTTAGCTCATAGTTGTCTGTATGGTGTAGGTGATTTTGAGACAGGTGAGGACGAGATCCCTCCTCCCGAAGAATGAGCAGTTGAAGAAAGATGGCCCGTGGGAGTGTGCTGGGCAGTCGGTACGCTTTTGACCCGTGGGGATATACGTAAGTATTTTGGGGACACAATAGTTAGATATGAACGATGAATGTATAGTTGAACATATTAGTGTAACACCCGGAATTTTTGTTTTAGGAGTCGAGCCATAAGTTTCGAGTTTTAAATATTTAAGCGTTATAGAGTTTTAATTCGTGGAAATAATAAATTAAGTCCAAATGGCCAACGGAAAGTTTTGTAGGAACCCTAGGAATAGATAGGAATATTTGGTGAAATAATATAATTTGGAGAAACAAAGTTGAAGGGTTAATTAAGGAGTATGAGCAAAGAGATAATGAAAAGAGCATTTAGGTAATTGTTAAGTAAAATTTAACGTAAAATAGGAAAACCCTCTATTTTCTTCTCTCACTTTTCCTCTCCTCCACGATTCCTCCTCTCCCTCGTGACTTTTTCTTCTCCTCCATCGCCAAACCTCCAACGTCGATCTACTCTTCCGTTCTTGGCGGTTTTCCTTCAAGTTTCTTCAACAAATCAACCCTCCAAGTAAGCTCTATGCTTTAGTTAAGTTGGTAGTCGTTTTTGGAATGATTTTGGGTTAGGGTTTGTGAAGAAATTTAGGGATTTTCGTTAGAAATCGATAGGGTTCTTAATTTCTTACTCATTGATGATGTATTAGTGATTATTGAAGTTGTTGGAGTAGATTAATGGTGTGGGTTGAAGTTTAGGGTTTAGTGTTGGTTGTTGGTGGTGGTAAAACACCATTAATGGAGTCTTTGAAGTTAGTGAGCACAATGTGCTCGATGAAATGCCCTAATGAAGTGAGTTGGAGTTTTAGAAGAATTTGTTCCTAGCTCGAGATGTCAATTTGTTAGATGTAATGTTTGAGAGTCGATATTAATGATGTGTTGTTGAATGCCCTAGGTAACCCAAGCTCAAAGGACGGTGCTCGGCATATCTAGGACGCCAGGTAAGTGAGTGTTAGGTTTCCGGCCACTAAGGCCCTACGTCGTAACGATGTTGATAATGTTGGTTGTGATGAAATTAGGTAGTTACAGGGGTTGGTGGTAAGACGGGTAGCTTAAGTAGTGCCTTAGTGATTGTTCAATAGATGTCTTTATGTATGTCATTCCTCATGTATCATGTTTTATTAAAGTGCATACGAACTATTTACGAGCATGTTTTATGTAACGTCAAATTAAAGAACGATCATGAATTCCGAACGATGTATGTTTTTCACGGGATAAGATGTACGATTTCTCACGGGGCAAGTCATGTGTTTCTCACGGGATAAGATGTACGATTCCTCACGGGGCAAGTCATGTGTTTCTCACGGGATAAGATGTACGATTTCTCACGGGGCAAGTCAAGTGTTTCTCACGGGGCAAGTTATGGTTCTCATAGGGCAAGAAAATGGTTTAACGAAATGAAATGAAACGGTTTTATAAATGTCATGCATATATGTAATGTTATGTTTAGCACACTCCTTACTAAGCATTAGGCTTAATGTATTTATCGTATGATGTAGGTGACGAGAACGAAGGTGAGGAACCTCCCTACGATGATCAAGTGTAGTTGGTCGATGGACGGAGCTCGTAGCGGCGGAGCGTGTTTTGGCAGGGCTGGTTGACTCACGGTTAGGTGTTTTTGAGAGTTTTTGGGTGATGTTGGGTTAATTATGGATTTGATAGATTGATCGTAGATTTTATTACATTTTTGGATGTATGGCGATTTGAATAGATTACGTACTGTGTTTTATAGTGTTTTGATGTTTTCAAACAGGAAGGAAATGTTAAACGCTTAAACGGAACCACGCGGTTCATTTTTATGAAATTCGATTATGTTTAATGTTAGGTTTGGAGAGTATTTTATGGAGATATGTAAAGATTGGGTGAAGATTCTGGGCGAGAAAGGGAAGAAGTTGTAGAGTTTTGAGTGTTGTGCGTTTTGGATTATGTATGTAAAGTGCAGGGCGTGTAAGGGTGAAGAAAAGAAAAGAAAAAAAAAAAAAAAAAGAAGGGGGAAAGAAGAAGCTCGGCTCTCTGGAGAAATCCAGAGAGCCTGGCGATTACTCGCCTCTGGGAGGCGAGCAATCGCCTTTTTGGGCGTATTTCAGGCGACGCTCTCTGGAGAAATCCAGAGAGCGTGGCGGCTGCAACAGGCGACCAGTCGCCTGTTGCAATCGCCCATGGGGCGATCAGTCGCCCCCCCTTTTGGGGCGACTGATCGCCATGTTTTATAAAAAAAAAAGAATTTATTTATTAATTAATTGTTTTAAATGTTTTGTTTGTTTTTAAGTTTCAATTGTTTTAATAATAGTTTTAAACGGTTTACTAAATGAACTTCGATTTCAATTCCGATTTCGATTTCGATTGAGAATTCCGCCTTAAGTACAGTTAAAGTAAACAAGTATATATATATTTTAGGGAAATTATCGATTTGAACCCTGTACTATACACGTTTTTTCAATTTGGCCCCTGTACAAAAAAAACCGGCAAACCGAACCCTGTACTTTGATTCTGTTATCAGTTTTGACCTTCTATCAACAATTTCATAAAACCCTCATTAAAAAAACTACCAAACGAACTTAGATTCAGTTGAAATTTTTACCACATGTTCATTACTTAATGAGAAGATAATCTGGAAATTTTCGTGATTTCTTAACCCATCTACGATTTATTATAATTTTATTTTAGTATTGTTTAAAAATATTATAATAAATCATACAAGTTTTAAAACATTACGTAAATTTTTCTATCATCTACCCATAATATGGTGAACATCTAGAAAAAGTTTCAAATAAATCCAATATTTTTTGATATTTGTTTAAATTAATCTCAGTTTCTTCTTTATTTTATAAATTAATTTTTAAACAAATACCAAACAATATTTGATTTATTTGAAAACTTTTCCACATGTTCAACCTATCATGGGTAGATAATAGAAAAAGTTCCGTGATTTTCTAAAATTTGTATGATTTATTATAATATTTTTATAAAATACTAAAATAAAATTTTAATAAATCGTACATGTGTTAAAAAATCACGAAAATTTCCAGATTATCTTCTCATTAAGTAGTGAACATGTGGTAAAAATTTCAACTGAATCTAAGATCGTTTGTTAGTTTTTTCAATGAGGGTTTAATGAAATTATTGATAGAAGGTCAAAACTGATAACATAATCAAAGTACAAGGTTCGGTTTGCAGGTTTTTTTAGTACAGGGGCCGAATTGAAAAAACGTGTATAGTACAGGGTTCAAATCGATAATTACCCTATATTTTACTAGGATACGGGATAGGGTCGTGACAATTAAGATGTTTGGAATCTGGTTAGTTGATAAGTTTATGTTTTGAAGTTTTGGAAACTTATTTTATAAACCGCTTTTGAAAAGTCTTTTATTGGAAACTTACTGGAACTGTTTGGTGATTTAACACAGGGTGAGTTGTTTAGTTCTTAAACGGATCCATGCAGTTCATTTTTACGAAAGTTTATTACGTTTTTTTTAAATACGTTCAAAGATGTGTTTTGGGTCGTTTATTTAGTGGTTGATGAAATGCGAAATGAGTGAAGTTAGGAATGATTTTATGTTGAAATGTTTAGTGTGTGATATGCCCGGGGCCCAATGACCTGCCATAATGTGCCTACAGTCTGAATCGTTAAAACACAAGTCAAGGTATATTTATTTTATTTATTTTATCTATCTAATGGACTTGTGGAATTTTGTAGGTAAATTGGCTTTTCGAAGCTTGGAATGAAGAAGGAATTTGTTTTCCTTAAAATTCAACTTTTGTAACCAAGCTTTCGTTTTATTTTATTTGTAATTTAAAACCCTCGTTTTTGGGAAAACTCGTAGCATAATATTTGTCTAGGTTATATAATCGATAATGCCTTAGGAAAATGGAAGATTAAAGCGAGATCGAAAGTGGAGCTACCACGTCATCAGTAAGAGCCACGTCAGTAGCTAATGAGGACAAGTGGGAAGCCACATCAGTATATGGACACATCAGCAAGAGCTACTGCCACTCATCCACGTGAGAAGCATGCTGAACCGCTCCACGCCATTCAGCCGAGAGACCAAAACCGGAGCGCAGCACCAGGGGTGAACCATTGTATTGTGCCCCGAGCCCTCGGTTGCTAGGGGGTATTCTTAGCCCATTTTCACTCCTCTCTGTCAAAGAGCGGAAACTGAATATGAGCGAGAACCGAGTGCCCTTCGCTGGCACCTCCTTCGGCAACGTTGGAGTTCTTCTCCCAAACACTCAAGCGTTGGGACAACTGCGGGCCTTCCTTCATTTCATCTTCCATTTTTGCATATTTCTGCACAACACCCACATCACGAAATCAATATTACGCCATCTTTCGTGTTACGCCAAATCGCCTCTGTTTTCGTCAAATTTTTGCAGCTATTTTCATGCATTTTTTTCTTCTTCTCTTTTGGCTTCCGCAAATTTGAGTTTAAGTGTCATTGTGGCACCCCGATTCCCATCATTTGGTATCAGAGCTAAAAGCTCCTTCTTGTTGTTTTTGTTTCTCTGCTTTTTGTGTTTTGCCGCCACTGTAATGTTCTCTATTTTAGTGGTCATGTTCATTTCGGTTTCATCCATTTGTGTTGTATGTTTTAATCTTGTTTAAACCATGTTTAGGATTAGCTAAAGTGTTTTCACGTTAGAGTCAGCATATTGTTTTTATTTATTTATTTTTAGAAGCATGTTCTGTTTTCTGTCCAAGAACATTCCACCAACATGCATTTTTTTCTTTGTCTCCATTTTGTGTCTAGTTTAGTGTCCTAGATTGTCCAAGTTTAGGAGTTGAATTTTGTTTGCAAAATTCTGTTCTGTTGATGCTTGTGTTGCTGTTGTTTTTGCATCATTTGCTTATCTTTCTTCCCAGCAAACTTTGCTAACGTGATAAGATCTGAACCTTAAAGTTTAACATCATGAATTTTATCTTTCCCTTGTTATTTTGCTCATTAAAGTTGTATATTATTTTGTTATTGCACAAACCGAGAAAGCATGAGTTTAAATCCAAAATGTGTTGAGTTATGTACTTGTTTTCTAGCACCAATCTGTTTGCTATATTATTGTGGAAGTATATAACCCAAAACATTAGAGTTGCATGATAAGCTTGCTCATTTAAGTGCTCAGAACTGAGACCGAAAGTTGCTTCAAAACTATTTTTGTGAGCATCACTCTAACCTGAGAATTGCCAGGTAATTGTGTTATATTTGTTGTTTTCTTGTTTAGCACTTAATTATTAATCATCATCTGCATGTTTAGTACTTAATCTAGTAGTTGAACTTCACTTTATTTCAAAAGTAAACTGAACAAATCTGAATTGCAAGTAGCTGTGCTGTTTTGCCAAAAATAAACAAACCTAGCAAGAACAGGTACAAACCTTAAAAGCACCTATCTACTTTGGTTGTTTGGTACTTTTTACTCTTGATTTGTGTGTTTCTATTTTCTGTTTTTGGACATTAAAGCATGCCTATTATATCATATGAACTTATGATAATCTTTTGTTAGGATGTTAAAGTTGTTTATGTCCATTGTTTTATGTTGCTATTAGGTGACTATTCTTGTGGTTTGTTTCCTGTTTTAGGAGCATGTTTAGGTGTTTGGTTTGCTATTCAAATTGCTAAGAAGTTTAGCATTTGAACCTTGTATTATTGTTTAGTTCTAGGTTGCTATTTTTGCATATTTAGACTCTGTTGTGTGTATATTTTTCGTAACACTTGTTGTGCAGTTTTGTACCCATCTCTCAAGGCAAGAGGCCTCCTTAATTGGCAATCTTGGAGTTATTACTTGCTTTGTTTAAAAGGTACTTTCCTGTCTACTTTTAGTTTAGGACTGTTGGGAGACTCTTCGGAATTGTTGACCGAGAGCAAATTCTGTTTAGTGTTTATTTTTTGTTGGAAGACTCTTCGGAATTGTTGATCGAGAGCAACTTGTGTTTTATGTTTGTATGTGTCTGAACCTTTTTCTTGGAAGTACATTGCTATGATAATTATCTGATATAATTTTTCCATATTTAATTTTCAGAATGTTTTCTTGAAAGCTTGTTCTAATTGTTGTGATTTTTGTTTGTGTTGTGTAATTTTTTGAATTTGCTGTTCATTTGGATTCCATTACTGTGATATTATCTGATATGATTTTTTCATAGTAACCTCATGTTTCTGATTAGCAAGCATGAACTAACCATGGCCAATATCTGTTTAATCTCGGAATGCTAATCTTAAATAAAAGCATGTTCTAATGTTGTGTTTTTGAGTCTTAATTTTTGTTTCGTTTAGGTGATTGTTTATGGATGTTGTTTCTGTTTTAGAACCATGTTTAATTGTTTAGGTTGTGTTGGCAAAATTAATTTACATAGAGAATGGATTTGAAAATGAAATACTAAAATTGAATTCTCATGTTAGTTTTCTTTTGTTGAAAATTGTTGTGTTGTTTTGGTGTTTTCCAAATGTGTTTTAGCATGTGTTTTGTGCACTGTTTTGAGTTTTCAATTTCTATTTTTATGTCTTTAAAGCATCTAAAATATTATGTAAATGTTTTACCATGCTTATTTGTGTTTTAACTTTGTTTTTAATCCTGTTTTTAGTTGATGCTTATTTAGAATTGCTAGGTGGATTAAATTGAGCCAGATAACTTGTAAAATTGGATTTAAAATTCTGTTTTACTATGTTTCTTGGATCTGTTTTTTATTCCTATTATAATGCATCTAACGTGTGTTTAATTGATGTTTAGTGTCAAGTCTTTGAGTCCTTGATGTTAAGTTAAATTTAGAATGAAAAACATGAATTAAATTGCATGTTAAATAGAGCTTGGCAAATTCTATTTCACCATGTTTTTACAAATTCTGTTTTGAACTCTTGTTTGATTGCATCAAGTTGAGTGTCTTTTGTTTTGTTTAGGGCTATGTTAACTTGAGGTCCTACCTTTTTAACAAAAGCATGTCATATACTATCTTGTTAGTCACTTAGGAGTCACTTGTACGTTGAGTGATCTGTGTTTGTGGCCAAGAGCTTTCCTCTGTGGGCCGTTGGTATTGTCCGAGGTTTACCGCTGGCCATTGAGCCCAACAGATCGCAGTGTGAGGCAGTCGCCTTTAAAGGGTGTGGGATAATGTGACGATTTCCACAAAAGTTCTAGAGGGTTGCCTAGACCCAATAGCTTATTATTGATATTAGTTGCAAGTTTATTTGCTTTGATTAACTTGTTTGATTTGTTGTGCTATTTGATTAAATGCTTAGGACCTATTTTAGATTAGTCTTGTGCGTTATGTTTTATGTTTTATGTTTGTTTTTATTATTAGTGTTTGTTGTCTTGTTGTGAATGTTTGTCGTAGGAGTTCTTGGCTTCCTAGTCCATTCAAGATCATCGACCAAGGTTTGAATCATCTACCCTTTGATTTCTTATATTTAAGTATTGGTTAGATGGAATTTGTTCAAAGAAATTGATGATGCCTATTTTAGAGGACTTATTTAATGATTTATTTGTTTGATCAAATTTGGCATCCATATTTTGAATTGCGATTAAGGATAGAATCATATGCTAGACCTGAAAGTTTTATGATGACTTTTAATTGAGCTTAGTGACTTGCCTTGTAAAACCCACCAACCCATTTGGGGAAGAAAGCAGAGGAGGACAAAAATGTAATTTTCTTTTCCCTAAATTAATTGCCACCTGTACACTCCTTCTCTTCCTCCTTTAAGTTCTCATTTTTGTTTCAGTTTTTTTATCTCTCCCAGAACCCGCGTCCTAAGAACAGAGAAATAGAAACCTAGAGAGAAAACCAGCCGATGGCGATTTGGCCTCCGATTCTAACAATTTTTGTTTCAAAACATTACTGGCGTATTCCTCTTCAACCCTGGTGAGACAATATTGGACGAAGAATGATTTGGAAGTAAGAATCCAAACCCTTGTATTTTATTTATTTGTCATATTTTGGAAGAGTTGGATTAATGGTTGGATTTTCTTCTTACCTTGGAAGAATAAATTTGTTATGTTCTTTATTCTTATAGTGTAAATGGAAGAGATATTTTTGCAGAGAGAATAAAGATTAACCTCGTTAAGTCAAGTTTTCTCATAATCTTCATTGAATTTGGATGTTTTCTCTCTGTTGTGGTTATGGGGAAACTTTAAATTTGTGGATTTAGGAGGCTTGAACATATGTTCTGAAACATGGTAGATTAACTTGTTAGCAAAAATAAGAAATTTAATATTTGGAAGAAGATTGTAGATTTGACCCATTTTTGGAGAATTTGCATGTTACTATGTGCAATGTCAGAAATTGTTAGAACGAAGTTATATACTCTTTATCGTCAAACTCAAACCGTTAAGGACATGAGACCAAATTTATGGGTTAATTGCCCAAATTGATACATACCACCTTTTGAGAGTAAATTAGGAGATAAGATAGCCTGAAAATAACGAATGACTTTATTCTTTGTTAGGTACCAATTTATTAAATTAAGTTGTGGACTCATTGCTTGGACTCTTGAATTTATTGAGTTTGACCTGTTGTAAGTGCACTTGAGGTAGGAGTTTATTTTATTTTTCGGTTAAGTATTATTATTTTTAATTCATTAATTAAATTCATTTATTTGGCATAAAATATTCATTTAATTTGGTACTATTGTTCTTTCACACATTTATCAACTGCATTATCTTATCATTGATAAAATTTATGTGGTTTTAACTAGAAGTAATAGGACAGTTGAAGAGTCGTGTCCTTGGGCGCGAAACCCTAAACCTGATCAGGGTAATTGTGGCGTGCGACCGCTGAATGTCGATGTTTTGGCCTATGGCCCAGTGTGCTCGGAGTCCATGAGAGGCTCCATTTTCACTGAACATCTATTTAAATTGCATAACTTCATTTTTATTAAATCTATGCATAATATTATATGACTGCTGGAAATAAACTCTACCCCTATTGAGTTTAGTCGATTCACCCCAAACGACTACTATTTTTTTTCAGGTTTCAGTAAAGGAGAATTTAATTATCAGCATAGGAACAATCACTTTGCAGAAATTCCCTATTTTAATAAATTTTTCTTCAGGAAGTATCTTATATTGTTAAGGTGAGACAATATTGTGGATGTGTAAGCTTTGTTGTATTTAATTCATATGTGTTATTTTATTTGGACATATATCATTACATTATCTGGTGTCGCTTGTTGGACCTGTTTATTTATCTGTCTGGGCCCTAAATCTTAATTGGTTAATATTCCGCTGCGTTTGGTGAAATTTGATGTTAAGGGTCGGGCGATCTAGTCCTTTTTGGACCGGGTCGTTCCCCGTTCTGTTGCGGGTCCCCTTTGGGTCGTGACATGCCTAGTTTGCTTGAATTGTGAAATATCCTTAGTTCTTACTCATTGGATCGAAAAGATTGATTATTTCTTTGAGTTTAATTTGAATTGCTTGAAGCCAAGTGTTGTTTTCTTTGAAATATCATTTGGTTCAATATTTTCTTATTTGTTTTGCATGAGAAATGAAATTGTTCGATATGCTTGTATCAAACTTGATTTTATCTTGAATGCTTGTTTTCTAAATTATTGCAATGAACAATTTAATCTTGAAATTTATTTGAGACCATTGTGGATGGTAAAATGATTATTCAAACTTTAGGATAATTTTATTTTGTGTCTACTATGGTTTATTGTTTAAGCTTTTAGTAGAGAAATTTTATCCCTAGTGTTGTAATGTTCCCCGGTGAGTCAACCATTGGATTTGAGGTCAAATCCTCAACAACCGGGAGGGGATGATATACCCCGGGGTCCAATGACCTACCATAATGTGCCTACGGTCCGAACCGTTAAAACACAAGTCAAGGTATATATTTATTTTATTTATTTTATCTATCTAATGGACTTGTGGAATTTTGTAGGTAAATTGGCTTTTCGAAGCTTGGAATGAAGAAGGAATTTGTTTTCCTTAAAATTCAACTTTTGTAACTAAGCTTTCGTTTTATTTTATTTGTAATTTAAAACCTTCGTTTTTGGGAAAACTCGTAGCATAATATTTGTCTAGGTTATATAATCAATAATGCCTTAGGAAAATGGAAGATAAAGCGAGATCGAAAGTGGAGCTACCACATCATCAGTAAGAGCCACGTCAGCAGCTAATGAGGACAAGTGGGATGCCATATCAGCATATGGACACATCAGCAAGAGCTGCTGCCACTCATCCACGTGAGAAGCATGCTGAACCGCTCCACGCCATTTAGCCGAGAGACCAAAACCGGTTATATCATTCTTCATGCCTCAGCCAATTCACGCCAACGGCTACATCCTTCTTCGCCAACGGTCATCTGCCAGTCACCTTCCATCGCCCTCGCCAGAAGTCTCAATCTTCTTTTCGATGTATTTAGCTTCCACGGTAACCTTGTAATAGTAGATTCGAATTTTTGGAAATACAGAAGAGTTTTTCTTCCTTGTCGGAGTGACCTCCGTGAGAGAGAGAGAGCCCCTCTCTGGTTTCACCGGTGCGCAGCACCATGGGTGAACCATTGTATTGTGCCCCGAGCCCTCGGTTGCTAGGGGGTATTCTTAGCCTATTTTCACTCCTCTCTTTCAAAGAGCGGAAACTGAATATGAGCAAGAACCGAGTGCCCTTCGCTGGCACCTCCTTCGACAACGTTGGAGTTCTTCTCCCAAACGCTCAAGCGTTGGGACAGCTGCGGGCCTTCCTTCATTTCATCTTCCATTTTTGCATATTTCTGCACAACACCCACATCATGAAATCAATATTACGCCATCTTTCGTGTTACTCCAAATCGCCTCTGTTTTCGTCAAATTTTTGCCACTATTTTCATGCATTTTTTTCTTCTTCTCTTTTGGCTTCCGCAAATGTGAGTTTGAGTGTCATTGTGGCACCCCAATTCCCATCAGTGTGTATGTGTGGTAAGAAAATTATGCAGGAAAGAAAGGAGAAATAGGAGGCGAGCTCCCTGGAAATTTTGGATTCCAGGGAGGCTGCCAATCGATCGCCTAAGGAGGCGATCGATCGGCGGCAATGGTGATCGCCACTCTCTGGAAATTCCAGAGAGTGTGGCAATCGATCGCCAATGTGAGGGGCGATCGATCGCCCCTCCATTTTCATTTTTGGCGATCGATCGCCTAGCATTGGGGCGATCGATCACCCCTGTAGTTTTTGGGACGATTGTCCCTTTTGCCCTCCAACGATTGCTTCTCTATTTTATAGTTTTAATTTAATTGTTTTCTTAGTTTTCTTTACTTTAAATACGTTTTATTAAAAGGTTTTCAAATGGTTTTCTGCTTAAACGTTAAACTTAAAGTTTATAAGGATAAAAAAAAATAATACGGGAAATTAGGAATAGTGTTAAGGGATGCTACAGAAAGCCTTAACATTACAAGTTGCTTCATTGACTAAACAACTACATGAATCCCATATGGCGGCTAGCGTGGGGAAAACACCGATATCTAATTGTCAACAATGTCAGGGACTGTACCTGAGTGAAGCATGCTAAATGGGCAATCCTTTGCCGAATGAATCTACAGAACAAGTTAGCTACATGAGGAATTTTAATCGGCAAGGTAATCCCAACTCCAACGCTTATAATCCAGGGTGGTGACAACATCCGAATTTCTCATGGCAGAATTCCTAAAATACTATGCAAATACCTAAAGCATCGCAATCGGGTCCATCTCAACAATTTGATGGACCCAACAATTTGAGAAAAAAAAAAGATCACGAGCCAGCCTTTATGCAATTTATGACCAAAACTCATACAATGATGCAGAATCAATTGACTCAAATTCAAAGTCTCGAGAATTAACTTGGTCAAATTGCTTGTGTCATTAATGGGAGGCCTTAAGGTTTACTACATAGCAACACCGAAGTAAATCTGAAAGACCAATGTAATGTAATTACCACTCGTCGATGAGCTGTAATTGAACCGGTGCAAAAAGAGTCAGGTGTCCCTAAAGTTGCTAATGAGGGTACAATTGAAAATGAAGCTCAAAAATCTCTACCATCTAATCCTTCTCCGGTGCAAGCAACTCCAACTAAAGTGTCATTTTCGCAAAGATTGAAGAATGTGAAGCTCGATAAATAGTTTTCTAAGTTCCTTGATATTTTCAAAAAGCTCCACATTAATATTTCATTCGCTGATACTTTAGAACAAATGCCAAGTTATGCTAAATTTATGAAAAATATTATCTCTCACAAGCAGAAGATACTGGTACTATTCCACTTACTGTAGAGTGCAGCGCCATCTTTCAGAGGAAGCTTCCTCAAAAGCTAAAAGATCCAGGAAGCCGGTGCCGTGCGAGATTGGGAATTCCGTGTTTGAAAGGGCACTTTGTGATTTGGGAGCTAGCATTAAACTTGTGCCTCTATCTATATTTTAGAGACTTGGTCTAGGTGAAGCGAAGCCGATGAGGGTGCACATTACTAATGGCAGATCAATCGATTAAACACCCGAGGGGAATCATTGAGGATGTGATTGTGAAGGTAGATAAATTTATATTATCTGCTGATTTTATTGTGCTTGATATGGAAGAGGATAGGGATGTGCCGATTATTTTGGGTAGACCTTTTCTTGCTACGGGTCGAGCTCTTATTGATGTGCAAAAAGGTGAGTTGATCTTGAGAGTTTAGGATGCAGAAGTCACATTTAATGTGTTCAAGGCCATTAAGTATCCGGGGAAGAATGATGATGTTTTTTGCATTGAAGTAATCAATTCAGCAGCAGATGAAGCTTTGCTTCAGCCAGAAGACCCTTTAGAAGTATGTATGGTTGGTCAAGATTATTCTCTGGAAAGGGATAATAAAGTACTTGGTTATACGTTGTGGATGGATTCTTATGAGCCGAATAGAAGAAAATAATATGAAAATTTGGGTGAAGGTCCGCCACGCACGTTGTTATCTATTGAGCAACTGTCAATGCTCGAGTTAAAGCCACTGCCTTCACATTTAAAATATGTTTACTTATAAGCTCCATCTTATTTATCGGTAATTATCTCTGCAACCCTATCAACTGAAGAAGGAGATAAGTTACTCCAGGTTCTTCGAAAGTTTAAATTGGTAATTTGATGGACTTTAGCAGATATAAAGGGTATAAGTTCTTCATTTTGCATGCATAGAATCCTTATGGAAGAAGATCACAAGCCTTCGGTAGAACACCAACGATGCTTCAATCCCACCATGAAAAAAGTAGTGTGCAAAGAAATTTTAAAGTGGTTGGATGCTGGGGTGATATACCCAATTTCCGATAGCTCGTGGGTTAGCCCCATCCAAATTGTACCTAAAAATGGAGGAATGACAGTAGTGCAAAACGGTAATAATGAGCTCATTCTAACTCGCACTGCCACCGTTTGGCGTATTTGTATGGATTAAAGGAAGCTAAACAATGCTACAAGGAAAGGCACTTCTCGCTTCCTTTTATTGATCAAATGCTTGATAGACTCTCGATGCACGAATTTTATTGCTTTCTTGATGGATACTCCGAGTACAATCAAATAGCCATAGCTCCCTAAGATCAAGAGAAAACCACATTCACCTGCCCTTATGGTACCTTCGCATTCTAGCGAATGCCATTTGGTCTTTGTAACACCCCTGTCACCTTTCAACGATGTATGATGGCTATATTTTTTAACATGGTCGAGTGCATTATTGAGATATTTATGGATGATTTTTTTGTTTTTGGGTCGTCTTTTGATCGATGTCTAGAGAAATTGGATATGGTGTTGCAGCGCTGTGAAGAAACAAATTTGGTATTGAATTGGGAGAAGTGCCATTTTATGGTACATGAAGGAATTGTATTAGGCCACTGGGTATCTTCCAAAGATATAGAAGTAGATCATGCCAAGATTGAAACGATTGAGAAGCTACCACCACCTGTCTCGGTAAAAGGCGTGCACAGTTTTTTGGGACACGCTAGGTTTTATCGCAGATTCATCAAGGATTTTAGCAAAATTACCAAGCCGTTGTGTAATTTGCTAGAAAAGGATGTGGAGTTGAATTTTGATGAGGAGTGTTTAGCTACATTCAATTTGTTGAAAAAGAAGCTCATTTCCGCACCCATTGTTGTAGCACTAGATTGAGATTTTCCATTCGAAATTATGAGCGATGCAAGTGATTTTGCAATTTAAACAGTTTTGGGGTAGCACAAAGATAAGTTGTTCCGCACTATATATTATGCTAGTCGAGTCCTCAATGAAGCCTAGTTGAATTATGTCACAACAGAAAACGAGTTACTTGTACTGGTTTTCGCCTTCAACAAATTTCAGCTATATCTTACTGGCAATAAGGTAATAGTCTTCACTGATCATTCAGCTATTAAATACCTTATGGTTAAAAAAGATGCAAAACCACGCCTCATTCATTGGGTCTTACTACTCTAAGAATTTGACATTGAAATAAAAGACAAGAAAGGCATGGAGAATTTAGTGGCAGATCATTTATCGAGACTCGAACCTCAAGAACTAGTGAAAAATGATGGAATATCAATTGTCGATACTTTTCCAGATGAGCAACATTTTGGCATTGATAATGCACCATGGTATGCGGATATCGTCAATTTCATTGCAAGTAAAATTATTCCTATCGAGCTCTTTTCATTCCAAAGAAAGAAATTCTTTGCCGATGATAAACACTATTATTGGGAGGAGCCCTTTCTTTACAAGCATTATGCTGACCAAATCAAAAGGCGGTGTGTTCCAGAAGAGGAATATATTGAGACATTGTCATTCACTAGAATGTGGGAGTCATTTTGGTGGAAAGCGAACAACAGCAAAAGTGTTACAATGTGACTTTTATTGGCATACTCTTTTTAAAGATGCTCATTTGTTTGCCGTTTCTTGTGATCATTGCCAGCGCACTGGCAATATTTCATGCCGCGATGAGATGTTGCTAACCAATATTATTGAAGTAGAGTTATTTGATGTTTGGGGGGATCGATTTCATAGGTCCATTTCCTGCTTCCTTCAATGAAAAATATATTCTTCTAGCCGTTGATTATGTGTCAAAATGAGTGGAGGCAGCCGCTACACTAACCAATGACGACAAGGTGGTGCTCAATTTTTTTCGCAAAAATATTTTCACTCGATTCGGCGTTTCGAGGGCTATCATTAGCGATGAAGGTACACATTTTTGTAATAAACAATTTGAAGCTTTATTGTTAAAATATGGTGTGAAGCATCGCAAGGCTCTTAGATATCATCCGCAATCCAATGGGCAAGCCGAAGTTTCAAATAGAGAGACCAACCTAATTCTTCAATAGACAGTAAGCTCGTCACGCAAAGATTGGTCACGCAAGCTAGATGATTCTCTATTGGCATATCGAACGGCATTCAAAATGCTGTTAGGTATGTCACCATACCGTGTGGTTTTTGATAAAGCCTATCATCTCCTAGTGGAACTAGAGCATTGTGCCTTGTGGGCTATAAAGAATTTAAACATGGAACTACAAGCAACAGGAGAAGTAAAACTTTTACAACTAAACGAGTTAGATGAATTTAGAAGAAAATCCTATGAAAATGCTAGAATTTATAAAGAAAATACGAAGGCATGACATGATAAACACATTGTGCCAAAGGAATTTGTGTCGGGACAGCAAGTTTTATTACTTAATTCTCGCCTTCGTCTATTTTCTGACAAGCTCAAGTCAAGATGGTTAGGCCCGTTCACAGTAATTAAAGTATTTCATCATGGCGCCATTCAAATTCAAGTTGAAGATAAATCTACATTCAAAGTTAGTGGACAACGGTTCAAACCATATTGGGGCGGTACATTTGAGAGTGCAAAGTCCGTCATCTATCTTCACCCAAAATGAAGAAGCACAATGTCGGACTGTCGACAACAAATACAAGCGCTCAGTGGAAGGAAAACCGCCCAATATCCTTGTTTTTTAGTGTAAAGTTTAAAATTTACTTTAATTTTAGTTTTGCTTATTTATTTTATTTTATTGAACAAAAAATAGTAAATAATAAAATAATAAAATAAAATAAAAGCAATCGCTTGCCCTTCCGAGTAATCGCCTCTACAACCGAAGCTCCCAACGACATAACTCAATGCCCAAAACCGCCAAAGCTCCCGTCAATCTTCACAGCGCCTCCCAGCTAAAGCTAGTTGCACAGTCGAGAGCAACCAACGATTTTCCTCAACACTGACGACTGTTGACACCTTCACAGTTTCGACCTTCGACTCTTCCTTCGAAGCTTTGCACATCTCAGCCATCCGACTAGGTTCTAATTCTTCCACAATTTACTAATTTAATTAAATATTATTTGAAATTTACTTGGTATTGAGATGACCCTTTTTGCTTCATGTTGTCAAATTTGGGCTGCATTATTTTATTTTTAATGCTGAATTCTAAACTTGAGGTTGGTTTGGGATACAAAAATAATTGTTAGTGAAGTTTTATAACTGTGCACACCACTTGTTCGATGAAATGCCTATGAGAATTCTAAGTTTTAAAAATTGATAATTTTCTTCATCTTTTGTGAGTTGGAATTTCTCCTACACAAATAGGTACTCGTGTGCTCTTAATCTTGGTTTGGTGTTTAGTATCTTGTATGCAGAGAGAGGTTGAAAAGATGCCACCAAAACGTTTAAAAGCTTCTTCAAACTCAGCTCTAGTCAGTCAAATTGATCACTCATTCATCAACTCTGAAATAAGGAAATACTTCACGGATTTCATGACCAAAGATAAACCTCTTATATGTGAAATCCAATTTTAACCTATCAGTCTGATAGAGATATTTTAGACATGCTTAGGAAAAGACGATGAGAGACACTTGTTGTAATAGGTGGTGATGCGAACGTACGTGTCGTTTGGGAATTCTACGCGATGGGAGACACTTGTTGTATTAGGTGGTAATGCGAACGTAAGTGTCGTTTGGGAATTCTACGCAAATCTCATGGCATCAAATTCAAATAGGACCATTCAAGTTCGCAACAAGATCATCCACTTCTCAACCGAGATCATTAATGCCAAGCTTGGTTTGGATAACTTAAATGAAGATGATTATCACAGTGGGTTTACTCAGTGGTCAATCCAGCTCAACCATTACACTTGATATTAAGCTATCTCAACTGTTACGCTCAACCTTGGTGCAAGTTCATTAGGGGAAACTTGATGCCGACGTCCTAAAATTATGAGATCACCAAAGAGCGGGTAGTACTCCTGTATTGTATTCTCACTGGTCGATCCATAAACGTTGGGCGAATTATCCACAATAATATTAGCACATATCATAAGGGTTTCACCACTACTGGCCATATACACCCCATCTTCATGACGCACCTATACGCTGCAGAGAATGTCCCTATGAACTCAACTGACGAACCGTGGATCCAACAAAGGGTTTATGGCTCCTCAAATTTTTCTAGAATAGCTAAGTGTCTGTATAATAAAGCTAGAAACAATGGATTATAATTCATTGAGCATGATGCTAATGATGAAATTCCTCATCAATTAATGTCTTTGCCTCGTAGCCGACACATCAAAGATGGTACTATGACGGGTGCACAATGTAGCATAGCACAGACAAAAAGGGACTGCGTCGAGGCTCGTCGAAAACAGCAATATGAAAACCAATCAACTATGCCACCCAATCAAGGCGCCTCTTCATCATCTGTCGTGCCACCTCGCTCTTACTCAACTAACGATATGGGGCAGATGTTGGAAAATCTCAGCATCTAACAAGGCCAAATGTTTGCCAATCTGGTTGCTCAATAAACTAGTTTTGAACACGATGTAAGACAAAGACTGGAAAATATTTATGTTCAACAAACACAGTTATCACAAGATCACAGCCGCATAGAACATTGGTTGAGGAATATGCAAAATCATTCACTAGAGCAGACAACTTTCTTTGCACGATATGTAAGAGCATTAAATGCTCATTATGACCATTCTGATCCAGCCACACCACATTTACCCATCTTGCCGAAGCACCTATTGAGACCATATCACTCTCCACAAGAGGGTGATGACAACGATTAGCCCGACATGTCATGAGGTACGCTATTTTTTACCTACTTTTTAGTTTATTTTATGCATTGAGGACAATGTTTGTTTTAATTTTTGGGGTGATTTTAGTTTACTTTATGACTTTGCTATATTTTGTGCTATATTATGATTATGCAATCTGAAATCTTGGTCGAGGTGTCCATGATTTAAAATTTTGAATAAATTCATGCTTTAGATCCTAGAAAAATTCTAAGTAAAAGATTGATTTGTGTGAGTTGCATTGACTTGAGCTTACGAAGTTAAACTCAAAATTTTGCACACGATTTTCATTCTTGTTTGACTTGATTTGTTGGTGTTATACTCATGCAGTCTACATATATCAAAGCCCAAACAAAGTGAGGGAGTGTAGCTCCAGAAAAATTGAATGAGTGAGAGTAAGGTGAAAATCTTTCTTGGTTTTGCCTAACATTCACGAATGCGAATTGAAATTGTTCAAAACTAAGAGAATGACTTAGCACATCATTGAACCTTTTGAGTTTTCTTGACTTACCTTATTGTGTCATTTAATGACACTCTTAGTCACCCTTTTGAGCCTAATATTCACCGTTCAATTGTACCTATTTCAACCTAGCTATATATATATATATATATATATATTCTCTTACCATATCTTATGAGCACATGAGTTTTATTGATATTTTGGAGGAGAGTTGGAAAAGGTGGTAGTGAGGTTAAATAAAAACTTTGTCATCTGTTAATTTTATTTGTTATATTAGCTTTATGTTAGGGTATTCCAAAGAAAAAGTTGGAAAAGTTTAGTTTTTAATTTCAAGTTTTATTCTATCTTACGTTTGTTTATGTCTGTATTTATTGTATGTATTTATTTTATTTTATAATTATGACAAAAGAGTTAGTTCGGATAATATTGATCGAGATAAGTTTGGGGGGTGAGTGTTTAAAAGAAAGTTTGAGTGGGATTAATGAGTGAGTGATTAGAAGAAATTATTGAGTGGATGAAATAAGGAATGATGAGTTGTGCTCTAAGTATTCTTTTGAATCAATAAAATTTCTACCATGTAACATAACCTTACATTACAAGCTTTTAAAACTATCGACTCTTGTTTTGATTAATTGATATTTGCTACTAGTGGATGGTGGGCAAGGTCGTTGAATGATTAGAGTGAGTTGAGTGATTCCAAGTGAGGTGTGAATACATTTTTTTTCCGTAGCTACATTAGTTAACCGAACAGTTAGAGAAAAATGAGAATGAAAACACACACACGAGGACGAGAATTTCTAGGTAAGCAGCTATCAATGCGCTAATATAAGTTATTTCTCTTGCAAAGTGTTAATCTTGGTGGCTTTAGTGTGAATTTTTCAAGCTGCGACGAATTACCAAAAACTTTGATTAAGATAGTTTTACCATTATATTGTTTTGTACATATTAAATGGAAATGGAGTTATATATCTGTTAAGATTTGTGCTTAATTTTGTTCGCTTGAGGATAAGCTTTCAGTCATGTTTGGGGTGTGATAAGTGTGTATTTTACACATTTTATTGTACTTGTTTATACTTGATTTGATAAGTTTTAACTCAAGTGTGGGAATGAATTTAATATTTTTTGTGCAAGTGCCTAGATAGAATGAAGAATACAGGTTAAGTTTAAAGAAAAAGCAATTAGAAGATTTGGTTGGAGAAAACATGTTTAAGGCACTTGACAATAGAGGAATCGGCGATCGTTCGCCCCAAATAGGGCGATCAATCGCCCCAGCAGCTGAAACTTCGCCCCAAGTGAAGAGAACCAGAGAAAGCGGCGATAATTCGCCCCAACAGGACATTTGATCGCCCCAATAAATCGAATGTGAATAAATCTACAGTGGAAGCGGCGATAATTTGCCCCAATAAGCCGATCGTTCGCCCTGTGAAGTGATTTGCGACGTTCAAAACAGTATGACAGCTGATAATTCACCCCACTTGGGCGATTGATATGTTGTCGCGGGAATAAAATTTCAAGTTTTGAATTTTAATTGTTTTAATCTTAATCGTTGATCGTGTGACGATGACTATTTGATAATTAGGTTATAAGTGAACCGGGGGATCCCAAAAAAGTACGGACGTAAAAAAGACGGAGACGGGAACAGAGCGAGAGTAACGGGAAGACGACTTCGAATTGACAAACTGAGTTTTTCTTTTTCTCTATTCTCTTATGAACTTATGAATTCTACTATTTTTATTTTTGTTTCTCTTTTCTCCGTCATGAACTAATTTTCTTTCTAGGACTACAATGTAGCGGGACGATGTTTATTTATAGTTTTTCTGATTAATTCAATTCTCTCAATAATTCTTTCAATATTGTTCATGCATGAATTCTTAATCTTAATGCTTGTAAATTTTTTGCCAATATTTACATGATATTTTTAATTATTTATAGACTAAGAGGTTATGAACACTTAAGTAATGCAATTAATGTCATTAATATGCGTAAGCTAGAGATAGTTACGGTATTGGTGTGGTCTTTGTGATTTCTCGAGTTTATTGTATTTAATTAATGTTAGGGTTTGAGACCAAGATGTGAAAGCCCATTAGTTAAATAAATTGGACAATGCTAGAAATAGATTGTTTGAGTTTTTAGTGAAATCGACCATCAATATAGGAAGGATATTGATGAATGAAATTAGAAAAATCTGAATAAACATTATCTTGGTGAAATCGTAGTACTTAGGTTTTTATTCATCTAGGTTTTTATTCATCGAACTTAATCACACTTTATTCAATCATTTAATTTACATTAGTTTATTTTAATTAGTTGAATCAGTTTTATATTTTAATTTAATTCTCATCACTTGACAATTAATCGTGTGTTCAATTTAGAATTAAAATTAATTAATTTGATCATTAATTAAAATGTCTTCATGGGTTCGACACTCTATTTACCACTTTATTACTTGTTGCGACTCGTACACTTGCAAACTATATTTTTCACAACACTCATTATTTCATTAGTTGAAATTAATGTTTATTTGTGATATTTTTCACAACACTCATTATTACTTGTTGCGACTCGTACACTTGCAGACTAGCCACATATTGAATAATTTTATATTTAAGATTTGACACTTGAGAGAGGTAATTCTGAATACGATCTTAGTATTACAACATAAAGTTCGAATAGTTCGAGAGAGTATTAGAATTTTGTTAAATCAAATAGAAAACCATTGCATGTTATTGAATAACTAAAATAATGATTTTTATAGAGATATTGAAATTGTGATTTTAGGAATTAATGTTAGCTTGACACATGAGAGATGTAGTTTAACAAATTAGAGTTTTCAATTTATAAATAATTGTTCAACTAAAAAATATTGGTCTGATAAATAATTTGATAAATATTTGTAAAATCTATTATCTGGATCTTTTCTGAATTAAAAATTTTTCGTTGGTGATTTGAATTATTTTGTTTATTTTGTTTTAGTTTTCAAAATCATATTTTAAATTGTCTAGATAAAGTTAGAATTGATTATATCAGTACTTTGTGGAAATTGATAAATTACATATTTCATGTGCATTCAACAACCCTATTCATCATTATATTACAAAACTTGACATTGTACATTTGCAGTAATTTTAATACGATATAAATTTTTTGTACAAAAATCAAATAACAGATCAAGTATGAGTGTGTAGAAAATTACGTATGATGTGATCATAGTCTGTTTATAAACCAAACTTAAATCTACATAATAAAATTAAACAATATTGTCTTTTAACCAAATATTTAAATATGCAAAATTAAATGCAAATAACAAACTAAAGGATCGATATTAACCTAAAAGGGAAGTGAATTAGATTTACTAACTTTTTTGTGTAGTTGAAATTCTAATAATTTACTATCTCAAATTAATCTATTTTATCTCTTAACAAGATTTGTTAAGTTAAATATACAACCAAAGACAACAAAAATAAATAAGCGAGTAAGAGAAGAGAAGACAAACGATTTGTTACTACAATTTTGCCAACCTTACCTTGGTATGTACTCTAAGGCTACTATTTGAAGATTTCTTTCATTATAACTCTTTTGATTATAACTAATTGATCTTTCGAACATCAACCAAATTTTATACTGACTCTTCATGGGTGTCCCTTTAATCATTCAACAAGTAAAAACCGAAAAGTATTTTGAAGGTTTTAGCTCAAAAAAACCCAAACTCTCACAAGTATAAAATATACAGTGTTGAAATGAGAAAGTTAGGCTATACAATTGAGAATAAATCTCTATATTTTCCAAGAAAAAATTGTAAGATGCACAACATAGTAAGCTCATATTTATAGTCCTCTTGAAATTTCTCGAACAGCGGATGTGCTCTACTATTTATCTGGCCATCCACTATATAGCCATTAGATTACCGTTAGATACATCAATGAGGTGATTAGCTTCTACAAAGTTGTGGGCTACCACACTAAGCATCCACACTTTGTGATCGGGCGTCCGTAGAAGCATCTATTTGAAATTCTTGTCTCTGAACAGAACTTTTGTGAGGCTTTTCTGAGTGTTCGCGACAGGTGTTTGCAACAATCTATGGACGTTCACAAATTAAGTTTGAAAAACATTCGCTTGGGATTGAGCTTCCACATCTCGCTTTGGGCATCCATGGCAGACGTCCGCTCTTCGTGTCTGGGCATCCAAAAGTAAACACCAAGAGCTACCGGCATAGTGAGAATCAATATATGCTACAAAGTTTCCTAAGAAGCAAAACTCACTAATAATATCAGCATCTGCTTTTGGTTCATGACCATTGGGAGATTTTTGAACACGTTAGGCTGACCACTATAACTTTAGGTCTATCATGCCGGTCAACAACATAAACTCTCTGGTCAACCTGTTCAGCATATTTCAGGAACTGGGTGCTCTCGGGAGGTTTTTCACAATGAAATTTTGATACTATTTAGTGATCCAATACCATGTTCCCATAAGTTGTAAGTTGCACCTAGACAAGACTTTGGAAGGTAAACATGACTAGATCACAATTCTCTGAGAAGAATGTTTAAAGCTTAATTTCTTAAAGTTGTAGTTGAGTCAAAAGTTGATTGAAAGTCCCTGACGAGATGTAAAGAATAATAAAGCATGGATTTTGATGCTTACAAGTAATTCTTCAAAACCGTGGGGTTGTACTTGAATGATCGAACGCAGAAACAAAACCCAGATATGCAGTATATTAATTGCTCTACATCGAGTAACATACGAAGAAGATCAAATTATAAAGGGAAAAAACCAATTATAGACATGTACTACGAGTTATTTTCAATTATAAACACAAACTATCAATTTTTTCAATTCAAAACATGTACTTTGAATAATGTACCAATTATAGACATGCCGGACGGACGGACTCACTCTCCGTCCGTCCGGACCTCATTTTCGCCAGACAGCGGACGGACGGTCTATATTTCCGTCCGTCCGTTCGTGTCAAGCCAATTAAACGATGCCACGTGCACGAACGGACGGAACATTTCCCCGTCCGTCCGGTAAAAGTATTGTAATTCTCGACCTACGGACGGACGTACATTAGTCCGTCCGTCCGTATGAATTCATATGTACTCTACGGACGGACGCACTTTAGTCCGTCCGTCCGTTTCCGTCGATTATAACAGATCGACGAGTTTTAGGTCGGACGAAAAACCGTTCGAAATACTCGATTTTTCCATCAACGTTCTTCAAATCTCTTGCCAAATCGTCGACTGCAAAACATACCAGGTATATTTTCGGTCCATCTCCTAATGATTTTTCTCGGTTTGTATGGTTTTTACTGAAAACTACTACGGACGGACGGTATAATAGTCCGTCCGTTCGGAGTTTGTGGCAGGTTTTTCGTTAATTTGATCAACCCGCTTCACCGGACGGACGCTGAAAGTTTCCGTCCGTCCGGAAGACGTGGCAGCAGATGATTCGTTCATTTAAGCGGACGGACGGTAATATAGACCGTCCGTCCGCTGTCTGGCGAAAATGAGGTCCGGACGGACGGAGAGTGAGTCCGTCCGTCCGGCATGTCTATAATTGGAACATTATTCAAAGTACATGTTTTGAATTGTAAAAATTGATAGTTTGTGTTTATAATTGAAAATAACTCGTAGTACATGTCTATAATTGGTTTTTTCCCAATTATAAATGATCCTTGATATAAAAATGAAGACAATAATGATCATACACTAGTAATAGCTAAATGTCGGCCAGTTAATAATAGATGCATAATCAGAGTGAGCTAACAAAACAAATCCAATAATTTCATAAAAAAAAAAAGGGCAATCTTTTCTTCTTCACAATGGCATAACAACCAAAATAAGAAGATAGAGTGGTGGAAACTCGAGTGAATGTCTATGTTGATGTACTCCTAAAATTGCAGAATCTGCTACATCACCTACGATGATCATCGATCAAGGAGTTGTTAGAATGGGTCAACCCATCTATTATTAAATCAACACATTGATGCATCAGTTTTTTTATATCAAATATAAAAAATTTTCAGTGGGTAAAACTAGAAATAGTTATTTACCTAGTTTTAAGTTATATAATGATGTGTCATACTTCGGAGTTAGGTTAAATTTCCAAAGAGTCGACCCTCGATTTATTGCCACGTGTCCATTAAAATATCAAAGTAGCATTAGTTTTTTACAAATAAAATTTGCAAGAGAGCGGAGTTGAGTAATAAAAAAACTATAAGTTATTGGTAGGTAGAGCCGAGCGAATTGGTGAAACAAATTTAACTCGAAACCCAATGTTTTTGGTCCAAAATATAATTTAAATTTGGTTCGAAATTCGAACTCAAGCGGTGATTCGGTCCAAACTCAATCGTGAAAACAATTTAATTTTATTCGACCTACATCTCGGGGTTTGATTCGATTTTGTTATTCATGTAACCCGGATGAGTTCTAATTTCATTTATTTGAAATTGTGGATTAACTTTATTAGAGTCCATAACACCGAATTAGTCTTTACTTATCATTCCTCCGTGCTACCAGTTTTGCTGCTTCCTAGAAAATAATTTACAATGACACGTCAAACACGGAGGACTGTGGGAGCAAAATAAACAAATTGGATTTTGGAGGAGTAAGTGAAGACCCAAATCCCTTACATATTTATTTGTCTCCAAGTTTTATTACTTGCTCACAAATCAAGCATTAAGACTTCCACCAAGAATAATAACCCAAAGAAGATGATGACCGCAACAACGACTCTGATTTTTCCGATTCTATGCTATGTCTTGGTTTTATTATTTTTATATTTATTTCCATGACTTTGAAAAGTCTACGAACTAGTCAACAAGCAAAGAAGAATACATGCCAATGAAATCGCGACGATGCTTCTCCAAGAGCGAACCTTTCTTCACGCACATTGACTCCCATTCTCCTCTCAATTTTTCTAATACTCTAACTTGAGAATTCATTGGAGGGGACTGGGACTCTCAATATATATTGGTTAAGACGCTGAGCTATCTCAATCTTCAAACTAAGTTAAGTTCTTCAGCCATTGTTACAGAGCTGAGAGCTTCAAGAATGGCCACTTCTAGTTCTAGCTTTGACGCCAATCTAAACACCGCCAAAACGGTACTATCTACAGCGGCCTCCTTAGCCGCTACTCTCATGCTTGCTAGATCGGTAGCTAGAGATCTCTTGCCCCATGAATTGCATGAGAATTTCTTCTGGGGAATTCGTAGTTTCTTCTCCAGATTCTCCTCTCAGCTTACTATGGTGATCGACGAGTTCAATGGCCTTGAAAGCAACCAGATTTACGAGGCAGCACAGATCTACTTAGCCTCTAAAGTGTCTCCCTCGACTCAGAGAATCAAAGTCAAAAAATCCGGCGATGAAAAAGGCTTCATCGTCTCCCTCGAAGGTGCTACTCTCTCTCTCTCTCTCTCTCTCTCTCTCTCTCTCTCTCTCTCTCTCTCTGTACAGCTATGGACCAAGTGTTGTAATTTTTCTACAGGCAATGAGGAGGTTGCAGACGTCTTCAATGGCGTTAAATTCAAATGGGTTTTGATCTGTACTAAAATTGAACCACAAAGTTTCCATAACCCTCGCGGCTTCATTTCGTCGGTACGATCGGAGGCTCGGTCGTTCGCGCTCAGCTTCCATAAGAAACACAGAGAAATGGCTCTTGAATCATACTTACCTTACATTGTGAAGGAAGGTAAATCCATGAAGCAAGAGATCAAGACTCTGAAGATCTTCACCGTCGATTATCAGAACATGTATAATATTTCCAATCTGTGGATTGCGACGAACTTAGATCATCCGGCCTCGTTTGACAAGCTCGCAATGGATTCTGAGATCAAAGAATTTATTCTGAAAGATCTCGAATTGTTCGTGAGGAGGAAGGAGTTCTATAGGAAGGTCGGAAAGGCTTGGAAGAGGGGCTATTTACTGTACGGACCTCCGGGGACCGGGAAATCGAGCTTAATTGCGGCGATGGCGAATTATCTGAAATTTGATATCTACGATTTGGAATTGACGGAGCTCCAAAGGAACTCAGATCTTCGGAAGTTGCTAATTACAATTGCGAATCGATCCATTCTGGTTGTGGAGGATATCGATTGCACCATTGATTTCCATGACCGTGCCGCTCAACCACCGTCACCAATGGAAGACCACTACGGCCGCCGACGACAACAGGTTTGATTTCTCTCGCTCTCTCTAAAACTGTTTAATTTAGACTTACAGTCTGAGATATTGTGCTTGAGGAGGTAACTTTATCTGGATTGCTCAACTTCATCGACGGGCTATGGTCGAGCTGTGGAGACGAAAGGATCATCGTCTTCACCACCAACCGCAAAGAAAAGCTCGACCCAGCATTACTCCGACCGGGAAGAATGGACGTCCATGTTCACATGTCCTACTGCACTCCTTGTGGGTTCAGGCTTTTAGCCAACAATTACCTTGGATTAAAGAACCACCCTCTCTTCTCCCAGATAGAGGACGCCATTTTAGACGCTCAGGTTACTCCAGCAGAAGTTGCAGAGGAGTTGCTGAAGGGCGAGGATGGTGACGCTGTGCTTGGTGATCTTACTCAGTTTCTGTCTGGAAAGAAGAAGGAGCAAGAGGAAGCCATGGCTGAAAAGGTTCGACAAGAATTGGAGAAGAAGAATTCTCTGCAAGTGGGGAAGGATGGAGAAAAGAAGAAAGACGATGATGGCGAAAACATTAGTTAGATTTTTCATAAACGAATTGATTGAAATAATTTTGGACTACATATCCCGAAGGATCATACTTTTATGATAACATTGTTAGAATTTGGTGTGACCCGAATTTTAGTTGGGCCGGGTCGGGCCCATTATCAATATTAGGGTTTTATGTTTTCTCTATTTATTGATGCTTGAGTCGCAAAACTCATTGTACCGAATTTTGATATTAGTGATTCTCTCCTCTGCCCGTGATTTTTTCCATTTCTAGGGTTTCCACGTAAAATTCGGTGTCCATTATTTTCTCGTTTTTCTTTTTCGGTTTTCTGAATCGTTCGTTACAGGTGGATTAGGGCGTCTAATCCTAACAACTGGTATCAGAGCTTCAGGGTTGAAGATCAGAGCTTCGAGGTTGAAGTGGTTTTTCGAAAATCAGGGTTTGATTATTCGAAGGGTATCGATCGATTTGAGGTTTGTAATTTTGAAAATTGAAATTACAATTGTTAAAGAAAGTTTGCAATTTTGGAAGAAAAGGAAAAGGAAAATAAAAAAAAAAAAAAAAAAAAAAGGAAAAAGGTATTGTTTTTCTGGTTGTCTTCTTCCACGGTGAAGAAGAACAGAAAGAGAGTGAAGAACAGAGGGAGCGCGCCATTGAAGAACAGAGAGCGCCGCCTCAGCCGACCATCGACGAACAGAGGCCGTCGACGCCGCCGACCGCCGCGCGAAGCGCCGCAGTTCCGCCATCACCGCGTCGAGCCCGCAGCCCCGACGCGAAGCGCCAGAACAGAACGCCGCCGCGCCGCGCCGCGCTCACGCTAGAATCCCTAAGCCGCAGACCGCCGTCGCCAGTGAAGAAGAGCAGAGTCACTCACCGCCGATCTGCTCCGACGTAGACCCGAGCAGACTCCACCGCCGATCCTCAAGCTCGCCGACAGTTCCTCTTCAAGCTCCGATCAGCTTGGTCTACAGTGGACAGTTTTTTTTGGACGAACAGTGAACAATTCTAGTTTGAAATTGTTGGTTCTGGTTATTGAATTTCTTGGGATGAAATTTTGGTGATTAAAGTTACGAATTTCAGAATTTATTTAGAATTTCTGGTTTGGTGGAATTCTGTTGGTGAGATTTGAAATTGGGTGAACTGTGAGGGTGAAGCGGAGAGATTAAAGTTGGAAATTGGTTGAATTTCAACATTTGGGAATCTCGGGATTTTGCTTCTTTGGTTTGTCGGTAGAATATCAGATAATATTTTGGTGGTATTCTGAATTATTGGGGCTGAGAAATTTTTGGGATATTTTTTGGGAATAAAATTATTCGGTTTTGGACATACTTGGATTGATTATTGGGTTGAATAATTAATCGAGAAATTATCTGTGTGTTGGGTGATTTTTATTGGTTCAGAATATTCTGCAAGATTTATTCTGATTTTAAAAGGGAGCAATTTTTGAGAAATATTTGGACAAGGTTATTGATTCAAATATTTTCGGACTCGGAAAATTTATTTGGCAGATTTATTGATATTGTGGAGATTGATTATTGGGTTTGAATAATTGATCAGGAAATATCAGTTTTTGGAAATTGTTTTTGATAACAATGGCAAGTGAAGATAGCACGGGATACATTATTGAAAAATTCAATGGGACAGATTTTGCATTCTGGAAGATGCAAATCGAGGATTACTTGTACGGGAAAGGACTTCATCTTCCTTTGAGTGAGAAGCCAGAGAAGATGGAAGACGGTGAATGGAATCTCCTTGATAGAAAGGTTTTGGGAGTCGTCCGATTGACGCTAGCCAAAAGCATTGCTCACAACGTGGCGCAGGAGAAGACCACCGCGAGTCTGATGAAGGCTCTGTCTGATATGTACGAGAAATCGTCTACGAATAATAAGGTATTTCTTATGAAGAAGTTGTTTAATCTGAAGATGATTGATGGTACTTCTGTCGCAGAGCATCTGAATGAGTTCAATACTATTGTGAATCAATTGCTATCTGTGGATATTGATTTTGAGGATGAGGTTCGTGCCCTAATTTTGTTGACGTCTCTACCAAATAGCTGGGAGCCTGTGAGAGCTGCAGTTAGTAACTCAGTTGGAAGTGCTAAACTGGTATTCACCGATGTGAGGGATCGTATTCTTGCCGAAGAGGTTCGTAAGATTGATTCTGGTGAAACATCGAGAGGTTCAGCTCTAAATGTTGAAAATAGGGGCAGAAGTCAAAGTAAAGGTCCGGATAATAGAAATCGAAGTCAGAGGAAGTCCGAAAAACACGCCAACTTTGAGTGTTATCATTGTGGCAAGAAAGGACACATAAAGAGATTTTGTCACAAGTTTCTTCGGGAGAATCTGATTGGCAAAGGAAAGGAAAAGATGTTCGAAGAGGGTGACACAGATGAGGAGGCAGACACAGCCACCGAGGAGTCCTTTAGTGGGTACAACGAGGATGTTGTAAATTCTGATTGCCAAGATACGAGTTGGGTGATTGATAGTGGCGCTTCAATACATGCCACTTCGCGGAGAGATTTCTTTACATCCTACACTTTGGGTGATTATGGAAGTGTGAGGATGGGAAATGATGGCGTTGCAAAAGCCATTGGTATGGGAGATGTGTGTTTGGAGACCAACATCGGCAGCACCTTGGTTTTGAGAGGTGTGAAGCACATCCCGGACATCCGCAAGAATTTGGTCTTGACTGGCAAGCTCAACGACGAAGGGTTTGGCAACACCTTTCGTGATGGAAAATGGAAGCTTACCAGAGATTCATCGATTGTGGCGAGAGGAGAAAAATGCTCCTCATTATATGTGATGCATGCGAAGATCGCGGGTTCCACAGTCAATGTGATGGGTAATAAGGCTGCGAAGTTAGTGAATTCACCTTCTAAGAGAAAGGTTGAGAAGACTCGGAAGAAGTCAGTTTCTCGGGTGAAGTTCAGGTTGGGATCTGAGGGTACATCATAGCCGGTGAGTCAGCCTATTACAGATGTTCAGTCATCAGGTTCAGTTTCACGTCAGAATAGTATCGTCAAAGGCAGAACAATGCGGAAGGTTAAAACTCCGGGACGATATGATGAAACTGTGGGTTATGCATTGAATGTGTTCGAGGGTAACGATTCCTGTGTGGAGTCTTCGACATGTTCAGAGGCAGTTCGTTGCGACAACCCTGATAGTTCAGTGATACCATGGAGGAGGAGATGTGATTTCTTCTCAGGTAAATCTCTCAAGTTTAAGCGGGGCTTAAACTTGATCGGTATCGGATACTGAGTTGGCCCATCTGGGGCCTTTGTGGTAGATGAGCTTATTTTTTAATGAGATTTTGTAGATTTGTTTCCTTGCATCGGAATTTCGTTGAAGGTGGAGATTGTCAGAGTTCAGTGTTCTGGATTCGCTTTGGGTTGGGCCGAGTAGCCCGTTGGATCTCTCCGGTGGAATTCGTGTCAAGGTGGAGTTTGTTAGAATTTGGTGTGACCCGAATTTTAGTTGGGCCGGGTCGGGCCCATTATCAATATTAGGGTTTTATGTTTTCTTTATTTATTGATGCTTGAGTCGCAAAACTCATTGTACCGAATTTTGATATTAGTGATTCTCTCCTCTGCCCGTGATTTTTTCCCTTTCTAGGGTTTCCACGTAAAATTCGGTGTCCATTATTTTCTCGTTTTTCTTTTTCGGTTTTCTGAATCGTTCGTTACAGGTGGATTAGGGCATCTAATCCTAACAAACATCGTATTGATTGAATATGATCGTCGATTTAGAAAAGTTGAACCTTTGTCAAGACTATTTATTTGGGCGCTTGTCAAATTTGAAGACTTGAGGAACGCCAGTTCAATGCGGAGATATGATTGGTCCAAATTTATTCAAATTAGTAAAATTTAACCATAATTCCTTTTACTTTCTATGTAAGAAATCATCTTACATGAAGAAGAAAGTCAATCTAGTCATTGGGTAGGCCCAACCTATCACCAAGAGGCTCAAGTCTACGCCCACATCAGATTCGATTTGGTTTGATTTAAGATTCCACAAGGAACGTAATCTTGTAATTTGGTTGGTCCAGCCTATCAAAAAATAAGCTCACTTCTAGTGTTAGTGTTAAGGTTCGGATTTGTCTAATATTATGTCACAACCCTTGTCCCAAAGGACAATACACAAAATATAAATGGCTCCCAAATTGGGAAGAGAATGTAAAATAATTTATCTACAAAGATAAATCCAATTATTGGAACTTCTATTCTTTCGATAATGTGGGTGTCATTTTATGTGGAGAAAATGAGACGGGTTCGTACCACCAAACACTTCCATGGTAAATTCCATTTCTCGATTAGGGGGTAATCCCGTATTCACTTACTATTCTAATAGGCTTAGTTGTATTATCAAAATCATCTTCCAAAGTGAGATTAGCCATCCAACAACGAAACTCATGGATGTCTCTAGGAAGGTGTTGTTAAAAGGAACTCCTTTCACCAAAAAACGAGAATGTTACTGCCGGTGAATGGTCACTGCTGGTGAATGGTCACTGCAATCTTCTTTTGATAATAGTCTATGATCGCCTTGTAATTATACAACTAGTCCATGCTCAAAATAATATCAAACTATGTCATTTTCATAACAATTAAATCAACTATGAATTCTTGTCCAGGTATGATTAAAGTGCATGCTTTACATATGCTATTTACCAACAAGAAACCATCCAGAGGCGATTCTACTTTCAATGCACGATCGAGTGACAAAGTTTCTAATTCTATAACACGTACACGTGATGATGATATAAAAGAATGTGTAGCACCTTAGTCAAATAACACTCTAACATAAGAGTTAAATTGGTCTACTTGTTGCCAAAATGCATAAACTCTTGCTTGAGAATTTGATCCTTGTTGACTTCTACTTAGTCAAATAACACTCTAACATAAGAGTTAAATTGGTCTACTTGTTGCCAAAATGCATAAACTCTTGCTTGAGAGCTTGATCCTTGTTGACTTCTAGGCCATTGGGAATTCTCTTGTTCTGTGAGGTGTTTCCCTCACTTTGAGTCTACGAGATGGGGGGCTAACCGAAGTTTTGTTTCTTCAAAGGTTGATCACTCTCACTATTTTCTTCATTTCGACTCCTTTTACTCCTCGTTGCCTCCCAATTATCTGTCAGTATTCAATATTAGCTCCACCAACATGGCTCTCTCAATCATGTCCCCATATAACTCCAGTTGTAAGGCAACTAGACTTGTTGCGATTGTTGGGCTCAAGCCTTGTTCAAATTTTCATGCTTTCGATATCTCATCATGAATGTACTTGTTGGCATCCCTAGACAACTATTTAAACTTGGTTTCATAGTCTGCCATTGGTGCGTCTTTTTAATTGAGTTCCAGGAACTTGACTGTGTGACTATGACTATGAAAAACCTCTCTAGTAAAATTGTCTCAAACTGTTCTTACGTCAAATCTTCTCCACGAGAACTTTTCACTTGCTTCTACCAATTATCAGCTCTCCCACGTAAGCTCATTTGCAGCTAACTTCACCTTCAAAGTTTCATGTACTCAAAGTGTTGAAAAATCAAACGAGAAACTGAAAAAAAAAAAGAAAAAATAATAAATATTAAATTTACGTGAAAAATCCTAAAAGGGAAAAAAAATCACGGGCATAGGAGAACAATCACTAATCAAAATCGGTATAATTGAGTTTTGCGACTGAAACATAAATAAATAGAAAAAATCACGAAATCCTAATATGGACTACGGGCCCAACCTAGACCAATTAGAATTCAGGTCATACTAAATTCTAACAATCTCTATCTTGACACGAATTCCACATGAGAGATCTAACAGGCTACTCGGCCCAATTAAAAATGAATCCAGAACACTGAACTTCCACTCCATCTTCAAAGAAATTCTAGTGCAATGAAACAAATTTACAAAACCCTATTTTAAAAAAAAAATATCCTCTACCACAAAAATCCCTGTTGGGCTAGCTCAGCTGCTGATACCGATCAAGTTTATGCTCTGCTTAAACTTGAGAGACATACTTGAGAAGACATCACATCTCCTTCTCCATGGTACCACTGAACTATCAGATTTGTCGCAACGAACTGCATCTGAACATATTGAAGACTCCACACATGAATCGTTACCTTCGAACACATTCAATGCATAACCCACAGTTTCATCATATCGCCCTGGAGCTTTAACCTTCCACATGGTTCTGCTTTTGACGATACCATTCTGATGTGAAACTGAAACTAGTGACTGAATATTTGTAATAGGCTGACTCATCGGCTCTGATGTACTTTCAGTTCAGAGTTCTTGTGAGTTTTTTCAATCAATCTCTTAGAAGGTGAATTCACAAACTTTGCAGTTTTGTACCTTATCTGTGAGCTTGCATTTTCGGTCTTCAACCTGTAGACCCTTCTGTTCTTGAGAGCTCTCTTGCCTTGCTTGTCCACCACATGGACTATGGAATCTGTGATCTTCGCGTGTATCACAATCAAAGAGAAACATTTTTTTGGTGAGCTCAATTTTTCATCACGAAAGGTGTTGCAAAATCCTTCGTCGTTGAGCTTGCCGATCAAGATTGAATTCATGTTGATGTCAGAGATGTGCTTCACACCTCTCAAAACCAAAGTGTTGCCGTTGTTGGTCTCCAAACACACGTCTCTCATACCAATGACTTTTGCAAAAGTCATCATTTCCTATCCGTACACTTCTAAAATCACCGGAAGTATAGGATGTGAAGAAATCCCTCCGCGAAGTAGCATGTATCGAAGTTCCACTATCGATCACCCAACTTGTATCTTGGCAAGCGAGATTGACGACGTCTCCGTCGTACACAATAAAGAACTCCTCAATGATCGTGGCTACATTCTCGCATGTGTCACCTCCTTCGGTCTTCTTTTCTTTTCTCTTGGCATTTGGATTTTCTCAACAAAATCTTTTTATATGTCCCTTCTTGCCACAATGATGACATTTAAAGTTGGAGTATTTTTTTGACTTACTTTGACTTCAGTTTCTGTTACCCGGATCTTTGCTTTGACTTCTTCCCCTGTTTCGGTGACCAGAACGTCTGATTGTGAAGAAGAACTCATCGAATTTCTTCTCATCTCCTCGTTCAGAATACTACTTTTGACTACATTCATAGCAAAAACACCATATGGAGCCGAGTTGGACAAGGATATTCTGAATGTCTCCCATGAGTTCGGTAAAGTGATCGGTCATAGCTTTTCTATTCTGGTACTTCAATCCTAGAAGCTGTTTAATAAAAAACAACTTGTTGTTGCCGGTCTTCCGAGCATACAACTCCTCAAGATTTTTTCACAAGCTCTGATCATTCTTTTCTTTACTGACATGGTTGAGGACATTATCATCTACACACTGTCGAATGTAACCGCACACTTGATAATGACACAATTCTCATTCGGCGTCAGATTTAACTGTCAGTTTCGTACCAGCAAACACGAGTAAATAATAATCTTTCACATAGAGAAGATCTTTCATCTTCCCTTTCTACACATGATAGTTGGAGCTGTTCAACGTGACTATCTTACTCGGGTTACTCTCCATGATTTGACCACGACAAAAGAAAATTTTTGAATAAAATATCCCAACAAATTCTGCTCTCTAATACCAGAGTAAATTTGCCCAAATTATTTCAGAATTTTCAATTCCAAAAAATCCCAAATTTAATCACCAATATTTGAAACCAAAAAAATGATATCCCAACCAAATAAAACTCGCCCTATAATTTTTCGATCAGTACCTCAAGTCTCAAAGATTTCTGAATTTAAACAGAAAACTTAACCAAAAAATTAAATCACCCAAAAAAAATCCAAGAAGCAGATCACGAATGTTTCTGGAATGTGAAAAATTCCAAACTTTGGAATAAATCTCCAGCCAACAAAATTAGCCCGGCGATTGGACTCAGATCGGAGTGGTTGACTGGGCAGCAGCTAGTAATAACCGGCCGATCGGAGTTCGAAGGCTGAACGACGACGTTAGCGAGTGGCAGACAGAGGTGAGGCAGCAGCGGACAGTTCGCAGCGGCGATCGGCTTTCCTCCTCTCCCTGGATGACGGTCGGCAGTTTCTGTGGCGTCGAAGCTGAGCGTCGGCCTTCCGTGCGACGGTGGTCGGCTTCTCTTTGATTGCAGATGGCGGCGACCAGTGTGGAACTTCTTCTCTGTTCAGTGCGGTGAGAAGGACAAAACAGAGAAGAAAAAATTTCTTTTTTCTTTCTTTTTATTATTTTCTAATTTCTTTTTTCAAAATTACAATTTTACCAAAATTGCAAACCTCTAAAATTATTTGATACCATAAATCAAAATCTGATTTTTGGAATCTTCAACCTCGCTCTTATACCAATTGTCGAAAAACTGAACGAGAAATCGAAAAAGAAAATGAGACAATAATGGACATCGAATTTACGTGAAAAATTCTAGAAAATAAAAAACTACGGACAGAGGAAAACGATCATTAATAAAAATCGATACAATTGAATTTTGTAACTCAAATATAAATAAATAAATAAAACTATGAAACCCTAATATTAACTATAGACTCAATCCAACCCAATTAGAATTTAGATCGCACTAAATTCAAACACCATAACCACGTAGTTCTTGTTTATTTGCCTTAACCATTCTTCAAACATCGACGAGTGACGGTCTCCTATAAATACTGGCAGTTTTGTTTTCTGAAAATGTCCTAGCACCAACACCTTGAAGTTTGCTTCTCCTATCACATCATTTCTATTGTTTATGGGAGTTTGACTAGCACTCATCATTTCTATTTCTTCAACCAACTCTCTCATTGCAACAAGTATGTTATTCATTTCTTCTCGACTCGTGTTATCGTTTTTCTTTGGCATTTAATTCAAACAATGATCACAGTAACTAGAAATCAATTAAGCAATTGACTCATGGTAACAATAGTTAGTAGTCAACTAAGCAGTTGACTCAAATGTACGACAAAGAGGCACGATCCTCAACACACTCTTTGAGATTCATAAACCTAAGTTCTGATATCAAGTTGTCACACACTATCGTGAAGGACAAGGCGCAAATATAAAAGGCTTCCAAAGTAAATTCAATTATTGAAAATTAATATCTCCTAAAATTAAAATCTAAAATCATCAGGTCGTCATTTAATTATCAATATCTCATCAGTTCAGAAAATTCTCAGATATGAAAATCAAAACTAAAATAATGTGAGTTTTGATGTTAGACAAGTCATTAGAGATTTTATTTATAATTTATCACCTTTGATTTATAATTATCCAACAATTGTTTAAAATAATCCTAATTAAACTTGGTTTGTAATATAATCAAATTCTATTCAATCCTCATGAATTTAATTTTATTCACTTAATTAAATTCAATACTCATTATATAAAATCTTGGGTTATTTCATGTTTCCAGTCGTCCATCTTAGTCATGCAACTAGAATACAGTTGATCACTCTATACTGTATTGTGATTTTATATGGATGTTAGTGATTAAAATAAATATATATTAAGCTATTTTAGAAAAAAAAATGTTGTTTTTTTTTTTTTGTTGCAGCAGTAAAGTATTGTTAGTTTGGAGCAATAAATTGATATATTTGTTCACTTTTTAGATTTTTCTAATTATTTGAGGTAGATTATAAGAGTTTATCAATTTTTTTTTTCTAAAGAGGAAACCCTAATATGAATTAAGAAATCAATGAAAAAGTTTAAGAAGTTGACTCTAGTTGGGCATTACAAATTAAGAGACATGGTATTCAAGAAAGCCAACAAAATTAGGACAAATATCTATTAGTTTATTCAATATTATGTTTCATGTTTATTATTGTCGAATGATGATTGTGTGAATCATAAATTATTTTTAATGTGTCAAATGGTTTGAATAATGTGCATAGTTAGTTTTAGACATAAAGTTAATATTTTTCTTACATTCACTACATGACTCCTTTGAAACTCTATTTATTTATTCGTATAGACATATGATAAGAATAAATAGGAGAATATAACATAGTAGATTGATCGACTATTATGTCCTAATGTTTTTAATCAACTAATTTATATTGTTCTCACGTACCTAGACACATGAATTGAAAATTGCAAGGGTGAGAAATTGATTCTCAATCATTTTGCAAACTAATTTTTTGTTAGTGTTATTATTTTATTTGTCATATATTCTCATACTCAACATCACTCAAATTCATCACATCTTAGTTACTTTTCACGTGGACATTTTAATTGATTTTATAGGAAAATTTTATAATTTGTTTCATGTGGGTATGATATCCGATCTTTGATCACTTTATTACTTGTTATGATAGATTGCAATTGTGACGACCCCCGACCCGATCGGGGCCCGAGGAGCCATCACTCCGGGACATCAAAACGGGGATTATTATTATTTTTTTGAAAACAAACAAACTGGACCTTTAAAAACAACCCTTAAAACTTTACAGAGAGAGAAAACCTTCTCTGGATTTAAAAGTAAACGGGAAAACAGTTAAAATCGGACTACAGAATGAACGACAGAAGGAATCAGAATACTTGGAACGTTTAAATAAAAGGTTGGATGGACGACGGGCATGCAGATAAACAGAAATGACATGCAGCTAATTTAAAACTGGATTACAGGGGTGATTGACAAAAGGAAGTTAGGAAAAACAGTAAACAGAATGGACGACTGAAATAAAGAAGCAGAATAAAATAGGATAACAGTGAGAATGAAAACAACTGGAGAAGGGCATATTGAAAAAGGGCTACAGTGGATGGCATGAATAAACTGGGCGGAAGCGTAGGCAGTAGACGAAGCAGAAAATGTAGTAAACTGGCGGGCGCATAAACTAGCGGTAGATGTGACTAAGACAAAAGTGAACAATAAACAGCGTAGAAGTAAAAGCAGATGACGTCAGGCGGAAAGATTGTAGATGCGTCAGGCGGAAGATGTAAGACTGGCGGAAGACGTCAGGGGAAGACGTCAGGCAGAAGACGTCAGGCGGAGACGTCAATAAACTGGGCGGAAATGAACTGTTCACGGTAGAAGTGAACTACAGGCAGCAGGGGACTGTTCACCGGTGGAAATGAACTACAGACAGAAATGGACTGTTCACGGTGGAAGTGAACTACAGGCAGAAAGGGACTGTTCACCGATGAAGTGAACTACAGACAGAAATGAACTTAAAGGCAGCGGTGGATGTAATCGGAAGATGTGAGATGAATGACGTCAGGCGGTAGATGTAAATAACCGAAGCGTAGAAGTGATTTTAAAAGCAGCGGTGGATGTGATCGGAAGATAGGTTTAAAGACAAAATTTGACAACTTTTAAAGGAAGACCTACGAACGGGAGCATAAAAACAGATGGCATAAAGTTTCAAATTCTAAAAAAAAAACGATTCAGAACAGTGATTTTCAGACATAACAGAAAATATGACAGGAGTTTAAGAAATCAAACGCATGGATAACTCTAAAACCAGAGACATCCGTGCACAGACCAATAGAGAGAACTCAAGGCAGTTCCAGAATATTTCAAAATATATAAATACACCTGTCAACTACAGAGGTTTAAACATCAATACAGATGCCATACATCGTTTTAAAATCTCAAAAGCAGTACAGAACTTGGCATGCATTTCCAGAATTCACCATAACAGAAGTTTTTAAAACATAACACAAAACTTTAAAACCTCATTCTCTCTGGTCAGGAATATGTCTAGCTACCACAACCAACTCGAAGCTCATGCCACCAGCCTCCTATTCGTCGGTCTGAGGTACTGTAACACCTGTTTCTATCGAACCAGCTCTTTTATTATTAATGGTATACACTTTATTAGTCAATAATTTAAGTAGGATTATTGAATGATTAGACTAGACAAGGGCATTAGAGTAAATTACATTTTTAAAAGTGGATAACGTATTTAAGGAAAGAGGGATTGAGTTTAATGCACTGTAGCCGCCACCATTTCATACCTTTCTCTTCGGGTTTTCAGCTCAAGCAGCCAAGCTCTCTAGGCGATTTTCCTCGTCCGATTCTCCTTCGACTTAGGTGAGCAGATTTCTGAAGTAGCTAGCGACCAGACAATTTCCAGAAGCCAGGTAAGTAAAGTATGCATGTGCTTTCGGGCCTACATCACAAAACAGTAGGGTCATGTATCTTGTGATGATTTTGTATGTCATGCATCGTGTTTTTTAAAAGATTACGAAAATGAATTTTCATGTAAGGATGGTAAGGCATCGAACTGAATGTGACAGACCAACTATTAAGGGAACTAATCCACCCCTTAACTTATGAAGGGATTTATAACATTGGGAGGATTGATCCCACTCCCAAGGGAACAGAGGGATCAGATCAGCTATTAAGGGAATTCATCCGCCCCTTAATCGAGTAGAGGATGTATAACATGGGAAAATTGATCCACTTTCCAAGGGAACTGAGGATCAGATCAGCTATGAATGAACATGAATGCAACTGAGATGAGAAAGTAGAAATTGCATGTTTAGGAATTTATGTTTCAGCATTTCATTTCATTACTGCTTTACTTACTTAGCATAAGGCTAATAGATGAGTTTTGTGATGTAGGTGTTGAGGATACTGCAGGTGAATTCTCTGAGTTGGTTGAGGACTAAGCAGGTTGGAGGGGTGCAATCAGGTATTCGATCTGGCATCTGATGGGGCGGTTAACTGGTGTCAGTGGTTGTGAAGGTTTAGTAGACATGATTTCAATTTGAGTATGTTAAACTTTTCTGATGATAGAAGTTGCTTTGATGTTTTCAAAAAGTACTTTGAGACTTTTCTGATAATAGTATTCCGTTGGTTTATAACACTGGATTATACTGGACTTGAGTAATGGAATGATTTGAATTGTTTTTGAATGGTTGTGGTGAAATAAGTAAATCTTTTCTGTACTTAGAGTTGTGCTTACATAGCAAGAAATAGTTGAAATGTCGCTCTGTTTTCTATCGGAATATGTCTTCAGAAAAGTCATCGGATGATGTAAGTTTAATTCTATCGGAAGATGTCTTCAAAAAAGCCATCGGATGATGTAGGTTTAATTCTATCGGAAGATGTCTTCAGAAAAGCCATCGGATGATGTAGGTTTATTCTATCGGAAGATGTCTTCAGAAAAGCCATCGGATGATGTAGGTTTAATTCTATCGGAAGATGTCTTCAGAAAAGCCATCGGATGATGTAGGTTTAATTCTATCGGAAGATGTCTTCAGAAAAGCCATCGGATGATGTAGGTTTAATTCTATCGGAAGATGTCTTCAGAAAAGCCATCGGATGATGTAGGTTTAATTCTATCGGAAGATGTCTTCAGAAAAGCCATCGGATGATGTAGGTTTAATTCTATCGGAAGATGTCTTCAGAAAAGCCATCGGATGATGTAGGTTTAATTCTATCGGAAGATGTCTTCAGAAAAGCCATCGGATGATGTAGGTTTAATTCTATCGGAAGATGTCTTCAGAAAAGCCATCGGATGATGTAGGTTTAATTCTATCGGAAGATGTCTTCAGAAAAGCCATCGGATGATGTAGGTTTAATTCTATCGGAAGATGTCTTCAGAAAAGCCATCGGATGATGTAGGTTTAATTCTATCGGAAGATGTCTTCAGAAAAGCCATCGGATGATGTAGGTTTAATTCTATCGGAAGATGTCTTCAGAAAAGCCATCGGATGATGTAGGTTTAATTCTATCGGAAGATGTCTTCAGAAAAGCCATCGGATGATGTAGGTTTAATTCTATCGGAAGATGTCTTCAGAAAAGCCATCGGATGATGTAGGTTTAATTCTATCGGAAGATGTCTTCAGAAAAGCCATCGGATGATGTAGGTTTAATTCTATCGGAAGATGTCTTCAGAAAAGCCATCGGATGATGTAGGTTTAATTCTATCGGAAGATGTCTTCAGAAAAGCCATCGGATGATGTAGGTTTAATTCTATCGGAAGATGTCTTCAGAAAAGCCATCGGATGATGTAGGTTTAATTCTATCGGAAGATGTCTTCAGAAAAGCCATCGGATGATGTAGGTTTAATTCTATCGGAAGATGTCTTCGGTAGATACAGTCCACCGAGAGGGTCTTTGTTCCTAAAACTCGCTGGTCCACGTCATCGGTAGAAGCCTTCTATTGCTGTTTCTGCTTCTTCCGTTGACTTTATCCATCGGCAGATGCGTTTGACTTCTGCGACTTCCCAAGTGTTTCACGATTAAACCTCTATTCTGTTTAGACGCTTATCTCTTACATTTCAAACCAATGTTCATAGTTTTGTTTAACTCTATTGTTGTCCAAAAGATTACCGCTGCAAGTTTTAAATGTTTTGAGACTTTAGCTTATGTCAAATGTGAAGTTGACCAAAGTTTTTAAAAAAATAATACAGTCGAGATTTCTTAGTCATGTACGAACTTTTGTGAACGAACCGGGTTCCTCTAACTCGGGGCGTACGTACAAAGTCCTCATCCACGGGATTCGTACCTACATCAGGCGAGTTCAACTATGAGCCTAACGCTCAGTAAGAACATATAAAAATGCAGGATGCAATTGCTATGCATGAACTTTCAGAATACGGGACAATACATACATTACGGTCACTGGCAGAGGGTATAAGTGGGGCTTATAGGAGAAAACAGGCGTGATAGAAGGGCACTATCAGGCACTAACAGAGATCCGGTACATGAAATTTTTTAAAGATAGAACAAAATCTCCGTATCACACTTAACCAATAATTACAATCAGATTTTATCTTTTTTAGCTTCAAACCGTGTACAGAGAAAACATTCTACATGAAACTTTCGGGACAATCGTGTATGCATGGACATTTACAGTGCTTAAAATCAAAACAGCAGACAACAGAAATAGCCACAACAGAACTAAAGAGAAAAAAACAGAGATCGAAATATAACTCAACTTATCTACCCGAACCTCTCGACAGAAGTAAAAAACCTAGAGTCTCAGTGATGTGAGGGCCTTAAGGGTCAACCTACGGGTATGAACGGCCCTGGTTGTTGTAGAGTTTATCGTCCTGAACGTTTCGGTATGCAGAATCGATAACATGCAGTAAGAAAATGAGCAAAGCTGCAAATGCTAACTAACACTTGGTAGGACATGCTCCAAACTCCCTTCAAAACCTAGCAAACAACCGAGTGTTTTTATACAATAACAGCGGTTTTATCCAAAATATCGTAACCATAACTGAAGCAAACTTCACTTTATTTAGTCCAAAATCGTAACTTTTAGCAGATGATTACCTTCATTGGAGAAAACAGGAAGAATGGAAGTCTTTTGGAAGGTTGCAGTCGCCTGAGAGGAAGAAAAACAGAGAGCAGTGGAAAGAAGCAGAGAGAAATGGGGTTTCTCGTATGAGGAAAGAGAAGAAGAACATTGAAGACCGGGAGGGAGCGGACTACATTCGTATCTTCTTAATCATCTAATCCTTGTTACTCACATATGATGCATATCATAGTGTATTATTTGTTTTTTGAACATTATTTAACTCGAGAGTCGTATGCGGTTTCGCTAAGCTCAATCGGCAGAGGAACATTACATATCTGCCGGCGGGCCAGTACAATGTGTATCGGCTAGTGAGGGAAAAACTTAAAGCTATAGACTGCATCTACCGATGAGCACGTGCGTCTCTCGTGAACGTCTAAAACATCATCCGGTAGTGGACATCTACCGGTAAAACGTGCAGCTCTCGTTTGATCATTAAAATCTACGATAGCGACATGTGAATCACGTGTTCCCTAAGACATCTTCAGATGAGATAATAATCACATTACTGGTCACTAGACGACAAATCTTACTTTTGCCGAACAGAAGAAAAACAACATCTTCGGTAAAAACTCCTGCCAAAGATTCATCAACTTTCCACAAAACAACAACTTAGCTAAGAAAGGCTCTTACTGGATAATCAAATTCATTCAGAGTATAATAGCGCGAAGACTTGCATGACATAAATACTTAAAAGGAACATATCCTCATATCAATCCCAGACTCAAAAGTTAACTCAGACAATACTAACAGTATCCTAAATATTCCATTCTCTTATATTTACTGAATATGAGGAGCAATACTAGTCTTGGGGGGCGTCATAACGCTCTCCAATCCAATGCATTTGAGCATCCTAACAGCAACTAAGCTTAACATCCCATTAACCTTGAGTTCCTCACCTGAAAACTCGTCACCTACATCATAGGGTTTAAACTATAGCCTAATGCTAGTAAAGCATGCAACACAACATGGAGGCAAATGCATAAGTTGGAAAAAAGTACATCCATAAGGTCTTTTCTTGTTAGCGTCTTTGCTCGGTATTCATCATTCATAGTCATGGATATATCATCATTCACAGTCAGATCCTAATAACATGCATAGTCTTTGACACAGTCTTGTTTAGGTTGTGTGGATCAAGAGAGAATTTGTGCCGGTAAAGGGAATTACGCAGTGAGTATGATCTTGTTCCTACTGCGGGTTCGTAGCCATATGTCCTCTTTGGACTGGACACGCCGAACCGCCCCCAACCTTCACTTAATCCACTTGCTAAATCTTATATACCTATATCATACATATCTTGTCATAGAAAAAGGCGTTAAAACATTTTTTTATGCTGAGAACTGCATGCTGCAGACCATGAGAGCTTTAATCATCAACCTATGACAGAGGATCATACCAGAGCAGATAACTTCACATTCACTGTAGCGCATCAAAATATAACTCACAACATACATAAATCCTTCAAGTGCAGACAAGCTCATTATCATAATGTAAACATTAGACATCTAAACAACCTAGTACTCCCACGATGTAGGGCTCTATAGCTGGGAATATTAATACATTCACTTACCTGGTTCATTAGTAACTGAACCTCTATCTTCAACTTATTCACCAAAACATGTGTATTACAGTAGTAAATCAAACTCCCCACACTTCTATCATACAATCTAGATCTATTAGCTAAAGTCCTCCCCGAATCCTGGTTTGATATACTGTCAGAATCTGAAATCCAAAAATAAAACCACACAGTGCTACATAGATTAAATCGAGTTGGTTACTTAAAAGTTCCAGATCGATTCGGGTTGAATACTACTCTCGGATTCTAAAATGTTCTAATACTACTCGGCCATTGATAAAATCCGAGTAAGATGCGAGCTGAGAACAGAGCTTCAAACACTAACAGATAACTACATTGTCCATTCATACCTCGGGTGCGGATTCGTAGAGGATTGCGGGCTAGAAATCGGTCGTCGGCGAGGAAGACACTGATAGCAGAGAGCGGCGGCTTGGGAGGGGAAGAAATCGCCGAGAGTGGGCGAATGTCGGCCTACAGTGGGTGAGTGAAATTAAAAAACATTTCCTTTTCTTTATATATCGGTCATCACCCCCTTATTACAACTTTGCCACCCACTAGTTTAAATCCACCTAAATTAATATTCTTGGTCTAAGTCCCAACTCTAAAAGATTAACATCTGACCGTTAATACAATGTAGGAAAATAAACTGCCCGTTAACCGGGTGTTACATCCACCCCTCCTGAACAAAATTTTGTCCCCGAAAATTGATCAACAAATAACTCTGGATACTGTCTACATGTCCTGGTCGTCGCTCCCAAGTGGCTTCTTCAATGCCAGATTATCCTAAGACGTGACAACGGAATCTCCTTGTTACTCAGAGTCTTAACTGCAGATTCCAAATCCGCATGGCTTCTCTTCCATGTTAGGTCGGCTCGATCTCAAAACCACTGAGTTTTAACCTACTTGTGTAGGGTCCCGGATAATGTCCTTAACATTGCCACATGGAAAACATATAACTTATCCAATGATGGAGGCAATTGCAGTCTGTAAGTGTACTACCTATTCTAGCCAAACCAGGGAATGGTCAATAAAGCGTGGATTAAGCTTTCCTCTCCTGCCAAATAGTAGTACTCATTTAAACGGTAAAATCTTCAGGAAAACTTCATCACCAACAGCAAATTCAAGGTCTCTCTCCTTTTGTCTGCATAACTTTTCTGTCGGCTTTGTGTCATAATCATTCTCCTCTTAATAGTGGCAATCTTGTCTGACATCTGCTGGCAAAATCTCGGGACCTATGAGTCTTGCTTCACCAACTTCATCCAATACAGGGTGATCTACATTTATTACCAACAACGCCTAATAAGTCCATGCAATGGTGGACTGTAGCTGTTGTTTAGGAGAACTCAACCAGGGGTAAGATATACTCCAGGATGATGAAAATCTAGTACACATGCCCTCAGATTTTCAAGTATTGAATAGTCCTTTTTCCCCCCCCCCTCCCGATTGACCATCTGTCTGTGGGTGGACGGCAGTACGAAGGTTAAACTTTGTACCTAATGCGTCTTGTAAACTTTTCCAAAACCGGCGAGGTAACCTGGGGGTCACGATCGGATACAATAGATGCAGGGATCCATGCAACCTAATAACTTCTTGTACATAAAGATCAGCAAGCTGGTCCATCGAGTAGGTTGCCTTACGTAAGAAATGGGTGATTTGTCAATACTATCAATCACAACCCAAATTAACTATCATGGTCCTTTAATTGTCTTAGGTAAATCCGACTAAACGAAATCCATAGCTATGTGTTCCCAGTTCCATTCGGGAATAGGTAAAGGCTGAAGGGTACCACCTGGACGTTGGTGCCGGCTTTAATGTTGGCCAAACAAACATGACTTACATGCTAGCAACATCTTATGTAAGTTTGGCCACCAAAAAGTATAGAAATAACTTTTCTTCCCCCCCCCCCCCCCCCCCCCCCCCACCCCCCCTCCTTTTTTTGGTCTCGAACATCTGGTGCTGCCAGGATGTACAGAAAAGGAAGATGAGTGCGCCTCAGCACAAGATTATCTACGTAATTCTTCATCATTAGGGACATACCATCTATTTATAACCTCAGAATCCATCTTGAAAGACGAAACTCGGAGGGGTGTCTTCACCTGTTCTCATGTGTTAGTCTCCTCAGAGTCCTTCTGTGTGCCTCTTTGATCCTTTTCCAAAAACTGTTGGTTGAATGGTCAGTGCTTCGGGACGGAATCGAACGATTCCAGCGGCCACGTACTCCTCTAATAACCATTTTTTACCCTGGCAAAAGGAATTTGAAAATAACGACCCTAGCTAGGTCAATTATCAAAAAACCAAAACCTCCCTAACCCGGAAAATTTTCCCATTTTGGTTTTCCTCAATTCCACTCCATTTCAAACCAATCCACCATAGTTAGCCTCAATTAACTATCTAACCAAAACTCCAAACTCAATAAAAAACCCTGAAAATGCCCCAACAGAGGGCTTCACGGTTTTTTTGCCCAAATCGGGCTCATCAACGGCCAGGCCGGACCAAAACCGGACCAAGGGTCGTCACCCCACGCCGTAGGTGACCAAACGGTCGGTGACTCGAGCCAAAACCGGCAAATCACCCGTCTACCCTGAACAGACCCAAACAGGGTTACAACCGAACCAAAACAGGTGAATCCCGAGCCTTACCACCGGTAACCACCCGGGTCGGATCGCCACGAAATTCTTGCCTTTCTAAAACTTTAACTCCTATTTGAGCTCTTTTCTCTTCTCTTTTTTTTTTTCTTTATAACAGTATACCTAACAGGCTTAAAGACTTCAACTTAATGGATGGAAAGTTCGCCCCTCGTTCATGTTCCAATCGACGTACATTTGCATGATCTGCATGCATCACCGCTGTACATTGCGTCTACATGACTCTTTAAACACTATGCGGCAGATGCGAATCCCCGCATCGACTCGACGATCACGTCATCCGTGGACCATTAAAACATCTACCGATCACTGTGGAAATTACGTGTTCATCTAAGACATCTTCCGATAGCTTACGCTCCATATCATCCGCTCAATCAACGCCAAATTATCATCACATCTTCCGGCTAGGAAATATACTCAATCCTTCCGGTGAATAAGGGAACATCATCCGATTTAATGTGCGCCCCCGTGCCTAATTAAAACATGACTCGGTCACTAAACGACCAAGAAAACCCTCAC
>CM039516.1:38482999-38573449 GCA_022432975.1 Begonia masoniana
TCGTCCATTTTTAACCACTTATATACATTTATTATTTTTTTGTCGTATGTTTTATAAAATTAAGTAAGTTAAAATTACAATAACTCATACAAGTCTTAGAAAATAACGAAACTTTTCAAATTATCTTCCTATGATGTGATGATGAACACGGTAAAAATTTCAAGTACATTGATATCTTTTGTTTTTTTTTTTTTTTTTTTTTTTTTTATTTGGTATTCTTAAAGTAATTTAGAAAATATGAATAATGTCTAAATTTAGTAAGATAAAGTTAAAAAAATTGACAAAAGTCGTTTATTTTATGATTCCTTCATAGTCACAATTCATGTAATTCAAATGATTACAATTATACTCAACAGTCAGATCTAAAGAATTACAGTACAAACATAAAGTTAAAGTGACATAAAATGAAATGAATAAAAGTTCAGTACATCAAATAATAAGAAATACAAACTACAGTACATCAAATAATAAGAAATACAAACTACAGTACATCAATGATACTATCTTACAAACGTAAAGCAAAATACATAAAATAAAAAATATAACTATATCCAGGTTGGTTCCTCACTATCAGAGGCCTCCAGCCAAACACAGTTAATCGACAATCTGTCTTCAGCTGGATTGGACAAAGTTGCATCTCGACTCTGCTCACAACGGAAAATCCATCTTATGATCCATCATGTCCCACCTCTGCTCCATGGTGTCACACACTAACCTACTAGTAGGATAATGACTGTGCGATGGCGTCTTCCATAGGACGTCCTGAGATGTGGGGGCCCCCTGATCTTCTTGCGCAATACAAGTCCGGTCGAACTTCGACTAGGGTATTTATTCATATAATTTTGACCTAAATAAATCAACATTCACTCGAATAAAATAATTTATCATATATCAATTTTATCCTAAAATAATGTTTAGGAGTCACTTTCTCAAATTCGAAAAGAAAGAAATTACATTTAGGTTACAAAAAGGAAAGTGCTATTGTTGTGAGATTCATGCTCAAGTGCAATTGCTGTAACACCCGGCAATTTTGCCATGAAAATATTCCTTGAATTATTAGACGGAATTAATGTTAATATTTATACAATGTATGCTTTATGAGTTTACCGATGGTTTCAATAGAATGTGTGTGATTCGTAAAACCGATTTGAGGAACTAAATAGTGATTTAGTTAAAAACCAATGAAAGGGCAAAATAGGAAGCCAATTAAGGTTGGTGGGGGATGGCCTATAGTTGCTTGACACTTGGCAACTTGTTGAAGAAGTCATGTTTGTAACACCCGAGTTAACGGCCAGGTGATTTTCCTAACTGTATTAACGGTCATGAATATTTAATCTTTACAGTTTGGGACTTACACCAAGAATAATTAATTTCATGTGGATTTAAACTAGGTTGGGTGGCAAAGTTGTAATAATGGAGGGTAATGACCGATATATAAAGAAAAAGGAAATGTTTTAATTTCACTCAACCCACTGTAGCCGACATTCCCCTACTCTCGGCGATTTCTTCTCTCCCAAGCCCCACTCTCTGCTATCAGTGTCTTCCTCGCCGACGACCGATTTCTAGCCCGCAATCCTCTGCGAATCCGCACTCGAGGTATGAAATGGACAATGTAGTTATCTGTTAGTGTTTGGAGCTCTGTTCTCAGCTCGGCATCTGAACTCGGATTTTATCAATGGCCGAGTAGTATTAGAACATTTTAGAATCCGAGAGTAGTAATGTCAACCCGAATCGATTCTGGACATTTTAAGTAACCAACTCAAATTTAATCGATAGTAGAACCTGTTTGTTTTATTTTGGATTTCAGATTCTGCACAGTATATCAAACCAAGGATTCGGGAATGACTTTAGCTAATAGATCCTAGGATGATTTATGAGTAGATTTTTAGGATTTTGATTTAACTACTGTAATGCACATGTTTTAGGTGAAGAAGTTGAAGAGAAGATGTTCAGATTACTAAGGAGGCCAGGTAAGTGAATGTATTAAGATTCCCGGCTAATAGAGCCCTACATCGTGGGAGTACTAGGTTGTTTAGATGTCTAATGTTTACATTATGATAATGAGCTTGTCTGCACTTGAAGAATTTATGTATGTTGTGAGTTATAATATTTGATGACCTATTATTGAATGTGAAGTTATCTGCTCTGGTATGATCCTTGTCATAGTTTGATGAGTTAAAAGCTCTCATGTTCATGTATCATGAATGTTTCTCAAGCATAAGAAAATGTTTTAACGCATGTTTTCTATGAACAAGATATGTATGTATATATGTATATATAAGATTTATGCAACGTGGATTAAGTGAGGTTTGGAGGCGGTTCGGCGTATGTCACAGTCCAAAAAAGGACATATGAATACAACCCGCAGTAGGGAACAAGATCAAACTCACTGTCGAACCCCCTTTACCGGCACAAATCCTCTCTTAATCCACACAACCTAAACAAAGACTGTGATCAAAGACTATGAATGATGATTTGAATATGATCCATGACTATGAATGATGAATACAAGCAAAGACATGAACAAGAAAAGACTTATGAGCATGTGATTTTCCCAAATTATGCATTCATGCATCCATGTTAGTGTTGCATTCATGCATCCATGTTAGTGTTGCATTCTTTACTAAGCATTAGGCTTATAGTTTAAACCTTATGATGTAGGTGACGAGTTTTCAGGTGAGGAACTCAAGGTTAATGAGGATGTCTAAGCTTCGTTGCTGGAGGATGCTCAAAGTGACAGTGCGGGATTGGAGAGGCGATTATGACCCTTGGTTATTGCTCCCATATGTCAGTAAGAATATAAGAACTGGAATTATGTAGGATAGTGTTAGTATTGTCTGAGTTAACTTTTGAGTCTGGGATTAGATATGAGGATATGTTTCCTTTTAAAGGATTTATGTCATGCAAGTCTTCCGCTATTTATACTCTGAATGAATTTATTATACCAGTAAGAGCCTTTCTTAACTAAGTTGTGTTATGTGAAAGTTGGATGAATCTTTTAGGCAGGAGTTTTCTACCGGAAGATGTGTTTTTCTTCTATCGGCAGAAGTAAGTATTATCTTGTCGTCTAGTGACCGGTAGATGTGATTCATTATTCTATCGGAAGATGTCTTAGTGGAACACGTGAATTTCACATGTCTATCGGTAGATGTTTTAATGATCACGAGAGCTGCACATGTTTACCGGTAGATGTCCACTACCGGATGATGTTTTAGACGTTCACGAGAGACACACGTGCTCATCAGTAGATGCAGTCTATAGCTTTAAGTTTTCCCTTCACTAGCCGATACACATTGTACTGCCTGCCGGCAGATATGTAATGTTTTCCTCTGCCGATTGAGGCTTAGCGAAATCGCATACGACATCTCGAGTTAAATTATGTTTCAAAAAAAAAATAAATACACTACTGATAATGAATCATGTGTGAGTAACAAGGATTAGATGATTAAGAAAGATACGAATTATGTGACGATCCCTCCCGGGTCGTTACAATTATGGTATCAGAGCAAAATCGGGTTCTAAAACTGATTCTGCAGACTGCCTTCCAGCACTGACTGTCACATGAGCACACTTCAGCAACTGTAAGTATTTATGATTTCAGTATATGTCATTAAGTTAAGATATATCTGTAATGATTTGTCTAGGAATCCCAAAATGGTTAGAGGTCAGCAGAGAGAGACCAATGAGGATAGCAATGCTATTGCTCAGTTGACCGAGTTAGTCATGCGCCAATCTCACCAGATAGAACAACTGATGACAGCTAGAGAGGAACAAGGCAACTCCAGTACTAATGCAACTCATGATCATGGGGGTGAGCGTTTCCACCGGCTTCGACCCCCGGTGTTTAATGGACATGTTTCAGATCCCATTTATGCTGAGTAGTGGATTCGAAAGATAGAAGACATGTTTAAGTATGCTAAGGTTGATGAAGGGGATAAGGTCACCTATGCTGTCTTTCATTTGGAGTTAAGTGCAAGGCATTGGTGGGACTCGATTCAGAACACCGCTAATGCCGAAGCTATGACCTGGGAGATGTTCAAGACTGCTTTCTTTGACAAGTACTTCAATAGGACTGTTCGGGCCAACAAGAAAAAGGAGTTCATGAATCTACGACAAACTGGCTCTGTGACGGATTACATATGCAAGTTTGATGCTTTGTCACGATTTGCTCCCCGAATGATTGAGGATGACGAGGACAAGATTTACCAATTTGTCCAAGGACTGAAGCCGAGTCTGTACATGAAGGTGAAGACTGCTGGGATACACAATGTACCTTATGGTGAAGTGACGGCTAAGGCCTTGGAGCTGGAAGAGGAGGAAATGACAGCTTATGCACAGCGTGAGCAGCCAAGAAAACTCACGAAGGACACTCAGCCGCCACCACGTCAGAACAAAGGTTGGCAGCCGCAACAGAACAGGGGACCACAGCAACAACAACAAGGAATAAAGAGACCCCTCAACCAGAATGATGACCAAGGAAAAGGGAAGAGGCCTTTGGCACCCTTATGCCCCACCTGTCAGAAGAACCACCCTGGCGAATGCAAGTTGCGTTCTGGCCGTTGTTTCAGATATGACAAGGTTGGACATATAGTCAGAGACTGCCCCATGCCGCCAGATCCGAACCGTGCAAGGGTAGCACCTAGAGTCTATGCAATGATGGAGGATGAGGAAGCCGTGCAGCATACAGTCATAACAGGTACCATTATGATCTGTGGTTTTGCTGCTTACACACTTATAGATACGGGAGCCACACACTCGTTTATATCAACTCTGTTTGTATGCCGACACAACTTAGAACTTTTACCAGCCGAAAGGCCATATGATGTTATGTTACCTTCAGGGAAGTCCCTACATTCTGAACAGATTGTTAAAGGTGATGTTGTGTCCTTAGGAAGTAAGAAATTATATGTAGAACTGATCGTAATTGACATGAAAGGGTATGAGGTGATATTAGGAATGGATTGGTTATTTAGGCATTATGCCACAATAAGTTGTAGATCTGGGATGGTTGATTTTCGACCCCCAAATGGTGATCATTATTCCTTCCAAGCTATTCCTAAGATAAGCAAAATACCGATTATATCCTCACTAGAAATTTACCGGTTACTGAAAAATGGTTGTGAGAGTTACTTAGCTAGCATAATGGATGTTCGGGTGAAGAATAAGATAGAGTTACAAGATATCCCCATAGTGAGAGAGTTCCCTGAGGCATTTTTGGATGACTTGCCAAGATTGCCACCTGATAGAGAAATAGAGTTTGTAATTGATACATATCCCGAGGCATTACCGGTATCTAAGAACCCTTACCGTATGGCACCTGTAGAACTAAAAGAGTTAAAAGTCCAACTACAGGAATTGGTAGACAAAGGGTTTATACGCCCTAGCAGTTCCCCTTGGGGTGCACCTGTCTTATTTGTCAAGAAGAAAGATGGTTCCCTTAGAATGTGCATAGACTATAGGGAGCTAAATAAGTTGACAATCAAGAATAAATACCCCTTACCCCGAATTGATGATTTGTTTGACCAACTGCAAGGAGCAAAGGTGTTTTCAAAAATAGATTTACGTTCAGGTTATTACCAACTGAAAGTTAAGGAAGGAGATATACCAAAGACAGCCTTCAGAACCCGTTATGGACATTACGAATTCTTGGTCATGTCATTTGGACTGACCAATGCACCTGCAGCCTTTATGGACTTAATGAATCGTGTGTTTCGGGAGTATTTGGACAAATTTGTAATTGTGTTCATAGATGATATCCTGATATACTCACGGACAGAAGCTGACCATGCAGAGCATTTAAGATTAATTTTGACAACATTGAAGGAGCACCAGCTTTATGCCAAATTATCCAAGTGTGAATTTTGGTTGGAAAATGTTGATTTTCTTGGCCATGTAGTTTCTGCTAATGGCATATCAGTGGACCCGACCAAAATTCAGGCAGTAAAGGATTGGCCACAACCAAAGAATGCCAGTGAAGTCCGCAGTTTCCTTGGATTGGCAGGCTATTACAGAAAGTTCATCAAAAGATTTTCTATGATAGCTAAGCCCCTGACGAATTTGACAAAGAAGGACAATAAATATTCTTGGACCGAAGCTTGTGAGAATAGCTTCCAGACATTGAAGGTGAAGTTAACAACAGCCCCGGTATTGACCCTTCCAACCGAAGAAGGAAAGTTTAGCGTATTTTGTGATGCATCAAAAGTTGGTTTTGGGCTGTGTTTTGATACAAGAAGGCAAAGTTGTAGCGTATGCCTCTAGGCAATTAAAGAGTTACGAACAGAACTACCCCACCCATGATTTAGAATTAGTCGCAGTCGTTTTTGCTTTGAAGATATAGAGACACTATTTATATGGACAGCAGTGTGAGGTGTTTTCTAACCATAAAATTCTGAAGTACCTCTTTACACAAAAGGAATTGAACATGAGGCAGAGGCATTGGTTGGAATTTGTTAAGGATTACGACTTTGAGATCAAGTATCACCCGGGTAAAGCTAACTCTGTAGCTGACGCATTGAGCAGGATGTCAACAACTATGCAACCCGTTGTATCAACTATGTCTATACCTTTGAGGACAGAGATTCAGAAATTGGAGTTGGAGATAGTTCCAGAGTTATCAACCTTACTGGCCGATTTGACCATTCAACCAACAGTTTTGGAAAAGATCAAAGAGGCACAACAGAAGGACTCTGAGGAGAATAACAGCATGATGAACAAGGTGAAAGACACCACCTCCGAGTTTAGTCTTTCCAAGGATGGGATTCTGAGGTTTAGAAATAGATGGTATGTCCCTAATGATGAAGAATTACGTAAGATAATCTTGGCTGAGGCGCACTCATCTTCCTTTTCTGTACATCCTGGCAGCACCAAGATGTATCGAGACCTGAAGTTACTTTATTGGTGGCCAAACTTAAATAGAGATGTTGCTAAGCATGTAGAGTCATGTTTGGTTTGCCAACAGGTTAAAGCCGAGCACCAACGTCCAGGGGGTACCCTTCAGCCTTTACCTATTCCCGAATGGAAGTGGGAACACATAGCTATGGATTTCATTGTAGGATTACCTAAGACAATTAAAGGACATGATAGTATTTGGGTTGTGATTGATAGATTGACAAAATCAGCCCATTTCTTACCGGTAAGGACAACCTACTCGATGGACCAGCTTGCTGATCTTTATGTACAAGAAGTTATTAGGTTGCATGGAATCCCTGCATCTATTGTATCCGATCGTGACCCCAGGTTTACCTCCCGGTTTTGGAAAAGTTTACAAGACGCATTAGGTACAAAGTTAACCTTCAGTACTGCCTTCCACCCACAGACAGATGGTCAATCTGAAAGGACTATTCAGATACTTGAAGACATGCTGAGGGCATGTGTACTAGATTTTCAGTCATCCTGGAGTAGATACTTACCCCTGGTTGAGTTCTCCTACAACAACAGCTACCAGTCCACCATTGGCATGGCACCTTATGAGGCGTTGTATGGTAAGAAATGTAGATCACCTCTGTATTGGGATGAAGTTGGTGAAGCAAGACTCATAGGTCCCGAGATTTTGCAGCAGATGTCAGACAAGATTGCCACTATTAAGAGGAGAATGATTACTGCACAAAGCCGACAGAAAAGTTATGCAGACAAAAGGAGGAGAGACCTTGAATTTGCTGTTGGTGATGAAGTTTTCCTGAAGATTTTACCGTTTAAAGGAGTACTAAGATTTGGCAGGAGAGGAAAGCTTAATCCACGATTTATTGGACCATTCCCTGTTTTGGCTAGAATAGGTAGTACAGCTTACAGACTGCAATTGCCTCCATCATTGGATAAAGTTCATAATGTTTTCCATGTGGCAATGTTAAGGAAATGTATACGGGACCCTACACAAGTAGTTAAACCAGTGGATTTTGAGATCGAGCCGACGCTAACATATGAAGAGAAGCCAGTGCGGATATTGGAATCTGCAGTTAAGACTCTGAGGAACAAAGAGATTCCGTTGGTCAAAGTCTTATGGAAGAATCATGGCATTGAAGAAGCCACTTGGGAGCGACGACAGGACATGTTAGACAAGTATCCAGAGTTATTTGTTTGATCAATTTTCGGGGACGAAAATTTTGTTTAAGGAGGGGTGGATGTAACACCCGAGTTAACGGCCAGGTTATTTTCCTAATTGTATTAACGGTCATGAATATTTAATCTTTAGAGTTTGGGACTTATACCAAGAATAATTAATTTCATGTGGATTTAAACTAGGTTGGGTGGCAAAGTTGTAATAATGGAGGGTGATGACCGATATATAAAGAAAAAGGAAATGTTTTAATTTCACTCAACCCACTGTAGCCGACATTCCCCTACTCTCGGCGATTTCTTCCCTCCCAAGCCCCGCTCTCTGCTATCAGTGTCTTCCTCGCCGACGACCGATTTCTAGCCCGCAATCCTCTACGAATCCGCACCCGAGGTATGAAATGGACAATGTAGTTATCTGTTAGTGTTTGAAGCTCTGTTCTCAGCTCGGCATCTGAACTCGGATTTTATCAATGGCCGAGTAGTATTAGAACATTTTAGAATCCGAGAGTAGTAATGTCAACCCGAATCGATTCTGGACATTTTAAGTAACCAACTCAGATTTAATCGATAGTAGAACCTGTTTGTTTTATTTTGGATTTCAGATTCTGCACAGTATATCAAACCAAGGATTCGGGGATGACTTTAGCTAATAGATCCTAGGATGATTTATGAGTAGAGTTTTAGGATTTTGATTTAACTACTGTAATACACATGTTTTAGGTGAAGAAGTTGAAGAGAAGAGGTTCAGATTACTAAGGAGACCAGGTAAGTGAATGTATTAAGATTCCCAGCTAATAGAGCCCTACATCGTGGGAGTACTAGGTTGTTTAGATGTCTAATGTTTACATTATGATAATGAGCTTGTCTGCACTTGAAGGATTTATGTATGTTGTGAGTTATAATATTTGATGACCTACTATTGAATGTGAAGTTATCTGCTCTGGTATGATCCTTGTCATAGGTTGATGAGTTAAAAGCTCTCATGTTCATGCATCATGAATGTTTCTCAAGCATAAAAAAATGTTTTAACGCATGTTTTCTATGAACAAGATATGTATGTATATATGTATATATAAGATTTATGCAACGTGGATTAAGTGAAGGTTGGGGGCGGTTCGGCGTATGTCACAGTCCAAAGAAGGACATATGAATACGACCCGCAGTAGGGAACAAGATCATACTCACTGTCGAATTCCCTTTACCGGCACAAATTCTCTCTTGATCCACACAACCTAAACAAAGACTGTGATCAAAGACTATGAATGATGATTATGATCAATGACTGTGAATGATGAATATGATCCATGACTATGAATGATGAATACGAGCAAAGACATGAACAAGAAAAGACTTATGAGCATGTGATTTTTCCAAATTATGCATTCATGCATCCATGTTAGTGTTGCATTCTTTACTAAGCATTAGGCTTATAGTTTAAACCTTATGATGTAGGTGACGAGTTTTCAGGTGAGGAACTCAAGGTTAATGAGGATGTCTAAGCTTAGTTGCTGGAGGATGCTCAAAGTGACAGTGTGGGATTGGAGAGGCGATTATGACCCCTAGTTATTGCTCCCATATGTCAGTAAGAATATAAGAACTGGAATTATGTAGGATACTGTTAGTATTGTCTGAGTTAACTTTTGAGTCTGGGATTGGATATGAGGATATGTTTCCTTTTAAAGGATTTATGTCATGCAAGTCTTCCGCTATTTATACTCTGAATGAATTTATTATACCAGTAAGAGCCTTTCTTAGCTAAGTTGTGTTTTGTGAAAGTTGGATGAATCTTTTAGGCAGGAGTTTTCTACCGGAAGATGTGTTTTTCTTCTGTCGGCAAAAGTAAGTATTATCTTGTCGTCTAGTGACCAGTAGATGTGATTCATTATTCTATCGGAAGATGTCTTAGTGGAACACGTGAATTTCACATGTCTATCGGTAGATGTTTTAATGATCACGAGAGCTGCACGTGTTTACCGGTAGATGTCCACTACCGGATGATGTTTTAGACGTTCACGAGAGACGCACGTGCTCATCGGTAGATGCAGTCTATAGCTTTAAGTTTTCCCTTCACTAGCCGATACACATTGTACTGCCCGCCGGCAGATATGTAATGTTTTCCTCTGCCGATTGAGGCTTAGCGAAACCGCATACGACATCTCGAGTTAAATTATGTTTCAAAAAACAAATAAATACACTACTGATAATGAATCATATGTGAGTAACAAGGATTAGATGATTAAGAAAGATACGAATTATGTGACGATCCCTCCCGGGTCGTTACAATGTTCTTCTTCTCTTTCCTCATACGAGAAACCCTCATTTCTCATCTGCTTCTTTCCACTGCTCTCTGTTTTCTCTCCTCCAGGCGACTGCAACCTTTCCAAAAGACTTCCATTCTCCTGTTTTCTCCAATGAAGGTAATCATCTGCTAAAGTTAACGAGTTTGGACAAATTAAAGTGAGAGTTTTGCTGAAGTTAGGGTTAAGATATTTTGGATAAAACTCTCTGTTATTGTATAAAAACACGTCGGTTTGTTTTCTAAAGGTTTGAATGGAGTTTGGAGCATGTCCTACCAAGTTGTTAGTTAGCATTTGCAGCTTTGCTCATTTTCTTTACATGCATGTTATAGATTCGTGCATCACCGAAACGTTCAGGACTATCAACTCTACAACAAACAGGTAAGTTCATACCCGTAGGTTGACCCTTAAGGCCCTACATCACGGAGACTCTAGGTTTTTACTTCTGTCGAGAGGTTTCGGGTAGATAAGTTGGAGTTATATTTCGAGTCGTCTGTTTTTCTCTTTAGGTTCTGTTGTGCTATTTCTGTTGTCTGCTGTTTTGATTTTAAGCACTGTAAATGTCCATGCATACACGATTTTCCCGAAAGTTCATGCAAAATGTTTTCTGTACACGGTTTGAAGCTAAAAAAGATAAAATCTGATTGTAATGTATTGGTTAAGTGTGAGACGGAGACTGGTGTTCTGTTCTTTATTTCTGTACCGTATCTCTGTTAGTGCCTGATAGTGCACTTCTATCACGCCTGTTCTCCTATAAGCCCCACTTATACCCCTCTGCCAGTGAAACGTAATGTACTGTATTGTCGCCGTATTCTGAAAGTTCATGCATAGCATATGCATCACTGCATTTTTATATGTTCTTACTGAGCTTTAGGCTCATAGTTGAACTCCCTGATGTAGGTACGAATCCCGTGGATGAGGACTTTGTACCTGTAACGCCCCGAGTTATATGAACCCGGTTCGTTACACAAAAGTTCGTACATGACTAAGAAATCTCGACTGTATTATTTTTTTAAAAACTTTGCTCAACATTCAACATTTGACATAAGCTAAAGTCTCAAAACATTTAAAACTTGCAGCGGAAATCTTTTGGACAACAATAGAGTTAAACAAAACTATGAACATTGTTTGAAATGTAAGAGATAAGCGGCTAAACAGAAATAGAGGTTTAAATCGTGAAACACTTGGGAAGTCGCAGAAGTCAAACGCATCTGCCGATGGATAAAGTCAACGGAAGAAGCAGAAACAGCAAATAGAAGGCTTCTACCGATGACGTGGACCAGAAGAGTTGGAAACAAAAGACACCTCTCGGTGGACTGTATCTACCGATGACGTCAGCCAGATAAATCAATTATCCAACATCAACCGATCGCAAAACGACAAGCATAATACTAACTCATACCGGTAGCACAAAATCTACATCTTCCGATAGAATTAAACCTACATCATCCGATGGCTTTTCTGAAGACATCTTCCGATAGAATTAAACCTACATCATCCGATGGCTTTTCTGAAGACATCTTCCGATAGAATTAAACCTACATCATCCGATGGCTTTTTTGAAGACATCTTCCGATAGAATTAAACTTACATCATCCGATGACTTTTCTGAAGACATATTCCGATAGAAAACAGAGCGACATTTCAACTATTTCTTGCTATGTAAGCACAACTCTAAGTACAGAAAAGAATTTACTTATTTCACCACAACCATTCAAAAACAATTCAAATCATTCCATTACTCAAGTCCAATATAATCCAGTGTTATAAACCAACGGAATACTATTATCAGAAAAGTCTCAAAGTACTTTTTGAAAACATCAAAGCAACTTCTATCATCAGAAAGTTTAACATACTCAAATTGAAATCATTGTCTACTAAACCTTCACAACCACTGACACCAGTTAAACCGCCCCATCAGATGCCAGATCGATACCTGATTGCACCCCTCCAACCTGCTTAGTCCTCAACCAACTCAGAGAATTCACCTGCAGTATCCTCAACACCTACATCACAAAACTCATCTATTAGCCTTATGCTAAGTAAGTAAAGCAGTAATGAAATGAAATGCTGAAACATAAATTCCTAAACATGCAATTTCTACTTTCTCATCTCAGTTGCATTCATGTTCATTCATAAGCTGATCTGATCCCTCAGTTCCCTTGGAAAGTGGATCAATTTTCCCAATGTTATACATCCTCTACTCGATTAAGGGGCGGATGAATTCCCTTAATAGCTGATCTGATCCCTCTGTTCCCTTGGGAGTGGGATCAATCCTCCCAATGTTATAAATCTCTTCATAAGTTAAGGGGTGGATTAGTTCCCTTAATAGTTTGTCTGTCACATTCAGTTCATGCCTTACCATCCTTACATGAAAATTCATTTTCGTAATCTTTTAAAAAAACACGATGCATGACATACAAAATCATTCACAAGATACATGACCCTACTGTTTTGTGATGTAGGCCCGAAAGCACATGCATACTTTACTTACCTGGCTTCTGGAAATTGTCTGGTCGCTAGCTACTTCAGAAATCTGCTCACCTAAGTCGAAGGAGAATCGGACGAGGAAAATCGCCTAGAGAGCTTGGCTGCTTGAGCTGAAAACCCGAAGAGAAAGGTATGAAATGGTGGCGGCTACAGTGCATTAAACTCAATCCCTCTTTCCTTAAATACGTTATCCACTTTTAAAAATGTAATTTACTCTAATGCCCTTGTCTAGTCTAATCATTCAATAATCCTACTTAAATTATTGACTAATAAAGTGTATACCATTAATAATAAAAGAGCTGGTTCGATAGAAACAGGTGTTACAGTACCTCAGACCGACGAATAGGAGGCTGGTGGCATGAGCTTCGGAGTTGGTTGTGGTAGCTAGACATATTCCTGACCAGAGAGAATGAGGTTTTAAAGTTTTGTGTTATGTTTTAAAAACTTCTGTTATGGTGAATTCTGGAAATGCATGCCAAGTTCTGTACTGCTTTTGAGATTTTAAAACGATGTATGGCATCTGTATTGATGTTTAAACCTCTGTATTTGACAGTTGTATTTATATATTTTGAAATATTCTGGAACTGCCTTGAGTTCTCTCTATTGGTCTGTGCACGGATGGTCTCTGGTTTTAGAGTTATCCATGCAGTTTGATTTCTTAAACTCCTGTCATATTTTCTGTTATGTCTGAAAATCATGTTCTGAATCGTTTTTTTTAGAATTTGAAACTTTTATGCCATCTGTTTTTATGCTCCCTGTTCGTATGTCTTCCTGTTAAAAGTTGTCAAATTTTGTCTTTAAAACTACATCTTCCGATCACATCCACCGCTGCTTTTAAAATCACTTCTACCGCTTCGGTTTATTTACATCTACCGCCTGACGTCATTCATCTCACATCTTCCGATTACATCCACCGCTGCCTTTAAAGTTCATTTCTGTCTGTAGTTCACTTCCATCGGTGAACAGTCCCTTTCTGCCTGTAGTTCACTTCCACCGGTGAACAGTCCATTTCTGTCTGTAGTTCATTTCCACCGGTGAACAGTCCCCTTCTGCCTGTAGTTCACTTCTACCGGTGAACAGTTCATTTCCGCCCAGTTTATTGACGTCTTCCGCCTGACGTCTTCTGCCTGACGTCTTCCGCCTGACGTCTTCCGCCCAGTTATTTACATCTTCCGCCTGACGTCATCTACATCTTCCGCCTGACGTCATCTGCTTTACTTCTACCGCTGTTTATTGTTCACTTTTGTCTTATTCACATCTACCGCTAGTTTATGTCGCCCGCCCAGTTTACTTACATTTTCTGCTTCGTCTACTGCCTACGTCTTCCGCCCAGTTTATTCATGCCATCCACTGTAGCCCTTTTTCAATATGCCCTTCTCCAGTTGTTTTCATTCTCACTGTTATCCTATTTTATTCTGCTTCTTTATTTTAGTCGTCCATTTCTGTTTACTGTTTTTCCTAACTTCCTTCTGTCAATCACCCCTGTAATCCAGTTTTAAATTAGCTGCATGTCATTTCTGTTTATCTGCATGCTCGTCGTCCATCCAACCTTTTATTTAAACGTTCCAAGTATTCTGATTCCTTCTGTCGTTCATTCTGTAGTCCGATTTTAACTGTTTTCCCGTTTTACTTTTAAATCCAGAGAAGGTTTTCTCTCTCTGTAAAGTTTTAAGGGTTTGTTTTTAAAGGTCCAGTTTGTTTGTTTTCAAAAAAATAATAATAATCCCCGTTTTGAATGTCCCGGAGTGATGGCTCCTCGGGCCCCGATCGGGTCGGGGGTCGTCACAATTGCAATCTATCATAACAAGTAATAAAGTGATCAAAGATCGGATATCATACCCACATGAAACAAATTATAAAATTTTCCTATAAAATCAATTAAAATGTCCACGTGAAAAGTAACTAAGATGTGATGAATTTGAGTGATGTTGAGTATGAGAATATATGACAAATAAAATAATAACACTAACAAAAAATTAGTTTGCAAAATGATTGAGAATCAATTTCTCACCCTTGCAATTTTCAATTCATGTGTCTAGGTACGTGAGAACAATATAAATTAGTTGATTAAAAACATTAGGACATAATAGTCGATCAATCTACTATGTTATATTCTCCTATTTATTCTTATCATATGTCTATACGAATAAATAAATAGAGTTTCAAAGGAGTCATGTAGTGAATGTAAGAAAAATATTAACTTTATGTCTAAAACTAACTATGCACATTATTCAAACCATTTGACACATTAAAAAATAATTTATGATTCACACAATCATCATTCGACAATAATAAACATGAAACATAATATTGAATAAACTAATAGATATTTGTCCTAATTTTGTTGGCTTTCTTGAATACCATGTCTCTTAATTTGTAATGCCCAACTAGAGTCAACTTCTTAAACTTTTTCATTGATTTCTTTAATTCATATTAGGGTTTCCTCTTTAGAAAAAAAAAATTGATAAACTCTTATAATCTACCTCAAATAATTAGAAAAATCTAAAAAGTGAACAAATATATCAATTTATTGCTCCAAACTAACAATACTTTACTGCTGCAACAAAAAAAAAAAAAACAACATTTTTTTTTCTAAAATAGCTTAATATATATATTTATTTTAATCACTAACATCCATATAAAATCACAATACAGTATAGAGTGATCAACTGTATTCTAGTTGCATGACTAAGATGGACGACTGGAAACATGAAATAACCCAAGATTTTATATAATGAGTATTGAATTTAATTAAGTGAATAAAATTAAATTCATGAGGATTGAATAGAATTTGATTATATTACAAACCAAGTTTAATTAGGATTATTTTAAACAATTGTTGGATAATTATATAAATCAAAGGTGATAAATTATAAATAAAATCTCTAATGACTTGTCTAACATCAAAACTCACATTATTTTAGTTTTGATTTTCATATCTGAGAATTTTCTGAACTGATGAGATATTGATAATTAAATGACGACCTGATGATTTTAGATTTTAATTTTAGGAGATATTAATTTTCAATAATTGAATTTACTTTGGAAGCCTTTTATATTTGCGCCTTGTCCTTCACGATAGTGTGTGACAACTTGATATCAGAACTTAGGTTTATGAATCTCAAAGAGTGTGTTGAGGATCGTGCCTCTTTGTCGTACATTTGAGTCAACTGCTTAGTTGACTACTAACTATTGTTACCATGAGTCAATTGCTTAATTGATTTCTAGTTACTGTGATCATTGTTTGAATTAAATGCCAAAGAAAAACGATAACACGAGTCGAGAAGAAATGAATAACATACTTGTTGCAATGAGAGAGTTGGTTGAAGAAATAGAAACGATGAGTGCTAGTCAAACTCCCATAAACAATAGAAATGATGTGATAGGAGAAGCAAACTTCAAGGTGTCGGTGCTAGGACATTTTCAGAAAACAAAACTGCCAGTATTTATAGGAGACCGTCACTCGTCGATGTTTGAAGAATGGTTAAGGCAAATAAACAAGAACTATGTGGTTATGGTGTTTGAATTTAGTGCTATCTAAATTCTAATTGGGTTAGATTGAGTCCATAGTTAATATTAGGGTTTCATAGTTTTTCTTATTTATTTATATTTGAGTTGCAAAATTCAATTGTATCGATTTTTATTAATGATCGTTCTCATCTGTCCGTAGTTTTTTTCTTTCTAGAATTTTTCACGTAAATTCGATGTCCATTATTGTCTCATTTTCTTTTTTGATTTCTCGTTCAGTTTTTCGACAATCGGTATAAGAGCGAGGTTGAAGATTCCAAAAATCAGATTTTGATTTATGGTATCAAATAATTTTATAGGTTTGCAATTTTGGTAAAATTGCAATTTTGAAAAAAGAAATTAGAAAATAATAAAAAGAAAGAAAAAAGAAATTTTTTCTTCTTTGTTTTGTCCTTCTCACCGCACTGAACAGGAAGAAGTTCCACACTGGTCGCCGCCATATGCCATCAAAGAGAAGCCGACCACCGTCGCACGGAAGGCCGACGCTCAGCTTCGACGCCACAGAAACTGCCGACCGTCATCCAGGGAAAGGAGGAAATCCGATCGCCGCTGCGAACTGTTCGCTGCTGCCTCACCTCTGTCTGCCACTCGCTAACGTCGTCGTTCAGCCTTCGAACTCCGATCGGCCGGTTATTACTAGTTGCTGCCCAGTCAACCACTCCGATCTGAGTCCAATCGCCGGGCTAATTTTGTTGGCTGGAGATTTATTCCAAAGTTTGGAATTTTTCACATTCCAGAAACATTCGTGATCTGCTTCTTGGATTTTTTTTGGGTGATTTAATTTTTTGGTTAAGTTTTCTGTTTAAATTCAGAAATCTTTGAGACTTGAGGTATTGATCGAAAAATTATAGGGCGAGTTTTATTTGGTTGGGATATCATTTTTTTGGTTTCAAATATTGGTGATTAAATTTGGGATTTTTTGGAATTGAAAATTCTGAAATAATTTGGGCAAATTTACTCTGGTATTAGAGAGCAGAATTTGTTGGGATATTTTATTCAAAAATTTTCTTTTGTTGTGTTCAAATCATGGAGAGTAACCCGAGTAAGATAGTCACGTTGAACAGCTCCAACTATCATGTGTAGAAAGGGAAGATAAAAGATCTTCTCTATGTGAAAGATTATTAGTTACTCGTGTTTGCTGGTACGAAACCGGCAGCTAAATCTGACGCCGAATGAGAATTGTGTCATTATCAAGTGTGCGGTTACATTCGACAGTGTGTAGATGATAATGTCCTCAACCATGTCAGTGAAGAAAAGAATGATCAGAGCTTGTGGAAAAATCTTGAGGAGTTATATGCTCGGAAGACCGGCAACAACAAGTTGTTTTTTATTAAACAGCTTCTAGGATTGGAGTACCAGAATAGAAAAGCTATGACCGATCACTTTACCGAACTCATGGGAGACATTCAGAATATCCTTGTCCAACTCGGCTCCATATGGTGTTTTTGCTATGAATGTAGTCAAAAGTAGTATTCTGAACGAGGAGATGAGAAGAAATTCGATGAGTTCTTCTTCACAATCAGACGTTTTGGTCACCGAAAACAGGGGAAGAAGTCAAAGCAAAGATCCAGGTAACAGAAACTGAAGTCAAAGTAAGTCAAAAAAATACTCCAACTTTAAATGTCATCATTGTGGCAAGAAGGGACACATAAAGAGATTTTGTCAAAAGTTTTTTCGAGAAAATCCAAATGCCAAGAGAAAAGAAAAGAAGACCGAAGGAGGTGACACATGCGAGAATGTAGCCACGACCATTGAGGAGTTCTTTATTGTGTACGACAGAGACGTCGTCAATCTCGCTTGCCAAGATACGAGTTGGGTGATCGATAGTGGAACTTCGATACATGCTACTTCGCGGAGGGATTTCTTCACGTCCTATACTTCCGGTGATTTTAGAAGTGTACGGATAGGAAATGATGACTTTTACAAAAGCCATTGGTATGAGAGACGTGTGTTTGGAGACCAACAACGGCAACACTTTGGTTTTGAGAGGTGTGAAGCACATCTCTGACATCAACATGAATTCAATCTTGATCGGCAAGCTCGACGACGAAGGATTTTGCAACACCTTTCGTGATGAAAAATTGAGCTCACCAAAAAAATGTTTCTCTTTGATTGTGATACACGCGAAGATCACATATTCCATAGTCCATGTGGTGGACAAGCAAGGTAAGAGAGCTCTCAAGAACAAAAGGGTCTACAGATTGAAGATCGAAAATGTAAGCTCATAGATAAGGTACAAAGCTGCAAAGTTTGTAAATTCACCTTCTAAGAGATTGATTGAAAAAACTCACAAGAACTCTGAACTGAAAGTACATCAGAGCCGATGAGTCAGCCTATTACAAATATTCAGTCACTAGTTTCAGTTTCACATCAGAATGGTATCGTTAAAAGCAGAACCATGTGAAAGGTTAAAGCTCCAGGGCGATATAATGAAACTGTGGGTTATGCATTGAATGTGTTCGAAGGTAACGATTCATGTGTGGAGTTTTCAATATGTTCAGATGCAGTTCGTTGCGACAAATCTGATAGTTCAGTGGTACCATGGAGAAGGAGATGTGATGTCTTTTCAAGTATGTCTCTCAAGTTTAAGCAGAGCATAAACTTGATCGGTATCAGCAGCTAAGCTAGCCCAACAGGGATTTTTGTGGTAGAGGATATTTTTTTTAAAAATAGGGTTTTGTAAATTTGTTTCATTGCACTAGAATTTCTTTGAAGATGGAGTGGAAGTTCAGTGTTCTGGATTCATTTTGAATTGGGTCGAGTAGTCTGTTAAATCTCTCATGTGGAATTCGTGTCAAGATAGAGATTGTTAGAATTTAGTATGACCTGAATTCTAATTGGTCTAGGTTGGGCCCGTAGTCAATATTAGGATTTCGTGATTTTTTCTATTTATTTATGTTTCAGTCGCAAAACTCAATTGTACCGATTTTGATTAGTGATTGTTCTCCTATGCCCGTGATTTTTTTTCCTTTTAGGGTTTTTCACGTAAATTTGATATTTGTTATTTTCTCATTTTTTTTCAGTTTCTCGTTTGATTTTTCAACAATTTGAGTACATGAAAGTTTGAAGGTGAAGTTAGCTGCAAATGAGCTTACATGGGAGAGTTGATAATTGGTAGAAGCAAGTGAAAAGTTCTCGTGGAGAAGATTTGACGTGGGAACAGTTTGAGACAATTTTACTAGAGGTTTTTCATAGTCATAGTCACACAGTCAAGTTCCTGGAACTCAATTAAAAAGACGCACCAATGGCAGACTATGAAACCAAGTTTAAATAGTTGTCTAGGGATGCCAACAAGTACATTCATGATGAGATATCGAAAGCATGAAAATTTGAACAATGCTTGAGCCCAACAATCGCAACAAGTCTAGTTGCCTTACAACTGGAGTTATATGGGGACATGATTGAGAGAGCCATGTTGGTGGAGCTAAAATTGAATACTGACAGATAATTGGGAGGCAACGAGGAGTAAAAGGAGTCGAAATGAAGAAAATAGTGAGAGTGATCAACCTTTGAAGAAACAAAACTTCGGTTAGCCCCCCATCTCGTAGACTCAAAGTGAGGGAAACACCTCACAGAACAAGAGAATTCCCAATGGCCTAGAAGTCAACAAGGATCAAGCTCTCAAGCAAGAGTTTATGCATTTTGGCAACAAGTAGACCAATTTAACTCTTATGTTAGAGTGTTATTTGACTAAGTAGAAGTCAACAAGGATCAAATTCTCAAGCAAGAGTTTATGCATTTTGGCAACAAGTAGACCAATTTAACTCTTATGTTAGAGTGTTATTTGACTAAGGTGCTACACATTCTTTTATATCATCATCACGTGAACGTGTTATAGAATTAGAAACTTTGTCACTCGATCGTGCATTGAAAGTAGAATTGCCTCTGGATGGTTTCTTGTTGGTAAATAGCATATGTAAAGCATGCACTTTAATCATACCTGAACGAGAATTCATAGTTGATTTAATTGTTATGAAAATGACATAGTTTGATATTATTTTGAGCATGGACTGGTTGTATAATTACAAGGCGATCATAGACTATTATAAAAAGAAGATTGCAGTGACCATTCACCAGCGGGTAACATTCTCGGTTTTTTGGTGAAAGGAGTTCCTTTTAACGACACTTTCCTAGAGACATCCAAGAGTTTAGTTGTTGGATGGCTAATCTCATTTTGGAAGATGTTTTTGATAATACAACTAAGCCTATTAGAATAGTAAGTAAATACACGGATGTGTTTCTAAATAAATTATTGGGATTATCCCCTAATCGAGAAATGGAATTGATCATAGAAGTGTTTGGTGGTACGAACCCGTCTCATTTTCTCCACATAAAATGACACCCACATTATCAAAAGAATTGAAGTTCCAATTATAGGAACTTCAAGACAGAGGGTTTATCTACCTTAAATTCTACAATACGTTAATCTTCAATAATTGGATTTATCTTTGTAGATAAATTATTTTACATTCTCTTCCCAATTTGGGAGCCATTTATATTTTGTGTATTGTCCTTTGGGACAGGGGTTGTGACATAATATTAGACAAATCCGAACCTTAACACTAACACTAGAAGTGAGCTTATTTTTTGATAGGCTGGACCAACCAAATTACAAGATTATGTTCCTTGTGGAATCTTAAATCAAACCAAATCGAATCTGATGTGGGCATAGACTTGAGCCTCTTTGTGATAGGTTGGGCCTACCCAATGACTAGATTGACTTTCTTCTTCATGTAAGATGATTTCTTACGTAGAAAGTAAAAGGAATTATGGTTAAATTTTACTAATTTGAATAAATTTGGACCAATCATATCTCCGCATTGAACTGGCGTTCCTCAAGTCTTCAAATTTGACAAGCGCCCAAATAAATAGTCTTGACAAAGGTTCAACTTTTCTAAATCGACGATCATATTCAATCAATACGATGTTATCATAAAAGGATGATCCTTCGGGATATGTAGTCCAAAATTATTTCAATCAATTCGTTTATGAAAAATCTAACTAATGTTTTCGCCATCATCGTCTTTCTTCTTTTCTCCATCCTTCCCCACTTGCAGAGAATTCTTCTTCTCCAATTCTTGTCGAACCTTTTCAGCCATGGCTTCCTCTTGCTCCTTCTTCTTTCCAGACAGAAACTGAGTAAGATCACCAAGCACAGCGTCACCGTCCTCGCCCTTCAGCAACTCCTCTGCAACTTCTGCTGGAGTAACCTGAGCGTCTAAAATGGCGTCCTCTATCTGGGAGAAGAGAGGGTGGTTCTTTAATCCAAGGTAATTGTTGGCTAAAAGCCTGAACCCACAAGGAGTGCAGTAGGACATGTGAACATGGACGTCCATTCTTCCCGGTCGGAGTAATGCTGGGTCAAGCTTTTCTTTGCGGTTGGTGGTGAAGACGATGATCCTTTCGTCTCCACAGCTCGACCATAGCCCGTCGATGAAGTTGAGCAGTCCAGATAAAGTTACCTCCTCAAACACAATATCTCAGACTGTAAGTCTAAATTAAACAGTTTTAGAGAGAGCAAGAGAAATCAAACCTGTTGTCGTCGGCGGCCGTAGTGGTCTTCAATTGGTGACGGTGGTTGAGCGGCACGGTCATGGAAATCAATGGTGCAATCGATATCCTCCACAACCAGAATGGATCGATTCGCAATTGTAATTAGCAACTTCCGAAGATCTGAGTTCCTTTGGAGCTCCGTCAATTCCAAATCGTAGATATCAAATTTCAGATAATTCGCCATCGCCGCAATTAAGCTCGATTTCCCGGTCCCCGGAGGTCCGTACAGTAAATAGCCCCTCTTCCAAGCCTTTCCGACCTTCCTATAGAACTCCTTCCTCCTCACGAACAATTCGAGATCTTTCAGAATAAATTCTTTGATCTCAGAATCCATTGCGAGCTTGTCAAACGTGGCCGGATGATCTAAGTTCGTCGCAATCCACAGATTGGAAATATTATATATGTTCTGATAATCGACGGTGAAGATCTTCAGAGTCTTGAACTCTTGCTTCATCGATTTACCTTCCTTCACAATGTAAGGTAAGTATGATTCAAGAGCCATTTCTCTGTGTTTCTTATGGAAGCTGAGCGCGAATGACCGGGCCTCCGATCGTGCCGACGAAATGAAGCCGCGAGGGTTATGGAAAGTTTGTGGTTCAATTTTAGTACAGATCAAAACCCATTTGAATTTAACGCCATTGAAGACGTCTGCAACCTCCTCATTGCCTGTAGAAAAATTACAACACTTGGTCCATGGCTGTACAGAGAGAGAGAGAGAGAGAGAGAGAGAGAGAGAGAGAGAGAGAATAGCACCTTCGAGGGAGACGATGAAGCTTTTTTCATCGCCGGATTTTCTGACTTTGATTCTCTGAGTCGAGGGAGAAACTTTAGAGGCTAAGTAGATCTGTGCTGCCTCGTAAATCTGGTTGCTTTCAAGGCCATTGAACTCGTCGATCACCATAGTAAGCTGAGAGGAGAATCTGGAGAAGAAACTACGAATTCCCCAGAAGAAATTCTCATGCAATTCATGGGGCAAGAGATCTCTAGCTACCGATCTAGCAAGCATGAGAGTAGCGGCTAAGGAGGCCGCTGTAGATAGTACCGTTTTGGCGGTGTTTAGATTGGCGTCAAAGCTAGAACTAGAAGTGGCCATTCTTGAAGCTCTCAGCTCTGTAACAATGGCTGAAGAACTTAACTTAGTTTGAAGATTGAGATAGCTCAGCGTCTTAACCAATATATATTGAGAGTCCCAGTCCCCTCCAATGAATTCTCAAGTTAGAGTATTAGAAAAATTGAGAGGAGAATGGGAGTCAATGTGCGTGAAGAAAGGTTCGCTCTTGGAGAAGCATCGTCGCGATTTCATTGGCATGTATTCTTCTTTGCTTGTTGACTAGTTCGTAGACTTTTCAAAGTCATGGAAATAAATATAAAAATAATAAAACCAAGACATAGCATGGAATCGGAAAGATCAGAGTCGTTGTTGCGGTCATCATCTTCTTTGGGTTATTATTCTTGGTGGAAGTCTTAATGCTTGATTTGTGAGCAAGTAATAAAACTTGGAGACAAATAAATATGTAAGGGATTTGGGTCTTCACTTACTCCTCCAAAATCCAATTTGTTTATTGGGTAAATTCCAAAAACCACCTTGAAGTTCGCAAAATTCCCGAAAACACCCTCAGACTTTAAGTCTTCCCAGTCAAAACCTCCGAGTTTTAAAAACTCACAAAAAGACCCCTGGCGGGGCCCCGCATGCCCCTCGAATGTGCATTCGGGGGGCCGAATTCATTTGCGGCCCCCCGCATGGCAAATTTGCCACTCACGTGCGCCGCACGTCGACGAATTCGGGGGGCCGAACCAAACTAGCGGGGCGCCGCACAACACAAAGGGAAGAACGCGGAGGGTCTGGACCACTCAGCGCACGTGCGATGCATGTGCCAAATAGCGAACTTACATCGGGGGGCCGAATTGTAATTTCGGGGCCCCGTTTGTTCATGTTCTAAATGCGGGGGGCCGGATGCTGAATGCGGGGCCCCGAATGTGCCCTAGATCTGGAAACGGGGCCCTGAATATTTACTTCGGGGGGCCGAATTGTCGGGACTATTTAAAAAATCGGCCCCCGGCGCACCCCCCGCACTTTGAAACCGAGAGAAAAAGGGGCGAAACTTTCGATTTTTTTCCGAAAATCCTTCGAAAGTGAGTTTTCGTTGCCGGAAATCACAACAATCGGGCGCCTAATCGTCGAGAACCTCAAAAAAACCAAAACCCCATCGCCGGCGAAGCCCCTGTCGCCAAACCCGAGCCTTGCCTCCCAAATCCGAGCCTTATAATCTCTGAAAATCCATAACCGACCTGTCGAAAAGCCGAAAATCGTCAAAGACTTGCCTGTTATTGCCGAAAATCGTGAAACCCGAGCAGTGCCCCACAAATCCGAGCAAATTTGTCCGAAAATCCGAGGCTTAATGGGTCCAAAAATATCGTTCAAACGCCCTCGTGCCTCTCCATCAGAAGCTGGGCCATCTTCATCACAAAGGCCTCCGGCCGAAGCTCCCCAACCACATCCAGGTTGTTTCTCGATCGAATTTCGAACCGAGGAATGTAAAAAGAGGTTCGATCAAGATATATCTTTCCGGCCGATGATTTATGGGAAGACTGTCAATTTCGCTGGATGGGAGTCTTTGCAGATCAAAAAAATGTTTGACAACATTGGGTTGCAAGGGCTGTACCACATGAGCGGAGAGACTTGTGATCGCATTGTTCGCTTATTTTATGCGAACTTGATCACTACCGGGCGGCAGGGGTACATGAAGTCATATGTCTGTGGTAAGGAGATATTGTTTAGTGCCAGACATGTGAATGAGCTGCTCGGATTTGTGCTCGAGGGAGCTGCACAGTATTTTTCCGTTTCTCGAGAGTGTGATTTTGCCAGAACACGCGAGGGATTGGAATTTCTTCGACAGATTCACTGCGATGCAAATATTGAAAAATTCATCAAACCGAGATCGAAGCAGTTGAATGCCAAAGCCCGGGTTGTTCACAACCTCATTAGTCACTCGCTGCTGCCGAGAGATGGCCATAGAGATCTAGTCAACTAGATGGATCTCTATGTTATGGAGAAGATGTACAGCAGCACTTTGTTGGACCCCGGGTTCATGATATTGGGGCACATGCACGAGATCGCCCGGACACGCAACAAAAATCTAGCCTATGGTACTTTGATTTGGCGACTCGTGCAGAGGTCACAGGTTGAGCTCCCCGCGGGAGAGCAGTTGAGAGCTCCCCGAGCCTTGGATGTAGTTGACAGGCTTCATCTATGTAGGATGGGTCTAGTTGAGATTTGCGGGCTTTGGATGCTTAAGGGGGAGCTCGAGAACGCTCCAGCCGAGGACGCTCCAGCTGAGGATGCTCCAGCCGAGGATGCTGTTGTGCAAAATATTTTCGCAAGTGTACGAGTCGCAACAAGTAATAAAGTGATAAGATAGAGTGTCGAACCCACGAGGACTTGTAATTAATAATCGAAATAACTACTCTTAATTCTAAATTGAACACACGTTTTTATGATTTTCAGAATTAATTGTAATTAAAATAAATGACTAAAACAATTAAAATAAACTAAATTAAAATAGCAAAACAAATAAACTGAGATTAAATCAAATTAATAAAAGCCTAGGTACTACGATTTCACCAAGACAATGTTTATTTCAGTTCTTCGCAATTATATTCATAAATATTCTTCCTATGTTGATGATCGATTTCACTAAATTCTATCACAATCTCTCTCGAGCATTGCGTAGTTTATTCGATTAATGGGTTATCACTTCTCAGTCTCAAATCCTACATTAATCAAATAGCAATAAATCAAGAAATCACAATGATCACACCAATACCGTAACTATCTCTAGCCTACGTATATTCATGACATTAATTTCAGTGCACGGTTGTTTATCACCTCTCGGTCTCAAAACTCCCCAATAATCAAGTAAAGATTGGCCAGAAATTTACAGGCTTTAAGAACAGAAATTAAATGCGCCAACAATATTGGAAGAAATACTCAGTAAATACAATTAAACGAAGAACATAAAATAAATATCATCTGGCTACATCGTAGCCCTAGTTAAAAAGTTTAGTTCATGCTAGAATGAAAATAAACTAAAATAATAATAATGATTTTTATGATTTTCATAAATAAAAATTAAAGAAAAGAGAAAGAAAATTATTCTGTAAGGTTAAAACTTCTCTTCGCTGCTGTTTTGCAAAGCCAGAATCGCCGCTCGCCGGAAACAGAGTTGCTGCTCGCCGGAATCGTCACCTCCTGCTTGCCGTAATCCTCTGCTGCGCTCCAGGATACACCAAACCAGAATCGCCCAAGGCTCTCACTAAATCGCTGACTCTCGCTGCTCGAATCGCCGGATATTTTCTGCCCAAATCGCCGAAGTCTTCGCCTCTGCCGAATCTCTCAAAATTGCCGACAAACTCTGTTTCTTGCTCTCAAAGTCGCCGAACGCCTGTCGCCGAATCTCTCCTCGCCCGATTCGCTGCCCTGAAAGTTGCTGAACTCTCCAAAATCGCAGCCTCCTCCCCGCAGAATGTCCAGAATCCGAGCGCTTAAAATCGCAGCCTCTGCTGCTGTTTCTTTCCAAAATTGTTCAAAACCGAATCGCTGCTTCTTTCCAAATTTATGAATGCCAGATCTTTAGGTTTTATTTCTTTTTCTCCTGAGCCGATCCACGGCTTTGATTCCTCTTTCCTCAAGTTAACGGCCAAGATTGAATTAATTGCTCTTTCCAAATTTGAATTCATGTGGCGATCGTTGCTTTTCTGTCAATCAATTGCCTGGAATGAGCGATCAATTGGCATGTTTCCTGTTTTAAATACGTTTTCTGCACACTTAAACAGAACTCATCAAAATAATTTCACACACTTGAAAATAACTTATCAAATCAAGTGTAAAAAGTATAAATAGGTGTGTAAAATACACACTTATCACACCCCCAAACTTGAATGAAAGCTTGTCCTCAAGCAAACAAAATATAAATCAGTTAACACAGAGATAATCTCGATCAAATATAAAATGCTCAATGTAATATAATGGTAAAAAAATCTGAATCAAGGCTTTCGGTAATTTGTCTCAGCTAGAAAAACTCATACTAAAAACACCAAGTGAAACACTTTGCAAAAGAAATAACTCATATTAGTGCATTAACAATAATTTACTTAGAAATCCACGTGTGTGTGTGTGTTTATTCTTATCTTCCTCTAATTGTTGGTTCAACTCATGTAGCTACAGGTAAGGATATCATTCTCATTTCACTCGGGATCGCTCCAGTCACTCTAATCATTCAGCAGCCTTGCCCACTATCCAACTAATAGCAAATATCAATAAATCAAAAACAAAAGTCAATAGGTCTTCACAAGTTTGTAATGAAAGGCCGGGTTGAGAGGTAGGAATTGTATGAATTCAAGCAAATACCCAGAGTACCACTCATTCCTCCTTATTGCACCCAATCAAAAATTTCTTCCAATCACTTACTCACTTATTGAATTTGCTCAAACTTTCTTTTATTTGTTCACCCCCAAACTTGATTCATTCAATATCACCCAACTCAACTCCTTTGTCATTATTACAAAACAAAATCAATACAAACATAATACTCACGGAAAATAAAATAAAATAAAATAAAAACTAGAATGAAGACTAAACTGTTCAAACTTGCTTTTTCTTTTCTTTTCTTTTCTTTTTTTTTTTTCAATTGACAAATAACGTAAACATAACGACTTAATGTTCTAAAACGAAATCAATGACAAAGGAGTTGTTCTTGATTTTCACCATAACCTCCAACTTTCCCTTAATTTAGATCAATATCCCTGTGCTCAATAAATAAGGTAAGAAAAATATATAAGGCTAGGCTAATTTCAGGTGACAAATGAATTGTAAATAATAGGCTCAAGAGGGTGACTATGGGTGTCATTAAATGACACAACAAGGTAGGCTCATAAAGCTCAAACGGTACAAAGATAGCCTAAATCATTCTCTTATTTCTGAAAAATTTCAATTGCATTCGTGAATAATGGGCAAAACTAAGAAAGATTTGTCTTCACAGTATTCTCATTCTCACACATTTGACTGGAGTTACACTCCCTCACCGTGTTTGCGCTCAATCACTCCCTTACTGTGTTTGGGTTTCGCTCTAAGTAGATTACACAAGTATATCACCAACAAATAGAATCAAACAAGAATAAAACGTGTTCAGATTTTTGAAGATAACTCTGTAAGCTCTCATCAATGAAAACTAAAACAAATCACTCTTTTACTCAGCATTTCTCAAGGAATTAAAGCATGAATCAATCATTTAAATCATCATCGACACCTCAACCAAGATTTCAGATTGTAATACCAAAATATATCAAAGTGCTAAGATACACTAAAATCACCCCCAAACTTAAAATAGACATTGTCCCCAATGTATAAAAAATATAGGGTAAAAGTCGCGTACCTCATAATGTCTTCAGTTGGTCGTGGAGTTTCGGTCGAAGGAGTAATCGAGCAGAAGAGCTTTTTTTTTTTTTTTTTTATTTTAATTAACTAAATAAAATAAAATAAAATGATAAAACGATAAAAAGAATTTAAGATAACTGAATCGGACCCTATTTAAAAGAAGAAAAATAAATAAAATAAAAGAAGAAAAATAAATAAAAAGAAAATAAAGTAAGAAACTAAATAAAACTAAAAATAACAGTAAGCAAATAAAATAAAATAAAATACAAATAAAAATAAAAATAAATGAAGAAATTATTATTATTATTATTTTAACATGAAATAAATAAAACGATAACAAGGAAATAAAATGACTTAATCGAAACCTATTTAAAAAATAAATAAAATAAAAATAAAAATAAAAGAAGTGAAATAAAGTAAAAAGAGAAAATAAAATGAAATAAGAAACTAAAACATAAAAACAAATGAAAATACAATGAAAACGAAAACGAAATAACAAGGAAAATGAAATTACAACTAAGTAAAACGAAAATGAAAATAACAAAAACAAAAATAAACAGAAATAAAAATAAAGAAAAATGAATAAAGGAAAATAAATAACTAATGGGTTACCTCCCACCGAGTGCGTGTTTTAACGTCGTCAGCTTGACGATATGCTGCGTCATGTTGGGTCGAGATATATAACGGAATTTGCATTTTTAACTGTGCCGTCCCAATATGGTGTCATGTGTTGCCCATGTACCAACTTGTCATTCGCCAGATGCTTTGCGTAGTCAGGCGGTTTCTTAATAGATGGTGTGACCCGTAATGTGACAGCCCGAAACCGGATCCCGATCGGAACCCGAGAACCAAGCCGTCACTCTGGGTCATTTGCAGAAAACGGTGACTATTATTTTTTTTTTTATTTTTAACATAAACAGAACAGACAGCGTTACTGGAACAACTTATGAAAGCCAACTGAACTTTTAAAACTTTAACAGAAAACAGAACCGAATGACAGAAAACATGCACTGTCAATGCAAACCCTAAAAGAGCATAACTTTACACAGGAGAAGAAACTACAGTGAGTAACAGAGTATAAATAGCAGCAGAAAATAGGGAATGAAGTCGGAAGGCATAGGCAGAAATTTGGCGGAAGACTTAGTTTTTCAAAGAGGCAGAATACTATTGGGCTGTAGATGAAATTAAACCAAAATGATGCTCTGAAATCGGAAGAAGTAAACAGTGGGTGACGTCAGCCGGAAGAGAAGATGACGTCAGCCGGAAGATGGATGACGTCAACCGGAAGATACAAGCATTAAACGTAATCGTCAGAAGAAAAGAAACTGAAGACGAGTAAAATTGAGCGGAAGATACAGGCAGAAATCATCGTATGACGTCAGTCGGAAGATGTTCTGACGTCATCGGAAGATGAAGGCAGGCAGGTGAAATCGGGATGTGTGATGACGTCATCGGAAGATGTGATGACGTCATCGGCAGATACAGGTAGTGAACGTAATCGGCAGAAGGTGATGACGTCAGCCGGAAGACGAGATTCTGACGTCATCGGAAGATGAAGATAGCAATTTAAATCGGAAGATGAAAACCTAAGGCAGAAACACTGTTTGGCGGTAGATGCAGGCAAAATTCCTACCGGTAGATGTAATCAGAAGACATAGTCTTAAAGACAGAATTTACAACTTTTGACAGGAAAGCATACAGACAGAGGGCATAAAAACAGAAGACTTAAACGTCTCAGATTCTCAAACCACATCAAAACATGGTTCTCGAGCACAACAGAAGGCATACAGGTTTCAGACCTTCATTACAAATGACAGATTTCAAGAAAACAAATTGCATGGATAGCTCTAAAATTCGAGACCATCCATGCATGACCTGAAAAGGGAGAACTCAAGCAATTACAGAATGTTTTCAAAACATTTCAAGACATTAATACAGAATATTTCAGGAGACATCTATCAACTGTCGACAGAGATCAAAATCTTGACCATCAGAACTTATACAATATATATATACATCCACCAGAATTTCCTGCAGGTTTTTTTTTTTAAACGAATCACAGAGCCTTAACAGAGTTTTTAAAACAAACACAGCAGAATTTCCAGAAGAGTTTACAACTATGACCTTTACTTTAAAGACTTAAACCTCAAGACAGAAAGCTATGTCTGACTGCAGCAACCACCCCGAGAGCTCAAACCACCAGCTACATCAGATCGTCATTTTGAGGAACAAGGTCCTCAGTTTCGGGTTCAGTACCTACATCAGAGAGTTCACCTATGAGTCTAAAACTCAGTAAGAACATATTATAAATGCAGTGATGCAAGATGCTATGCATGCAGTTTTCAGAATTCAGTGGCAGAACAGAACAGAATATTATATTTCAGTGGCAGAGGGGTATAAGTGGGGCTTATAGGGGAACTGGCAAACAGAGGGTGCACTATCAGGCACAGAAGATTTTCAGTCTCCCAGGGAGGGATAAAACCAGAGGGTCCTTGCTAGGGACAATTCATTTTCAGATTCCCAGGGAGGGATAAAACCAGAGGGCCAGTCCCCGTCCCACACTTAACCAATACATTACAGACAGTCAGATTTTATCTTGTTTAGTTTGAAATAGTGTACAGAAAACAGTTTTGCATGAGCTTTCAGAAAATCGTGTATGCATGAACATTCACAGTGCTTACAGTTAATATAGCAGACAACAGAAATAACAGACTATACTGTGAAGCAAAACTATGACATCTCAGAACATAAACTATACTTTTTCTACCCAGAACCACCCGACTGAGACTGAAAACCTAGTACCTCCGTGATGTAGAGCCTTAAGGGCCAACTCTCAGTTATGAACTTACCTGTCTGCGGCAATGCAGTGTACTCGAACGTCCCTGGAGAGTTCGGATCTGTAACATGAATGTACAGAATTTAAACGCTACAAATGCTAACTAATATCACGTAGGAAATGCAGCAAACACACTTAAAACACTTTAGAAAACACACCAACGTGTTTTCATCCAAAACAGTGAGTTTTCACCCAAAACTGAAACCCTAAACTTCGGTAAAAACTCACTTTAAACTTGTCCAAACTTGTTAGCGTTAAAAGACGCTCACCTTTGCTGAAAAAAAACGGAGAAATGCTGGAGAAACAAAGTGTGGAAGTTTTGTTTCAATCGCCTGGAATAGAGAAAACAGAAAGGGGAGGTAGAAGTGAGCTTCACGTAGGAGGAAGAGAAGACATATCTTCTTCAACAAGTTGCCACTTGCCACTCATCCATTGGTTTGCTTCCACCTACCATAATCACTTCCACATTTACCCTTCCATTAGCTTTTAACCTAATTGGCTTGTTTTGATTACACTTAGTTTGGTTTTCCCTCAAACATTCCATCATTTTAACCAAAATATTCATTGTATTAATATAATATTAATCCCGTTTAAACGATCCGGGAAAAACTATTACATGGCAAAAATGCCGGGTGTTACATTCCACCCACCTTAACAGAAATTTTGTCCCCAAAATTTGCTTAAGCGAAGAGGTCCGGATATTGGGCTCTAACATCTTCTTGTCTTTCCCATGTGGCTTCCTCCACGTTGTGATTACGCCATAAAACTTTCACCAACGGGACCACTTTGTTGCGCAACACTTTGACTGAGGTATCCAGAATCTGTATGGGCCTTTCTTCATATGTAAGTGTCGGCATGATGTCAAAGTCCACATGTTGCACGATCTGAGTTGGATCCCGCACACACTTTCTCAGCATCGAAACATGAAAAACATTGTGAACCCCATCCATTGACGCTGGCAACTGTAGTCTGTAGGCCATGTTCCCAACTTTCTTTAAAATGGAAAAAGGCCCAACAAATCTTGGGCTTAGCTTCCCTTTCTTGCCAAATCTCATCACGCCTTTGAAAGGTGACACCTTCAAAAACACCTCATCACCCTCAGTAAACTCTAAATCTCTTCTCCGATGGTCTTCATAGCTCTTCTGTCGACTTTGTGCAGCTTGGATTCTTTGCTTGATTGCCGTTATTACTCCAGACATCTGTTGTAGTATCTCGGGGCCGATAAGCTTGGTTTCCCCAACTTCATCCCAACACAACGGGGACCTACACTTTCTGCCATAAAGTGCTTCATATGGAGCCATGCCGATGGTAGCCTGATAGCTATTGTTGTAGGAAAACTCCACAAGTGGCAAATATCTACTCCAAGGAGCATGAAGTTCCAGCACGCACGCCCTTAACATATCCTCCAATGTCTGAATCATTCTCTCAGATTGTCCATCCGTCTGTGGGTGAAACGCCGTGCTGAAGTCCAGTCTAGTGCCCAAGGAGCTTTGCAAGCTTTTCCAAAACCTAGAAGTGAATCTAGGATCTCGGTCCGAAACGATTGACACCGGAATACCATGCAGCTTGACAATCTCACTAATATATAGTTCTGCGTACTGATCCATAGAGAATGTCGTCTTCACAGGTAGAAAATGGGCCGATTTCGTCAATCTGTCCACTATGACCCATATGCTATTATGGCCTTTAACTATTCTTGGCAGGCCAACAACGAAGTCCATTGTAATGTTCTCCCACTTCCATTCAGGGATCGGGAGAGGCTGAAGCGTTCCACTTGGTCGTTGATGTTCAGCTTTGACCTGTTGACATATCATACAAGACTCCACATACTTGGCCACTTCATTCTTCATGTTCGGCCACCAGAAGTGAAGTTTCAAGTCTTGATACATCTTCGTGCTACCGGGATGTACAGAGAAAGAAGATGAGTGGGCTTCCGACAAGATGTCCTTCCGTAACTCTTCATCTTTCGGAACATACCACCTATCTTTGAACTTCAGAATACCGTCTCCCGAGTAACTGAAATCGGAAGAGGCCATAGGTAACTTGCTCACAATATCAGCCATCTCTTTTGAATTGGTCTTCTGGGCCTCTTTAATTCGGTCCAGAACGGTTGTCCGTAACGTTAGATTTGCCAGTACGGCCGATAGTTTAGAAACTACCTCCAGTTCAAACTTCTGGATCTCTGTCCTCAAAGGCAGTGAGATGGTAGCCAAGGCCAGTTGTATAGTAGACGGCGTCCTGCTCAACGCATCGGCTACCACATTGGCTTTCCCCGGGTGGTATTTAATCTCAACATCGTAATCCTTCACGAATTCTAACCACCGCCTTTGCCTCATATTCAACTCTTTCTGAGTAAAGAGGTACTTCAAACTCTTGTGGTCAGAAAACACTTCACATGATTGCCCATATAGGTGATGTCTCCATACTTTTAGTGCAAATACAACTGCCGCTAACTCAAGGTCATGAGTAGGGTAGTTTTCTTCATGGCTCTTCAATTGTCTGGATGCGTATGCTACTACTTTCCCTTCTTGCATTAATACACATCCCAAGCCAACCTTGGACGCATCACAATATACGCTGAATTTGCCGTCTTCAACTGGCAATACTAGTAGAGGAGCCGTGGTTAACTTTTGTTTGAGCGTCTGAAAGCTCCCTTCACATGCTTCAGACCACCTGAACTTGATGTCCTTCTTTGTTAAGCTGGTCATAGGCTTCGCTATCACAGAAAATCCCTTGATGAATTTCCTGTAATAACCAGCTAGTCCGATAAAGCTCCGTACCTCGCTTGCATTTCTCGGCCTTGGCCAGTCTCTTACAGCCTCAATTTTGGCCGGGTCAACAGATACTCCTTCAGCAGACACTACATGACCTAGGAAATTAACCTTATTCAGCCAGAATTCGCACTTGGACAACTTGGCATATAGCTGATGCTGCCACAGAATCGATAGCACAACAGTCAAGTGCTTCTCATGCTCGTCCTTACTCCTGGAATATACCAAAATGTTGTCGATGAAGACGATTACGAATTTATCCAAGAAATCCTGGAATATCCTGTTCATTAAGTCCATAAATGCTGCCGGGGCATTAGTCAACCCGAACGACATCACTAAGAACTCGTAGTGTCCATATCGGGTCCTGAAGGCGGTCTTTGGAATATCCTCAGCTCTGACCTTCAACTGGTAATAGCCGGAGCGTAAGTCAATCTTAGAAAATACCCGAGCCCCTTGTAGCTGATCAAACAAATCGTCGATTCTTGGCAACGGGTACTTATTCTTGATCGTCAACTTGTTCAGCTCGCGGTAATCAATACACATCCGTAGGGACCCATCCTTCTTCTTAACAAATAGGACTGGAGCACCCCACGGTGAAAAACTAGGGCGCACAAAGCCCTTGTCCACCAGTTCTTTCAGCTGAGCCTTCAACTCCTTCAGCTCTATTGGTGCCATGCGGTACGGATTCTTTGATACCGGTTCAGCACCAGGATACACATCGATTTCGAACTCGATCTCACGATCAGGTGGTAATCCTTGTAAGTCGTCTAAGAAAACCTCAGGGAAGTTTCGGACTACCGGAATATTTTGAAGTTTGACTACACCTTGCCTCTGAACATCCACTACGTGGGCAAGAAATCCAACACATCCTAACCTCATCAGCTGTTGAGCTTTCAAGGAGGATATAACAGGAATACTGTGTTTCTTTGGTACTGCCTGATAGGAGAACTCTACTTCGTTCGGGCGCTTAAATAGCACATTCCCGGACCTGCAGTTGATGGTGGCATGGTGTTTAAATAGCCAGTCCATTCCCAGGATTATATCGTATCCTTTCATATCAATAACGATAAGATTGGCATACAACTTCTGGTCTCCAACTGACACTACATCACCTTGTACCACCTGCTCAGAGTGCATAAACCCTCCAGATGGCAGTATAATGGTGAAGGGTTGATCTGACGGAAATACTCTTAACCTATCCTTATTTACGAAGTCTCTGGCCACGAACGAATGTGTGGCCCCCGTATCAAACAGGGTGTATGCAGTTGCATCACATATAGAAATCATACCAGTAATTGCCGCGTGCTGATCAGCATCATCAACATCCTCCATCATGGCAAACACCCTAGGTACGGCCAGGTTTGGTCTCGTGTCGGGTATCGAGCAATCCCGAACAAGATGGCCACTCTTGCCACATCGGAAACATTGGCCAGTAGCAAGTCTGCATTCTCCTCTGTGAGGCTTATGGCATTGCGGGCATTCTGGAAGTTGAGGAGCCCCCATTGGCTTCTTTCCTTTGTCTTGATAAGGGACGGTTTCATTGGGCCTCTTAATGCCCCTATTTTGCTGCTGTTGAGGCTGAAAATTCTGACCTCTTTGCTGTTGCTGTTGTTGTTGAGGAACATTTCTGATAATCCCTCTTGGTGGATCTCTTTGCCTCTTGGACTTCATTTCCAAAGCTTCTAACTGGTAAGCCTTGGCCACCACTTTCACATACGGTGCCTCATCGAAACCTCCAGTCGTGATCCCACGTAATAAATCCATCTTTAGCCCTTGAATGAACTGATGTACTTTGTTCTCATCGGTAGCCACCATGTGTTCTGCATATCGGGATAAGGACTCAAATTTCTGGACGTATTCAGCCACTGACCCATACTGTCGCAGCCGAGAGAATTCAAGTAACTTCTCCTTCCTCACTCCTCGGTCAAAGTACTTCTCGTAGAAGATTCTCGTGAATCCTTCCCAGCTTAATGCCATTGTAGTCGACTGTACCGTATCCCACCAAAATCCAGCACTTTCGGTGAGATAAAATGTGGCACAGATAACTTTCTTGTTGTCTTCTACCTCTGCATAGCTGAACATCTTCTCCATTGTTCGAATCCAGGTTTCAGCACGAGTCGGGTCTGTAGACAATCCATCAAATGAAGGTGGCTGGAGCCGCCGGAATCTATCTCCACTATTGTCTCGCGGCGCATTATCACGATTGTTATTCCCATGGTTATTGTTTCTATCATCTTCTCTGGCCATCATGCGTTCAACCATGCGTGACTGTGCACCCACCAGTTCGGTTAGTCGGTCAATGGCTCGAGAGCTTTCGCTTGACTCTTCTTGATGTCCTCTCACCATTTCTAATAAACCCTATAAACAGAATAACCTAACTTAATAAACAGAACTTTTACAGAAGTCTTTAAACACTTACAGTTGGTGGAGCGATCTCACGTGGCAGGTTGTGCAGTCAGACATTTCACAGAATCGTTTTTAAAACCGTGTCTCTCTGATACCACAACTGTGACAGCCCGAAACCGGATCCCGATCGGAACCCGAGAACCAAGCCGTCACTCTGGGTCATTTGCAGAAAACGGTGACTATTATTTTTATTTTTTTATTATTTTTTTTTTAACATAAACAGAACAGACAGCGTTACTGGAACAACTTATGAAAGCCAACTGAACTTTTAAAACTTTAACAGAAAACAGAACCGAATGACAGAAAACATGCACTGTCAATGCAAACCCTAAAAGAGCATAACTTTACACAGGAGAAGAAACTACAGTGAGTAACAGAGTATAAATAGCAGCAGAAAATAGGGAATGAAGTCGGAAGGCATAGGCAGAAATTTGGCGGAAGACTTAGTTTTTCAAAGAGGCAGAATACTATTGGGCTGTAGATGAAATTAAACCAAAATGATGCTCTGAAATCGGAAGAAGTAAACAGTGGGTGACGTCAGCCGGAAGAGAAGATGACGTCAGCCGGAAGATGGATGACGTCAACCGGAAGATACAAGCATTAAACGTAATCGTCAGAAGAAAAGAAACTGAAGACGAGTAAAATTGAGCGGAAGATACAGGCAGAAATCATCGTATGACGTCAGTCGGAAGATGTTCTGACGTCATCGGAAGATGAAGGCAGGCAGGTGAAATCGGGATGTGTGATGACGTCATCGGAAGATGTGATGACGTCATCGGCAGATACAGGTAGTGAACGTAATCGGCAGAATGTGATGACGTCAGCCGGAAGATGTTCTGACGTCATCGGAAGATGAAGATAGCAATTTAAATCGGAAGATGAAAACCTAAGGCAGAAACACTGTTTGGCGGTAGATGCAGGCAAAATTCCTACCGGTAGATGTAATCAGAAGACATAGTCTTAAAGACAGAATTTACAACTTTTGACAGGAAAGCATACAGACAGAGGGCATAAAAACAGAAGACTTAAACGTCTCAGATTCTCAAACCACATCAAAACATGGTTCTCGAGCACAACAGAAGGCATATAGGTTTTAGACCTTCATTACAAATGACAGATTTCAAGAAAACAAATTGCATGGATAGCTCTAAAATTCGAGACCATCCATGCATGACCTGAAAAGGGAGAACTCAAGCAATTACAGAATGTTTTCAAAACATTTCAAGACATTAATACTGAATATTTCAGGAGACATCTATCAACTGTCGACAGAGATCAAAATCTTGACCATCAGAACTTATACAATATATATATACATCCACCAGAATTTCCTGCAGGTTTTTTTTTTTAAAACGAATCACAGAGCCTTAACAGAGTTTTTAAAACAAACACAGCAGAATTTCCAGAAGAGTTTACAACTATGACCTTTACTTTAAAGACTTAAACCTCAAGACAGAAAGCTATGTCTGACTACAGCAACCACCCCGAGAGCTCAAACCACCAGCTACATCAGATCGTCATTTTGAGGAACAAGGTCCTCAGTTTCGGGTTCAGTACCTACATCAGAGAGTTCACCTATGAGTCTAAAACTCAGTAAGAACATATTATAAATGCAGTGATACAAGATGCTATGCATGCAGTTTTCAGAATTCAGTGGCAGAACAGAACAGAATATTATATTTCAGTGGCAGAGGGGTATAAGTGGGGCTTATAGGGGAACTGGCAAACAGAGGGTGCACTATCAGGCACAGAAGATTTTCAGTCTCCCAGGGAGGGATAAAACCAGAGGGTCCTTGCTAGGGACAATTCATTTTCAGATTCCCAGGGAGGGATAAAACCAGAGGGCCAGTCCCCGTCCCACACTTAACCAATACATTACAGACAGTCAGATTTTATCTTGTTTAGTTTGAAACAGTGTACAGAAAACAGTTTTGCATGAGCTTTCAGAAAATCGTGTATGCATGAACATTCACAGTGTTTACAGTTAATATAGCAGACAACAGAAATAACAGACTATACTGTGAAGCAAAACTATGACATCTCAGAACATAAACTATACTTTTTCTACCCAGAACCACCCGACTGAGACTGAAAACCTAGTACCTCCGTGATGTAGGGCCTTAAGGGCCAACTCTCAGTTATGAACTTACCTGTCTGCGGCAATGCAGTGTACTCGAACGTCCCTGGAGAGTTCGGATCTGTAACATGAATGTACAGAATTTAAACGCTACAAATGCTAACTAATATCACGTAGGAAACGCAGCAAACACACTTAAAACACTTTAGAAAACACACCAACGTGTTTTCATCCAAACAGTGAGTTTTCACCCAAAACTGAAACCCTAAACTTCGGTAAAAACTCACTTTAAACTTGTCCAAACTTGTTAGCGTTAAAAGACGCTCACCTTTGCTGAAAAAAAAACGGAGAAATGCTGGAGAAACAAAGTGTGGAAGTTTTGTTTCAATCGCCTGGAAGAGAGAAAACAGAAAGGGGAGGTAGAAGTGAGCTTCACGTAGGAGGAAGAGAAGACATATCTTCTTCAACAAGTTGCCACTTGGCACTCATCCATTGGTTTGCTTCCACCTACCATAATCACTTCCACATTTACCCTTCCATTAGCTTTTAACCTAATTGGCTTGTTTTGATTACACTTAGTTTGGTTTTCCCTCAAACATTCCATCATTTTAACCAAAATATTCATTGTATTAATATAATATTAATCCCGTTTAAACGATCCGGGAAAAACTATTACATGGCAAAAATGCCGGGTGTTACACGTAATGTCGACTCCCACAAATTTTTAACGTACTGCTTCCCATTATGCTCATGAGAGTTGCTTAGTTGATGTGAAGCTTCCATTGTAACAGTGTTAGGGAGTTCCACCCGAGATATGTCAGCGCTAGATATTGGGTACTCCATTGATTTATACACCTTGAATGTCACCTCTTCATCTTGTACTTGCAATTTGAGCTCCCCCTTTCTAAGATCAATGACAGCACCACCTGTAGCTAAGAATGGTCGCCCTAATATGATCGGCACATTTTGATCTTCTTCCATATCAAGCACAATAAAATCACACTCATCTATTTATCGACCTTTACTAGTACATCTTCAATGATTCCCCTCGGGTGTTTAATAGAACGATCAGCCATCAATAATGTAACCTCTGTCTGCTTTGCTTCGCCTAAATTGAGTTTCCGGAATATAGACAAAGGCATCAAATTAATGCTCGCCCCCAAATCGCATAGTGCCCTGGTAGATACAGAACTGCCAATCTCGCATGGTACAGTAAAACTTCCCGGATCTTTTAATTTTTGAGGTAGCTTTTTTTGAATAATAGCACTGCATTCTTCTGTAAGAGCTATAAAACCACACTCATCTATTTTGCGCTTGTGGGAAAGAATATCTTTCAAAAATTTAGCATAACGCGGCATCTGTTCCAAAGCTTCGGCAAACGGAATATTAATGTGGAGCTTCTTGAAGACTTCAAGGAATTGAGAGAATTGCTTGTCGAGCTTCACATTTTCAACCGTTGTGGAAACGGTACCGGAGTTGGGTTGGCAAGAATCGGTGATGATTTTTGAACTTCATCTGTATTAGACTCCTCATTAACAACTTTTGGCACGTTTTTCTCTTTTTGCACTGGTTCAACTACTGTGCCCTTTCGAGTGGTAATTGCATTACAATGCTCTATCGGATTTACTTCAGTGTTACTTGGTAGTGAGCCTTGGGGCCTGCTATTAATAATGCTCGCGAATTGACCAAGTTGATTTTCAAGACTGCGAATTTGGGCAGATTGATTTTGCATTGTAGTCCGAGTCTCGGTCATAAACTGTAAAAGGGCCGTTTCTAGATCACTTTTCTTTTCAACTTGCTGAAATGGTCCGGGTTGAGCTGCTGGAGGTGGCTGCATAGCGTTTTGAGAATTCCTCCATGAAAAATTTGGGTGCTGCTGCCATCCAGGATTATAAGTATTAGAATTTGGATTGCCGTGACGATTAAAATTGCCCATATAGTTAGCTTGCTCTGCGGGTGCTTTTGACATGTGATTTCCCTCTTGACATTCTTCACTCAAATGCGGCCCGAGACACCACTGACAATTAACTTTCGATGAATTCCCAACACTTGCTGCCATATGAGACTCTTGTATTTGCTTAGTTAATGAGGCAACTTGTAGAGTTAGAGCTTTCAAAGCCTCGAGTTCTGGAGTATCCGATGTGCGCCTCATAATCGATCGCTCCACTGGACACTGGTCATTGTTAAGTGCTAATTCCTCTAATAATTCATAAGCGGCGTCTTCCGTTTTTCTCATTAAAGCTCCACCTGCTGCTTCATTAACCAGAGTCTTAGTAGAAGCTGATAATCCCATATAAAAAGTCTGAATATGCATCCACATCGGTAGACCATGATTGGGACACTTTCTCAACATCTCCTTAAAACGAGCCCACGCCTCATATAATGTCTCCCCATCGAACTGAGTAAAATTAATTATATCATTGCGAAGTCTAGCTGTCTTCTCGAATGGAAAGAACTTGGAAAGGAATTTCTGGCATAAATCTTCCCAAGTAGTTATAGAATTAGCGGGCAGAGAGTTAAGCCAGTTCTTCGCACGATCTCGTAATGGAAATGGAAATAGCCGAAGTCTCAATGCATCATCCCCACATTGTGAAATTTGAAAGTGTCGCATACCTCTAAGAAATTTGCAATATGATCCTTGGGGTCTTCTGAAGGTAATCCACTGAATTGAGATTGTTGAATCATATGCAGGGTGCCCGGTTTAATTTCAAAATTAGCATTGATGGTCGGTCTGCGAATAGCTGAATGTACACCGGAGACAGTAGGTATAACATAATCAAGTAAGGTCCGGTGCTCGACATTATTGCCCCCGACATTATTTTCCCTGTTATTATTTTCCCCGTTATCTCCCATGATGGCGCGCGCTTGTTGAATAACTTTTCTTCTCGCTTTACGATTTTGTCGACACGTACGTTCGATTTCAAGATTAAGAGGGAGAAGATTGACGTCTCCTTCCTTACGCATACACCTGAGAGTAACACAAAAATAAACAAATAAAATAAATAGAATTCAAAATAAAACTAAAAATAATTAATTCGATATCAATAATTAAGTCCCCGGCAACGGCGCCAAAAACTTGTTGTGCAAAATATTTTCGCAAGTGTACGAGTCGCAACAAGTAATAAAGTGATAAGATAGAGTGTCGAACCCACGAGGACTTGTAATTAATAATCGAAATAATTACTCTTAATTCTAAATTGAACACACGTTTTTATGATTTTCAGAATTAATTGTAATTAAAATAAATGACTAAAACAATTAAAATAAACTAAATTAAAATAGCAAAACAAATAAACTGAGATTAAATCAAATTAATAAAAGCCTAGGTACTACGATTTCACCAAGACAATGTTTATTTCAGTTCTTCGCAATTATATTCATAAATATTCTTCCTATGTTGATGATCGATTTCACTAAATTCTATCACAATCTCTCTCGAGCATTGCGTAGTTTATTCGATTAATGGGTTATCACTTCTCAGTCTCAAATCCTACATTAATCAAATAGCAATAAATCAAGAAATCACAATGATCACACCAATACCGTAACTATCTCTAGCCTACGTATATTCATGACATTAATTTCAGTGCACGGTTGTTTATCACCTCTCGGTCTCAAAACTCCCCAATAATCAAGTAAAGATTGGCCAGAAATTTACAGGCTTTAAGAACAGAAATTAAATGGGCCAACAATATTGGAAGAAATACTCAGTAAATACAATTAAACGAAGAACATAAAATAAATATCATCTGGCTACATCGTAGCCCTAGTTAAAAAGTTCATGCTAGAATGAAAATAAACTAAAATAATATAATGATTTTTATGATTTTCATAAATAAAAATTAAAGAAAAGAGAAAGAAAATTATTCTGTAAGTTTAAAACTTCTCTTCGCTGCTGTTTTGCAAAGCCAGAATCGCCGCTCGCCGGAAACAGAGTTGCTGCTCGCCGGAATCGTCACCTCCTGCTTGCCGTAATCCTCTGCTGCGCTCCAGGATACACCAACCAGAATCGCCCAAGGCTCTCACTAAATCGCTGACTCTCGCTGCTCGAATCGCCGGATATTTTCTGCCCAAATCGCCGAAGTCTTCGCCTCTGCGAATCTCTCAAAATCGCCGACAAACTCTGTTTCTTGCTCTCAAAGTCGCCGAACGCCTGTCGCCGACCTCTCTCCCGATTCGCTGCCCTGAAGTTCGCTGCCCTGAAAGTTGCTGGAATTCCAGAATCCGAGCGCTTAAAATCGCAGCCTCTGCTGCTGTTTCTTTCCAAAATTGTTCAAAACCGAATCGCTGCTTCTTTCCAAATTTATGAATGCCAGATCTTAGGGTTTATTTCTTTTTCCTCCTGGCCGATCCACGCTTTGATTCCTCTTTCCTCAAGTTAACGGCCAAGATTGAATTAATTGCTCTTTCCAAATTTGAATTCATTGGCGATCGTTGCTTTTCTGTCATCAATTGCCTGGAATGAGCGATCAATTGGCATGTTTCCTGTTTTAAATACGTTTTCTGCACACGTAAACAGAACTCATCAAATAATTTCACACACTGAAATTAATTAATTAATTAATTAATTAATTAATTAATTAATTAATTAATTAATTAATTAATTAATTAATTAATTAATTAATTAATTAATTAATTAATTAATTAATTAATTAATTAATTAATTAATTAATTAATTAATTAATTAATTAATTAATTAATTAATTAATTAATTAATTAATTAATTAATTAATTAATTAATTAATTAATTAATTAATTAATTAATTAATTAATTAATTAATTAATTAATTAATTAATTAATTAATTAATTAATTAATTAATTAATTAATTAATTAATTAATTAATTAATTAATTAATTAATTAATTAATTAATTAATTAATTAATTAATTAATTAATTAATTAATTAATTAATTAATTAATTAATTAATTAATTAATTAATTAATTAATTAATTAATTAATTAATTAATTAATTAATTAATTAATTAATTAATTAATTAATTAATTAATTAATTAATTAATTAATTAATTAATTAATTAATTAATTAAATTTGAATTCATGTGGCGATCGTGCTTTCTGTCAATCAATTGCCTGGAATGAGCGATCAATTGGCATGTTTCTGTTTTAAATACGTTTTCTGCACACTTAAAACAGAACTCATCAAATAATTTCACACACTTGAAAATCACTATCAAATCAAGTGTAAAAAGTATAAATAAGTGTGTAAAATACACACTTATCAGATGCTCCGATGGAGGATGACACCCCCACACTGCGGACGGCGCCGCCAGTTGCCCCTGGGTGGCAAGATGTGGGAAACGATGCATCAGATGCTTCTGGAGGAGCGTAAGGAGCGGCCAGCATATGCAGGAGAGGATGAGTTCCTCATCAGCAGTGTCGAGGAGTTGACCCGGGGCCAGAAGACGATCGTTGAGTCACAGGACTATTCAGTGAGTCCATTAAAGAGATCACTGAGCAGCTGGAGAAGATGGCCAAAAAAAGACAAAGATGACGATGATATACCACCGGAGATCACTGAGTAGTTTATTTTATATTTTGTATTTCATTTGATGTATTTTTATTTGAGTTTGATGTACATTATTAGTTATATTTGAGTTTGATGTACATTTACTGGAACTGTTTGAGTATATATATGTTATTTAAACTTGCAGGAACAATTTGAAGATAGCGATGGGGAGTCATAAAACAAATAAAACTATGTCTAATTTTTCATTTTTTTAAAAAAATTAATTAATTAATTAATTTTAATGAAATCGTTAATTTCAAATTATTAATACATCTGAAATATATTTTAGTAAATAATTTAATAAAGTAATGTATCTGAAATAATTGTAATAAATAAATTCTAAATATCTGTAATAATTGGTTGGTAGTAATTGTAATAAATTAATTTTAATGAAATCGTTAATTACAAATTATTAATCAATTGTAATAATTTGTAATAAATTAATTCTAAATTATCTATAATAATCTGTAATAATTTGTAATAAATTAATTTTATTGAAATTGTTAATTTCAAATATTAATCAATTGTTTTATTCAAATTACTTATATATTTAAATGATTAGTTAAATAAATAATTTATTAATTACTTTAGTAATTTTAAGTAATTAATGTGAAAAAAAAATTATATTATATTAACGTGGATGAATATGAAAAAAAAAAATTATATTACATTAACGTAGATGAAATCCAACACAAATTACAACAATTAATTTCTTCTGCTCCTGCCTCGGCCGTGCGTCGTAGATTCCTGAAATAGCATGAAAATTATATTATATAAAAAAAAATGACAACGTATTTATGAGCGAACTGTTTAGAACGTACCTGTGTCTCATCATTTATGTTGAAACCCATAAACGTGTCTTGGGAAGCAGCAGTGCCTGAAGTAGATCCTCGGTTAGGACAAGTTCGACTATTGTGCCCGTACTGCCGACAGATACCACACGCCATCCTTGAATTCCGCCTACTAGCTCTCGAACTTGACGGCTCATCGGCATCTCACACTCTGGTCTTCTTGGGTCTACCAGGTTGGCGATATCTTCTTGGCGGGACTAGTTCCACCATACCTGGCACATACGGCCACATTAATTGGCCGTTCATGGGTTGAATAAAATTAGCGTACATCTACAGCAATGTCATCCGGTGATAGCATGGATGAACGTAACTTTCTGGCTTCATTCTCATGAAAAATATGCAAGAAATGGCATGGGCACACGGAATCCCAGTAAGCGTCCACCGGGTGCAGGAGCACTCCCACGTATTCAAGTCGACAACGAATTGTTCGTTGCTGTTGCTCACTTGAAATCGTGAACCTGTCCCGAGCGTAGGGGACCAATTTGCAGCTGCATCTGCGAGCTTCTCAATCTTCTTATATATTTGGGGACACAGAAGAGTCGTCAATCCCGCCATCTTCTCAAATTTTTTAACGATCCGAGTCATCATGTACGTTCGAATATTCTAAAACATGGTGATGATCGGTTTGTCCCTGGCAGTCAATATAAGTGCATTAAATGACTCACACAAATTGTTTAAGCCAATATCGCACTTGGGAATCGGAGAGAAGGCATGACTGGCCCAATATCTAGGGTCTTCTCCTTGAAGCCATTCGTGGGCAGCCGAGCTGAGCCTTCGTAATTTCCCCATTTCTAAATTGAAATGAGCTCTTGTGGGTGCCCTAGCTGCCTTCCACATTGCTTCTCTAAATGCTTTGCCCCGAAACAACCCTTTAAAGTTATTGTACATGTGCCGCAGGCAGAAGCGGTGTTCGGCTTCACTAAATTCGTCTTCCACGGCATTCCTCAAGCCCTGATATTAAAATAAAGTTAGTTAGTTACGCACCTTAATTACACACCTTAATTACACCACAACTAATTTAATTAATTAAACAACATACCTTTTGTCGATCCGAAACGATCGTCCAGCCGGTTCCATCTCCAGTGTATAGGTCCGCCTTCAAAAGTCTCAAAAACCACGTCCATGTTTCTTCGGTCTCTTTTTCCACGTTGGCAACAGCGACGGGGTATATTCCATCATTGGCGTCAATACTAACGGCTGTCAATAATTGTCCAGGACAGGAGCCCTTCAAGTGACAGCCATCCAAACAGATCACTCGGCGACCAAACTGTAACAAACCCGCCTTGCAAGCGGCCAAACACATATATACTCTTTGGCACACAAATGTGTCCCCCGCATCGTAAATATGCACTTCGAAAGTGCTCCCCGGATTTGTTCTATGTATTTCGGCTTTGTACGACCATATTAATTTGTATTGTTCATCAGCCTTGCCTTCGTTAATACTCAGAGCAATACTCCTCGCTCTTCTAGCAAGACTAGGTGTGATATGACATCTGTGGTCCACCTCACTGTCTCTACAATGGAAGATATATCCCACAATCGGGGGGCCGTATCGGATTCGCGGCCCCCCGATTGTCCATCGACATATCAAAAATTGATATGTCGATGGACAATCGGGGGGCCGTATCGGATTCGCGGCCCCCCGATTGTCCATCGACATATCAAAAATTGATATGTCGATGGACAATCGGGGGGCCGTATCGGATTCGCGGCCCCCCGATTGTCCATCGACATATCAAAAATTGATATGTCGATGGACAATCGGGGGGCCGTATCGGATTCGCGGCCCCCCGATTGTCCATCGACATATCAAAAATTGATATGTCGATGGACAATCGGGGGGCCGTATCGGATTCGCGGCCCCCCGATTGTCCATCGACATATCAAAAATTGATATGTCGATGGACAATCGGGGGGCCGTATCGGATTCGCGGCCCCCCGATTGTCCATCGACATATCAAAAATTGATATGTCGATGGACAATCGGGGGGCCGTATCGGATTCGCGGCCCCCCGATTGTCCATCGACATATCAAAAATTGATATGTCGATGGACAATCGGGGGGCCGTATCGGATTCGCGGCCCCCCGATTGTCCATCGACATATCAAAAATTGATATGTCGATGGACAATCGGGGGGCCGTATCGGATTCGCGGCCCCCCGATTGTCCATCGACATATCAAAAATTGATATGTCGATGGACAATCGGGGGGCCGTATCGGATTCGCGGCCCCCCGATTGTCCATCGACATATCAAAAATTGATATGTCGATGGACAATCGGGGGGCCGTATCGGATTCGCGGCCCCCCGATTGTCCATCGACATATCAAAAATTGATATGTCGATGGACAATCGGGGGGCCGTATCGGATTCGCGGCCCCCCGATTGTCCATCGACATATCAAAAATTGATATGTCGATGGACAATCGGGGGGCCGTATCGGATTCGCGGCCCCCCGATTGTCCATCGACATATCAAAAATTGATATGTCGATGGACAATCGGGGGGCCGTATCGGATTCGCGGCCCCCCGATTGTCCATCGACATATCAAAAATTGATATGTCGATGGACAATCGGGGGGCCGTATCGGATTCGCGGCCCCCCGATTGTCCATCGACATATCAAAAATTGATATGTCGATGGACAATCGGGGGGCCGTATCGGATTCGCGGCCCCCCGATTGTCCATCGACATATCAAAAATTGATATGTCGATGGACAATCGGGGGGCCGTATCGGATTCGCGGCCCCCCGATTGTCCATCGACATATCAAAAATTGATATGTCGATGGACAATCGGGGGGCCGTATCGGATTCGCGGCCCCCCGATTGTCCATCGACATATCAAAAATTGATATGTCGATGGACAATCGGGGGGCCGTATCGGATTCGCGGCCCCCCGATTGTCCATCGACATATCAAAAATTGATATGTCGATGGACAATCGGGGGGCCGTATCGGATTCGCGGCCCCCCGATTGTCCATCGACATATCAAAAATTGATATGTCGATGGACAATCGGGGGGCCGTATCGGATTCGCGGCCCCCCGATTGTCCATCGACATATCAAAAATTGATATGTCGATGGACAATCGGGGGGCCGTATCGGATTCGCGGCCCCCCGATTGTCCATCGACATATCAAAAATTGATATGTCGATGGACAATCGGGGGGCCGTATCGGATTCGCGGCCCCCCGATTGTCCATCGACATATCAAAAATTGATATGTCGATGGACAATCGGGGGGCCGTATCGGATTCGCGGCCCCCCGATTGTCCATCGACATATCAAAAATTGATATGTCGATGGACAATCGGGGGGCCGTATCGGATTCGCGGCCCCCCGATTGTCCATCGACATATCAAAAATTGATATGTCGATGGACAATCGGGGGGCCGTATCGGATTCGCGGCCCCCCGATTGTCCATCGACATATCAAAAATTGATATGTCGATGGACAATCGGGGGGCCGTATCGGATTCGCGGCCCCCCGATTGTCCATCGACATATCAAAAATTGATATGTCGATGGACAATCGGGGGGCCGTATCGGATTCGCGGCCCCCCGATTGTCCATCGACATATCAAAAATTGATATGTCGATGGACAATCGGGGGGCCGTATCGGATTCGCGGCCCCCCGATTGTCCATCGACATATCAAAAATTGATATGTCGATGGACAATCGGGGGGCCGTATCGGATTCGCGGCCCCCCGATTGTCCATCGACATATCAAAAATTGATATGTCGATGGACAATCGGGGGGCCGTATCGGATTCGCGGCCCCCCGATTGTCCATCGACATATCAAAAATTGATATGTCGATGGACAATCGGGGGGCCGTATCGGATTCGCGGCCCCCCGATTGTCCATCGACATATCAAAAATTGATATGTCGATGGACAATCGGGGGGCCGTATCGGATTCGCGGCCCCCCGATTGTCCATCGACATATCAAAAATTGATATGTCGATGGACAATCGGGGGGCCGTATCGGATTCGCGGCCCCCCGATTGTCCATCGACATATCAAAAATTGATATGTCGATGGACAATCGGGGGGCCGTATCGGATTCGCGGCCCCCCGATTGTCCATCGACATATCAAAAATTGATATGTCGATGGACAATCGGGGGGCCGTATCGGATTCGCGGCCCCCCGATTGTCCATCGACATATCAAAAATTGATATGTCGATGGACAATCGGGGGGCCGTATCGGATTCGCGGCCCCCCGATTGTCCATCGACATATCAAAAATTGATATGTCGATGGACAATCGGGGGGCCGTATCGGATTCGCGGCCCCCCGATTGTCCATCGACATATCAAAAATTGATATGTCGATGGACAATCGGGGGGCCGTATCGGATTCGCGGCCCCCCGATTGTCCATCGACATATCAAAAATTGATATGTCGATGGACAATCGGGGGGCCGTATCGGATTCGCGGCCCCCCGATTGTCCATCGACATATCAAAAATTGATATGTCGCACGTGAGCGAGGTCATGCCCCCGCATCTTCCCTCCGTGTTGCGGTCGCCCCGCTAGTTTGGTTCCCCCCGAATTCGTCGACTGTGCGGCGTCAACTGTGAGTGGCAAATTTGCCATGACGGGGGGACCGCAAAGAATTCGGCCCCCCCCGAATGCACATTCGGGGGGCATGCGGGGCCCCCGCCAAGGGGTCTTTTTGTGAGTTTTTAAAACTCGGAGGTTTTGACTGGGAAGACTTAAAGTCTGAGGGTGTTTTCGGGAATTTCGCGAACTTCAAGATGGTTTTTGGAATTTACCCTTGTTTATTTTGCTCCCACAGTCCTCCGTGTTTGACGTGTCATTGTAAATTATTTTCTAGGAAGCAGCAAAACTGGTAGCACGGAGGAATGATAAGTAAAGACGAATTCGGTGTTATGGACTCTAATAAAGTTAATCCACAATTTCAAATAAATGAAATTAGAACTCATCCGGGTTACATGAATAACAAAATCGAATCAAACCCTGAGATGTAGGTCGAATAAAATTAAAATGTTTTCACGGTTGAGTTTGGACTGAATCACCGCTTGAGTTCGAATTTCGAACCAAATTTAAATTAGATTTTGGACCAAAAACATTGGGTTTCGAGTTAAATTTGTTTCACCAATTCGCTCGGCTCTACCTACCAATAACTTATAGTTTTTTTATTACTCAACTCCACTCTCTTGCAAATTTTATTTGTAAAAAATTAATGCTACTTTGATATTTTAATGGACACGTGGCAATAAATCGAGGGTCGACTCTTTGGAAAATTAACCTAACTCCGAAGTATGACACATCATTATATTCTAACAACTCCTTGATCGATGATCATCATAGGTGATGTAGCAGATTCTGCAATTTTAGGAGTACATCAACATAGACATTCACTCGAGTTTCCACCACTCTATCTTCTTATTTTGGTTGTTATGCCATTGTGAAGAAGAAAAGATTGCCCTTTTTTTTTTATGAAATTATTGGATTTGTTTTGTTAGCTCACTCTGATTATGCATCTATTATTAACCGGTCGACATTTAGCTATTACTAGTGTATGATCATTATTGTCTTCATTTTTATATCAAGGATCATTTATAATTTGATCTTCTTCGTATGTTACTCGATGTAGAGCAATTAATATACTGCATATCTGGGTTTTGTTTCTGCATTCGATCATTCAAGTACAACCCCACGGTTTTGAAGAATTACTTGTAAGCATCAAAATCCATGCTTTATTATTCTTTACATCTCGTCAGGGACTTTCAATCAACTTTTGACTCAACTACAACTTTAAGAAATTAAGCTTTAAACATTCTTCTCAGAGAATTGTGATCTAGTCATGTTTACCTTCCAAAGTCTTGTCTAGGTGCAACTTACAACTTATGGGAACATGGTATTGGATCACTAAATAGTATCAAAATTTCATTGTGAAAAACCTCCGAGAGCACCCAGTTCCTGAAATATGCTGAACAGGTTGACCAGAGAGTTTATGTTGTTGACCGGCATGATAGACCTAAAGTTATAGTGGTCAGCCTAACGTGTTCAAAAATCTCCCAATGGTCATGAACCAAAAGCAGATGCTGATATTATTAGTGAGTTTGCTTCTTAGGAAACTTTTGTAGCATATATTGATTCTCACTATGCCGGTAGCTCTTGGTGTTTACTTTTGGATGCCCAGACACGAAGAGCGGACGTCTGCCATGGATGCCCAAAGCGAGATGTGGAAGCTCAATCCCAAGCGAATGTTTTTCAAACTTAATTTGCGAACGTCCATAGATTGTTGCAAACACCTGTCGCGAACACTCAGAAAAGCCTCACAAAAGTTCTGTTCAGAGACAAGAATTTCAAATAGATGCTTCTACGGACGCCCGATCACAAAGTGTGGATGCTTAGTGTGGTAGTCCACAACTTTGTAGAAGCTAATCACCTCATTGATGTATCTAACGGTAATCTAATGGCTATATAGTGGATGGCCAGATAAATAGTAGAGCACATCCGCTGTTCGAGAAATTTCAAGAGGACTATAAATATGAGCTTACTATGTTGTGCATCTTACAATTTTTTCTTGGAAAATATAGAGATTTATTCTCAATTGTATAGCCTAACTTTCTCATTTTAACACTGTATATTTTATACTTGTGAGAGTTTGGGTTTTTTTGAGCTAAAACCTTCAAAATACTTTTCGGTTTTTACTTGTTGAATGATTAAAGGGACACCCATGAAGAGTCAGTATAAAATTTGGTTGATGTTCGAAAGATCAATTAGTTATAATCAAAAGAGTTATAATGAAAGAAATCTTCAAATAGTAGCCTAGAGTACATACCAAGGTAAGGTTGGCAAAATTGTAGTAACAAATCGTTTGTCTTCTCTTCTCTTACTCTCTTATTTATTTTTGTTGTCTTTGGTTGTATATTTAACTTAACAAATCTTGTTAAGAGATAAAATAGATTAATTTGAGATAGTAAATTATTAGAATTTCAACTACACAAAAAAGTTAGTAAATCTAATTCACTTCCCTTTTAGGTTAATATCGATCCTTTAGTTTGTTATTTGCATTTAATTTTGCATATTTAAATATTTGGTTAAAAGACAATATTGTTTAATTTTATTATGTAGATTTAAGTTTGGTTTATAAACAGACTATGATCACATCATACGTAATTTTCTACACACTCATACTTGATCTGTTATTTGATTTTTGTACAAAAAATTTATATCGTATTAAAATTACTGCAAATGTACAATGTCAAGTTTTGTAATATAATGATGAATAGGGTTGTTGAATGCACATGGAATATGTAATTTATCAATTTCCACAAAGTACTGATATAATCAATTCTAACTTTATCTAGACAATTTAAAACATGATTTTGAAAACTAAAACAAAATAAACAAAATAATTCAAATCACCAACGAAAAATTTTTAATTCAGAAAAGATCCAGATAATAGATTTTACAAATATTTATCAAATTATTTATCAGACCAATATTTTTTAGTTGAACAATTATTTATAAATTGAAAACTCTAATTTGTTAAACTACATCTCTCATGTGTCAAGCTAACATTAATTCCTAAAATCACAATTTCAATATCTCTATAAAAATCATTATTTTAGTTATTCAATAACATGCAATGGTTTTCTATTTGATTTAACAAAATTCTAATACTCTCTCGAACTATTCGAACTTTATGTTGTAATACTAAGATCGTATTCAGAATTACCTCTCTCAAGTGTCAAATCTTAAATATAAAATTATTCAATATGTGGCTAGTCTGCAAGTGTACGAGTCGCAACAAGTAATAATGAGTGTTGTGAAAAATATTACAAATAAACATTAATTTCAACTAATGAAATAATGAGTGTTGTGAAAAATAGAGTGTCGAACCCACGAAGACATTTTAATTAATGATCAAATTAATTAATTTTAATTCTAAATTGAACACACGATTAATTGTCAAGTGATGAGAATTAAATTAAAATATAAAACTGATTCAACTAATTAAAATAAACTAATGTAAATTAAATGATTGAATAAAGTGTGATTAAGTTCGATGAATAAAAACCTAGATGAATAAAAACCTAAGTACTACGATTTCACCAAGATAATGTTTATTCAGATTTTTCTAATTTCATTCATCAATATCCTTCCTATATTGATGGTCGATTTCACTAAAAACTCAAACAATCTATTTCTAGCATTGTCCAATTTATTTAACTAATGGGCTTTCACATCTTGGTCTCAAACCCTAACATTAATTAAATACAATAAACTCGAGAAATCACAAAGACCACACCAATACCGTAACTATCTCTAGCTTACGCATATTAATGACATTAATTGCATTACTTAAGTGTTCATAACCTCTTAGTCTATAAATAATTAAAAATATCATGTAAATATTGGCAAAAAATTTACAAGCATTAAGATTAAGAATTCATGCATGAACAATATTGAAAGAATTATTGAGAGAATTGAATTAATCAGAAAAACTATAAATAAACATCGTCCCGCTACATTGTAGTCCTAGAAAGAAAATTAGTTCATGACGGAGAAAAGAGAAACAAAAATAAATATAGTAGAATTCATAAGTTCATAAGAGAATAGAGAAAAAGAAAAACTCAGTTTGTCAATTCGAAGTCGTCTTCCCGTTACTCTAGCTCTGTTCCCGTCTCCGTCTTTTTTTCGTCCGTACTTTTTTGGGATCCCCCGATTCACTTATAACCTAATTATCAAATAGTCATCGTCACACGATCAACGATTAAGATTAAAACAATTAAAATTCAAAACTTGAAATTTTATTCCCGCGACAACATATCAATCACCCAAGTGGGGTGAATTATCAGCTGTCATACTGTTTTGAACGTCGCAAATCACTTCACAGGGCGAACGATCGGCTTATTGGGGCAAATTATCGCCGCTTCCACTGTAGATTTATTCACATTCGATTATTGGGGCGATCAAATGTCCTGTTGGGGCGAATTATCGCCGCTTTCTCTGGTTCTCTTCACTTGGGGCGAAGTTTCAGCTGCTGGGGCGATTGATCGCCCTATTTGGGGCGAACGATCGCCGATTCCTCATTGTCAAGTGCCTTAAACATGTTTTCTCAACACACTCTTCTAATTGCGTTTTCTTTTTGTGGGAACTTAACCTGTATATTGCATCTAATCTAGCACTTGCACAAAATTTAAATTCTTCCCACATTGAGTTAAACTTTCTCAAATCAAGTATAAACAAGTACAAAAATGTGTAAAATACACACTTATCACACCCCAAACATGAATGAAAAGCTTATCCTCAAGCGAACAAAATTAAGCACAAATCTTAACAGATATATAACTCCATTTCCATTTAATATGTACAAAACAATATACTGGTAAAACTATCTTAATCAAAGTTTTTGGTAATTCGTCGCAGCTTGAAAAAGATATATATATATATATATATATATATATATATATATATATATATATATATATATATATATATATATATATATATATATATATATATATATATATATATATATATATATATATATATATATATATATATATATATATATAATTTGTCTCCTAACTGTTCGGTTAACTAATGTAGCTACGGAAAAAAAAATGTATTCACACCTCACTTGGAATCACTCAACTCACTCTAATCATTCAACGACCTTGCCCACCATCCACTAGTAGCAAAATAGCAATTAATCAAACGAAGAGTCGATAGTTTTAAAAGCTTGTAATGTAGGTTATGTTACATGGTAGAAATTTTATTGAGTCAAAAGAATACTTAGAGCACACTCATCATTCCTTATTTCATCCACTCAATAATTTCTTCTAATCACAATCACTCTTAATCCCACTCAAAACTTTCTTTTAAACACTCACCCCCCAACTTAGCTCGATCAATATTATCCGAACTAAAACTCTTTTGTCATAATTATATATATATATATATATATATATATATATATATATATATATATATATATATATATATATATATATATATATATATATATATATATATATATATATATATATATATATATATATATATATATATATATATATATATATATATATATATATATATATATATATATATATATATATATATATATATATATATATATATATATATATATATATATATATATATATATATATATATATATATATATATATATATATATATATATATATATATATATATATATATATATATATATATATATATATATATATATATATATATATATATATATATATATATATATATATATATATATATATATATATATATATATATATATATATATATATATATATATATATATATATATATATATATATATATATATATATATATATATATATATATATATATATATATATATATATATATATATATATATATATATATATATATATATATATATATATATATATATATATATATATATATATATATATATATATATATATATATATATATATATATATATATATATATATATATATATATATATATATATATATATATATATATATATATATATATATATATATATATATATATATATATATATATATATATATATATATATATATATATATATATATATATATATATATATATATATATATATATATATATATATATATATATATATATATATATATATATATATATATATATATATATATATATATATATATATATATATATATATATATATATATATATATATATATATATATATATATATATATATATATATATATATATATATATATATATATATATATATATATATATATATATATATATATATATATATATATATATATATATATATATATATATATATATAGCTAGGTTGAAATAGGTACAAGGAACGGTGAATATTAGGCTCAAAAGGGTGACTAAGAGTGTCATTAAATGACACAATAAGGTAAGTCAAGAAAACTCAAAAGGTTCAATGATGTGCTAAGTCATTCTCTTAGTTTTGAACAATTTCAATTCGCATTCGTGGATGTTAGGCAAAACCAAGAAAGATTTTCACCTTACTCTCACTCATTCAATTTTTCTGGAGCTACACTCCCTCACTTTGTTTGGGCTTTGATATATGTAGACTGCATGAGTATAACACCAACAAATCAAGTCAAACAAGAATGAAAATCGTGTGCAAAATTTTGAGTTTAACTTCGTAAGCTCAAGTCAATGCAACTCACACAAATCAATCTTTTACTTAGAATTTTTCTAGGATCTAAAGCATGAATTTATTCAAAATTTTAAATCATGGACACCTCGACCAAGATTTCAGATTGCATAATCATAATATAGCACAAAATATAGCAAAGTCATAAAGAAAGCTAAAATCACCCCCAAAAATTAAAACAAACATTGTCCTCAATGCATAAAATAAACTAAAAAGTAGGTAAAAAATAGCGTACCTCATGACATGTCGGGCTAATCGTTGTCATCACCCTCTTGTGGAGAGTGATATGGTCTCAATAGGTGCTTCGGTAAGATGGGTAAATGTGGTGTGGCTGGATCAGAATGGTCATAATGAGCATTTAATGCTCTTACATATCGTGCAAAGAAAGTTGTCTGCTCTAGTGAATGATTTTGCATATTCCTCAACCAATGTTCTATGCGGCTGTGATCTTGTGATAACTGTGTTTGTTGAACATAAATATTTTCCAGTCTTTGTCTTACATCGTGTTCAAAACTAGTTTATTGAGCAACCAGATTGGCAAACATTTGGCCTTGTTAGATGTTGAGATTTTCCAACATCTGCCCCATATCGTTAGTTGAGTAAGAGCGAGATGGCACGACAGATGATGAAGAGGCGCCTTGATTGGGTGGCATAGTTGATTGGTTTTCATATTGCTGTTTTCGACGAGCCTCGGCGCAGTCCCTTTTTGTCTGTGCTATGCTACATTGTGCACCCGTCATAGTACCATCTTTGATGTGTCGGCTACAAGGCAAAGACATTAATTGATGAGGAATTTCATCATTAGCATCATGCTCAATGAATTATAATCCATTGTTTCTAGCTTTATTATACAGACACTTAGCTATTCTAGAAAAATTTGAGGAGCCATAAACCCTTTGTTGGATCCACGGTTCGTCAGTTGAGTTCATAGGGACATTCTCTGCAGCGTATAGGTGCGTCATGAAGATGGGGTGTATATGGCCAGTAGTGGTGGAACCCTTATGATATGTGCTAATATTATTGTGGATAATTCGCCCAACGTTTATGGATCGACCAGTGAGAATACAATACAGGAGTACTACCCGCTCTTTGGTGATCTCATAATTTTAGGACGTCGGCATCAAGTTTCCCCTAATGAACTTGCACCAAGGTTGAGCGTAACAGTTGAGATAGCTTAATATCAAGTGTAATGGTTGAGCTGGATTGACCACTGAGTAAACCCACTGTGATAATCATCTTCATTTAAGTTATCCAAACCAAGCTTGGCATTAATGATCTCGGTTGAGAAGTGGATGATCTTGTTGCGAACTTGAATGGTCCTATCTGAATTTGATGCCATGAGATTTGCGTAGAATTCCCAAACGACACTTACGTTCGCATTACCACCTAATACAACAAGTGTCTCCCATCGCGTAGAATTCCCAAACGACACGTACGTTCGCATCACCACCTATTACAACAAGTGTCTCTCATCGTCTTTTCCTAAGCATGTCTAAAATATCTCTATCAGACTGATAGGTTGAAATTGGATTTCACATATAAGAGGTTTATCTTTGGTCATGAAATCCGTGAAGTATTTCCTTATTTCAGAGTTGATGAATGAGTGATCAATTTGACTGACTAGAGCTGAGTTTGAAGAAGCTTTTAAACGTTTTGGTGGCATCTTTTCAACCTCTCTCTGCATACAAGATACTAAACACCAAACCAAGATTAAGAGCACACGAGTACCTATTTGTGTAGGAGAAATTCCAACTCACAAAAGATGAAGAAAATTATCAATTTTTAAAACTTAGAATTCTCATAGGCATTTCATCGAACAAGTGGTGTGCACAGTTATAAAACTTCACTAACAATTATTTTTGTATCCCAAACCAACCTCAAGTTTAGAATTCAGCATTAAAAATCAAATAATGCAGCCCAAATTTGACAACATGAAGCAAAAAGGGTCATCTCAATACCAAGTAAATTTCAAATAATATTTAATTAAATTAGTAAATTGTGGAAGAATTAGAACCTAGTCGGATGGCTGAGATGTGCAAAGTTTCGAAGGAAGAGTCGAAGGTCGAAACTGTGAAGGTGTCAACAGTCGTCAGTGTTGAGGAAAATCGTTGGTTGCTCTCGACTGTGCAACTAGCTTTAGCCGGGAGGCGCTGTGAAGATTGACGGGAGCTTTGGCGGTTTTGGGCATTGAGTTATGTCGTTGGGAGCTTCGGTTGAAGAGGCGATTACTCGGAAGGGCAAGCGATTGCTTTTATTTTATTTTATTATTTTATTATTTATTATTTTTTGTTCAATAAAATAAAATAAATAAGCAAAACTAAAATTAAAGTAAATTTTAAACTTTACACTAAAAAACAAGGATATTGGGCGGTTTTCCTTCCACTGAGCGCTTGTATTTGTTGTCGACAGTCCGACATTGTGCTTCTTCATTTTGGGTGAAGATAGATGACGGACTTTGCACTCTCAAATGTACCGCCCCAATATGGTTTGAACCGTTGTCCACTAACTTTGAATGTAGATTTATCTTCAACTTGAATTTGAATGGCGCCATGATGAAATACTTTAATTACTGTGAATGGGCCTAACCATCTTGACTTGAGCTTGTCGGAAAATAGACGAAGGCGAGAATTAAGTAATAAAACTTGCTGTCCCGACACAAATTCCTTTGGCACAATGTGTTTATCATGTCATGCCTTCGTATTTTCTTTATAAATTCTAGCATTTTCATAGGATTTTCTTCTAAATTCATCTAACTCGTTTAGTTGTAAAAGTTTTACTTCTCCTGTTGCTTGTAGTTCCATGTTTAAATTCTTTATAGCCCACAAGGCACAATGCTCTAGTTCCACTAGGAGATGATAGGCTTTATCAAAAACCACACGGTATGGTGACATACCTAACGGCATTTTGAATGCCGTTCGATATGCCAATAGAGAATCATCTAGCTTGCGTGACCAATCTTTGCGTGACGAGCTTACTGTCTATTGAAGAATTAGGTTGGTCTCTCTATTTGAAACTTCGGCTTGCCCATTGGATTGCGGATGATATCTAAGAGCCTTGCGATGCTTCACACCATATTTTAACAATAAAGCTTCAAATTGTTTATTACAAAAATGTGTACCTTCATCGCTAATGATAGCCCTCGAAACGCCGAATCGAGTGAAAATATTTTTGCGAAAAAAATTGAGCACCACCTTGTCGTCATTGGTCAGTGTAGCGGCTGCCTCCACTCATTTTGACACATAATCGACGGCTAGAAGAATATATTTGTCATTGAAGGAAGCAGGAAATGGACCTATGAAATCGATCCCCCCAAACATCAAATAACTCTACTTCAATAATATTGGTTAGCGACATCTCATCGCGGCGTGAAATATTGCCAGTGCGCTGGCAATGATCACAAGAAACGGCAAACAAATGAGCATCTTTAAAAAGAGTATGCCAATAAAAGTCACATTGTAACACTTTTGCTGTTGTTCGCTTTCCATCAAAATGACTCCCACATTCTAGTGAATGACAATGTCTCAATATATTCCTCTTCTGGAACACACCGCCTTTTGATTTGGTCAGCATAATGCTTGTAAAGAAAGGGCTCCTCCCAATAATAGTGTTTATCATCGGCAAAGAATTTCTTTCTTTGGAATGAAAAGAGCTCGATAGGAATAATTTTACTTGCAATGAAATTGACGATATCCGCATACCATGGTGCATTATCAATGCCAAAATGTTGCTCATCTGGAAAAGTATCGACAATTGATATTCCATCATTTTTCACTAGTTCTTGAGGTTCGAGTCTCGATAAATGATCTGCCACTAAATTCTCCATGCCTTTCTTGTCTTTTATTTCAATGTCAAATTCTTAGAGTAGTAAGACCCAATGAATGAGGCGTGGTTTTGCATCCTTTTTAACCATAAGGTATTTAATAGCTGAATGATCAGTGAAGACTATTACCTTATTGCCAGTAAGATATAGCTGAAATTTGTTGAAGGCGGAAAACCAGTACAAGTAACTCGTTTTCTGTTGTGGCATAATTCAACTAGGCTTCATTGAGGACTCGACTAGCATAATATATAGTGCGGAACAACTTATCTTTGTGCTACCCCAAAACTGTTTAAATTGCAAAATCACTTGCATCGCTCATAATTTCGAATGGAAAATCTCAATCTAGTGCTACAACAATGGGTGCGGAAATGAGCTTCTTTTTCAACAAATTGAATGTAGCTAAACACTCCTCATCAAAATTCAACTCCACATCCTTTTCTAGCAAATTACACAACGGCTTGGTAATTTTGCTAAAATCCTTGATGAATCTGCGATAAAATCTAGCGTGTCCCAAAAAACTGTGCACGCCTTTTACCGAGACAGGTGGTGGTAGCTTCTTAATCGTTTCAATCTTGGCATGATCTACTTCTATATCTTTGGAAGATACCCGGTGGCCTAATACAATTCCTTCATGTACCATAAAATGGCACTTCTCCCAATTCAATACCAAATTTGTTTCTTCACAGCGCTGCAACACCATATCCAAATTCTCTAGACATCGATCAAAAGACGACCCAAAAACAAAAAAATCATCCATAAATATCTCAATAATGCACTCGACCATGTTAAAAAATATAGCCATCATACATCGTTGAAATGTGACAGGGGTGTTACAAAGACCAAATGGCATTTGCTAGAATGCGAAGGTACCATAAGGGCAGGTGAATGTGGTCTTCTCTTGATCTTAGGGAGCTATGGCTATTTGATTGTACTCGGAGTATCCATCAAGAAAGCAATAAAATTCGTGCATCGAGAGTCTATCAAGCATTTGATCAATAAAAGGAAGCGAGAAGTGCCTTTCCTTGTAGCATTGTTTAGCTTCCTTTAATCCATACAAATGCGCCAAACGGTGGCAGTGCGAGTTAGAATGAGCTCATTATTACCGTTTTGCACTACTGTCATTCCTCCCTTTTAGGTACAATTTGGATGGGGCTAACCCACGAGCTATCGGAAATTGGGTATATCACCCCAGCATCCAACCACTTTAAAATTTCTTTGCACACTACTTATTTCATGGTGGGATTGAAGCATCGTTGGTGTTCTACCAAAGGCTTGTGATCTTCTTCCATAAGGATTCTATGCATGCAAAATGAAGAACTTATACCCTTTATATCTGCTAAAGTCCATCAAATTACCAATTTAAACTTTCAAAGAACCTGGAGTAACTTATCTCCTTCTTCAGTTGATAGGGTTGCAGAGATAATTACCGATAAATAAGATGGAGCTTATAAGTAAACATATTTTAAATGTGAAGGCAGTGGCTTTAACTCGAGCATTGACAGTTGCTCAATAGATAACAACGTGCGTGGCGGACCTTCACCCAAAGTTTCATATTATTTTCTTCTATTCGGCTCATAAGAATCCATCCACAACGTATAACCAAGTACTTTATTATCCCTTTCCAGAGAATAATCTTGACCAACCATACATACTTCTAAAAGGTCTTCTGGCTGAAGCAAAGCTTCATCTGCTACTGAATTGATTACTTCAATGCAAAAAACATCATCATTCTTCCCCAGATACTTAATGGCCTTGAACACATTAAATGTGACTTCTGCATCCTGAACTCTCAAGATCAACTCACCTTTTTGCACATCAATAAGAGCTCGACCCGTAGCAAGAAAAGGTCTACCCAAAATAATCGGCACATCCCTATCCTCTTCCATATCAAGCACAATAAAATCAGCAGATAATATAAATTTATCTACCTTCACAATCACATCCTCAATGATTCCCCTCGGGTGTTTAATCGATTGATCTGCCATTAGTAATGTGCACCCTCATCAGCTTCGCTTCACCTAGACCAAGTCTCCAAAATATAGATAGAGGCACAAGTTTAATGCTAGCTCCCAAATCACAAAGTGCCCTTTCAAACACGGAATTCCCAATCTCGCACGGCACCGGCTTCCTGGATCTTTTAGCTTTTGAGGAAGCTTCCTCTGAAAGATGGCGCTGCACTCTACAGTAAGTGGAATAGTACCAGTATCTTCTGCTTGTGAGAGATAATATTTTTCATAAATTTAGCATAACTCGGCATTTGTTCTAAAGTATCAGCGAATGAAATATTAATGTGGAGCTTTTTGAAAATATCAAGGAACTTAGAAAACTATTTATCGAGCTTCACATTCTTCAATCTTTGCAGAAATGACACTTTAGTTGGAGTTGCTTGCACCGGAGAAGGATTAGATGGTAGAGATTTTTTAGCTTCATTTTCAATTGTACCCTCATTAGCAACTTTAGGGACACCTGACTCTTTTTGCACCGGTTCAATTACAGCTCATCGACGAGTGGTAATTACATTACATTGGTCTTTCAGATTTACTTCGGTGTTGCTATGTAGTAAACCTTAAGGCCTCCCATTAATGACACAAGCAATTTGACCAAGTTAATTCTCGAGACTTTGAATTTGAGTCAATTGATTCTGCATCATTGTATGAGTTTTGGTCATAAATTGCATAAAGGCTGGCTCGTGATCTTTTTTTTTTCTCAAATTGTTGGGTCCATCAAATTGTTGAGATGGACCCGATTGCGATGCTTTAGGTATTTGCATAGTATTTTAGGAATTCTGCCATGAGAAATTCGGATGTTGTCACCACCCTGGATTATAAGCGTTGGAGTTGGGATTACCTTGCCGATTAAAATTCCTCATGTAGCTAACTTGTTCTGTAGATTCATTCGGCAAAGGATTGCCCATTTAGCATGCTTCACTCGGGTGCAGTCCCTGACATTGTTGACAATTAGATATCGGTGTTTTCCCCACGCTAGCCGCCATATGGGATTTATGTAGTTGTTTAGTCAATGAAGCAACTTGTAATGTTAAGGCTTTCTGTAGCATCCCTTAACACTATTCCTAATTTCCCGTATTATTTTTTTTTATCCTTATAAACTTTAAGTTTAACGTTTAAGCAGAAAACCATTTGAAAACCTTTTAATAAAACGTATTTAAAGTAAAGAAAACTAAGAAACAATTAAATTAAAACTATAAAATAGAGAAGCAATCGTTGGAGGGCAAAGGGACAATCGTCCCAAAAACTACAGGGGTGATCGATCGCTCCAATGCTAGGCGATCGATCGCCAAAAATGAAAATGGAGGGGCGATCGATCGCCCCTCACATTGGCGATCGATCGCCACACTCTCTGGAATTTCCAGAGAGTGGCAATCACCATTGCCGCCGATCGATCGCTCCTTAGGCGATCGATTGGCAGCCTCCCTGGAATCCAAAATTTCCAGGGAGCTCGCCTCCTATTTCTCCTTTCTTTCCTGCTAATTTTCTTACCACACATACACACTGATGGGAATTGGGGTGCCACAATGACACTCAAACCTCACATTTGCAGAAGCCAAAAGAGAAGAAGAAAAAAATGCATGAAAATAGTGGCAAAAAATTTGACGAAAACAGAGGCGATTTGGAGTAACACGAAAGATGGCGTAATATTGATTTCATGATGTGGGTGTTGTGCAGAAATATGCAAAAATGGAAGATGAAATGAAGGAAGGCCCGCAGCTGTCCCAACGCTTGAGCGTTTGGGAGAAGAACTCCAACGTTGTAGAAGGAGGTGCCAGCGAAGGGCACTCGGTTCTTGCTCATATTCAGTTTCCGCTCTTTGAAAGAGAGGAGTGAAAATAAGGCTAAGAATAACCCCTAGCAACCGAGGGCTCGGGGCACAATACAATGGTTCACCCATGGTGCTGCGCACCGGTGAAACCAGAGAGGGGCTCTCTCTCTCCTCACGGAGGTCACTCCGACAAGGAAGAAAAACTCTTCTGTATTTCCAAAAATTCGAATCTACTATTACAGGGTTACCGTGGAAGCTAAATACATCGAAAAGAAGATTGAGACTTCTGGCGAGGGCGATGGAAGGTGACTGGCAGATGACCGTTGGCGAAGAAGGATGTAGCCGTTGGCGTGAATTGGCTGAGGCATGAAGAATGATATAACCGGTTTTGGTCTCTCGGCTAAATGGCGTGGAGCGGTTCAGCATGCTTCTCACGTGGATGAGTGGCAGTAGCTCTTGCTGATGTGTCCATATGCTGATATGGCATCCCACTTGTCCTCATTAGCTGCTGACGTGGCTCTTACTGATGATGTGGTAGCTCCACTTTCGATCTCGCTTTATCTTCCATTTTCCTAAGGCATTATCGATTATATAACCTAGACAAATATTATGCTACGAGTTTTCCCAAAAACGAGGGTTTTAAATTACAAATAAAATAAAACGAAAGCTTGGTTACAAAAGTTGAATTTTAAGGAAAACAAATTCCTTCTTCATTCCAAGCTTCGAAAAGCCAATTTACCTACAAAATTCCACAAGTCCATTAGATAGATAAAATAAATAAAATAAATATATACCTTGACTTGTGTTTTAACGGTTCGGACCGTAGGCACATTATGGTAGGTCATTGGACCCCGGGGCATATCATCCCCTCCCGGTTGTTGAGGATTTGACCTCAAATCCAATGGTTGACTCACCGGGGAACATTACAACACTAGGGATAAAATTTCTCTACTAAAAGCTTAAACAATAAACCATAGTAGACACAAAATAAAATTATCCTAAAGTTTGAATAATCATTTTACCATCCACAATGGTCTCAAATAAATTTCAAGATTAAATTGTTCATTGCAATAATTTAGAAAACAAGCATTCAAGATAAAATCAAGTTTGATACAAGCATATCGAACAATTTCATTTCTCATGCAAAACAAATAAGAAAATATTGAACCAAATGATATTTCAAAGAAAACAACACTTGGCTTCAAGCAATTCAAATTAAACTCAAAGAAATAATCAATCTTTTCGATCCAATGAGTAAGAACTAAGGATATTTCACAATTCAAGCAAACTAGGCATGTCACGACCCAAAGGGGACCCGCAACAGAACGGGGAACGACCCGGTCCGAAAAGGACTAGATCGCCCGACCCTTAACATCAAATTTCACCAAACGCAGCGGAATATTAACCAATTAAGATTTAGGGCCCAGACAGACAAATAAACAGGTCCAACAAGCGACACCAGATAATGTAATGATATATGTCCAAATAAAACAACACATATGAATTAAATACAACTGTAACACCCCGAACCCGCCCCGGGCCCGGTGCGCTACGTTGCTAAGCAACCCCGCATTTAAAACGTAATTTAAAAATAATTATCTTAAATATTTTGACTCGTTTTCGGGTTTTTCGAACCCTCGACATTTGTTGGAAAACGGGCCCACAATACGTTTAAAATACTTCGAAAAAATGTCGGGTCAAAACATTTTAGAAAACGGAGAAAATAAAAAAAAACAAAAAAATTGCCTAAGAAGGCTGCTGGGCGCGCAGCTGGGCGCCAGGCGCCCAGGCAGCGCGCTGCGTGAGCAGCACGCGCGCGCTGCTCGCGCGCTAAGCGCGCTACACGCGCTGCACGATCATGGCTACCACGATCGATCGTGGCTAAATGCCCGATCGATCGACCTTCTCAGGTTTTCTTCACCCAGAAACTTCCCGACCGCGACCTGTCGCGCCCCGGGCCCGACCGATCGGGCCGGCTCGGGTTTTCACCCCCCAAAAACACTTAAAACACCCAAAACTTCCCATTTTAACCTCACTTCGCCTCTCTTCACATTTCTACACTTTTCTACAATCCCGACACCTCCAAAATTCCGAAATTTTTACCATATCGTCCCGACGCATAAATCTTCAAATCCCGTGAAAATCTCGGAAAAACGAATTAACGCCTACCAAAAAAAAGAGCGAAGGCAACCCGACATATCAAATTTTTAAACAAAATCGCAATATAACGCTAACTTTCAAAATCCAAAACCGGAAACATGCCGTTAAAATACTATTTAAACAACCCAAATAACCAGATAACTCCAACTATAAATCAAACCCAATTCACCCAAACGACCTCCATCCTTCCGCCCATAACATTCACATTTGCCCGCACCGAAGTGCCTTAGTTGCCCGCACCGAAGTGCCTTAGTTGCCCGCACCGAAGTGCCTTATTTGCCCGCACCGAAGTGCCTTAGTTGCCCGCACCGAAGTGCCTTATTTGCCCGCACCGAAGTGCCTTATTTGCCCGCACCGAAGTGCCTTAGTTGCCCGCACCGAAGTGCCTTAGTTGCCCGCACCGAAGTGCCTTATTTGCCCGCACCGAAGTGCCTTATTTGCCCGCACCGAAGTGCCTTAGTTGCCCGCACCGAAGTGCCTTATTTGCCCGCACCGAAGTGCCTTAGTTGCCCGCACCGAAGTGCCTTAGTTGCCCGCACCGAAGTGCCTTATTTGCCCGCACCGAAGTGCCTTATTTGCCCGCACCGAAGTGCCTTATTTGCCCGCACCGAAGTGCCTTATTTGCCCGCACCGAAGTGCCTTAGTTGCCCGCACCGAAGTGCCTTAGTTGCCCGCACCGAAGTGCCTTAGTTGCCCGCACCGAAGTGCCTTATTTGCCCGCACCGAAGTGCCTTATTTGCCCGCACCGAAGTGCCTTATTTGCCCGCACCGAAGTGCCTTATTTGCCCGCACCGAAGTGCCTTAGTTGCCCGCACCGAAGTGCCTTAGTTGCCCGCACCGAAGTGCCTTATTTGCCCGCACCGAAGTGCCTTATTTGCCCGCACCGAAGTGCCTTAGTTGCCCGCACCGAAGTGCCTTATTTGCCCGCACCGAAGTGCCTTATTTGCCCGCACCGAAGTGCCTTAGTTGCCCGCACCGAAGTGCCTTATTTGCCCGCACCGAAGTGCCTTATTTGCCCGCACCGAAGTGCCTTATTTGCCCGCACCGAAGTGCCTTATTTGCCCGCACCGAAGTGCCTTATTTGCCCGCACCGAAGTGCCTTATTTGCCCGCACCGAAGTGCCTTAGTTGCCCGCACCGAAGTGCCTTAGTTGCCCGCACCGAAGTGCCTTAGTTGCCCGCACCGAAGTGCCTTAGTTGCCCGCACCGAAGTGCCTTATTTGCCCGCACCGAAGTGCCTTATTTGCCCGCACCGAAGTGCCTTATTTGCCCGCACCGAAGTGCCTTAGTTGCCCGCACCGAAGTGCCTTATTTGCCCGCACCGAAGTGCCTTAGTTGCCCGCACCGAAGTGCCTTATTTGCCCGCACCGAAGTGCCTTATTTGCCCGCACCGAAGTGCCTTATTTGCCCGCACCGAAGTGCCTTATTTGCCCGCACCGAAGTGCCTTAGTTGCCCGCACCGAAGTGCCTTAGTTGCCCGCACCGAAGTGCCTTATTTGCCCGCACCGAAGTGCCTTATTTGCCCGCACCGAAGTGCCTTATTTGCCCGCACCGAAGTGCCTTATTTGCCCGCACCGAAGTGCCTTATTTGCCCGCACCGAAGTGCCTTATTTGCCCGCACCGAAGTGCCTTATTTGCCCGCACCGAAGTGCCTTATTTGCCCGCACCGAAGTGCCTTAGTTGCCCGCACCGAAGTGCCTTATTTGCCCGCACCGAAGTGCCTTATTTGCCCGCACCGAAGTGCCTTAGTTGCCCGCACCGAAGTGCCTTATTTGCCCGCACCGAAGTGCCTTAGTTGCCCGCACCGAAGTGCCTTATTTGCCCGCACCGAAGTGCCTTAGTTGCCCGCACCGAAGTGCCTTAGTTGCCCGCACCGAAGTGCCTTAGTTGCCCGCACCGAAGTGCCTTATTTGCCCGCACCGAAGTGCCTTATTTGCCCGCACCGAAGTGCCTTATTTGCCCGCACCGAAGTGCCTTAGTTGCCCGCACCGAAGTGCCTTATTTGCCCGCACCGAAGTGCCTTAGTTGCCCGCACCGAAGTGCCTTATTTGCCCGCACCGAAGTGCATGTATGTGCCCGCACCGAAGTGCCTTAGTTGCCCGCACCGAAGTGCCTTATTTGCCCGCACCGAAGTGCCTTAGTTTGCCCGCACCGAAGTGCCTTATTTGCCCGCACCGAAGTGCCTTAACATCACACGCACAGACATACACGCGCACCACAACTCCACTCAACACAATGCAACACCTTAACATTCACACACACAGCAAACTCACTACACACAACAACTCAACTTACAACTTAACTCAATGCAAAAGCCGTAACACAACTCACACGAAGCAATAATAACTAATAGCCCTACCGTCCTGTGGTGTAGGCCCGAAGGCGAACGAAACACCCCACTACTTACCTGAACGCTCGGCTTCCACTTGCTCACGGCTATCGGCACTTCCTTCGTTCGACGACCTAATCCGCAGAAACTTAAATTGATAAGTTATCGATAATTCTAAAAGGTTTTTCTAGCTAAAACTAAATAATACCTAAATAACTTCACACTCCAAAACATTCAAACTCAATTTTCTACCCCACATCGACCGTCAAATCTTTAAACGGCCATAACTTTCTCGTTTTTCAACGGAATTCGACGTGCCACCCCAACTCGGAAACCTCTACACGTCTACTATCCATTGAATCACTCAATAACCAACAACCTATGGCAGCCCGAAATTCCCAAAGACAGAATCGGCCCTTTAGTGTTCTTCAACCATTTTTGTGGAACACTTCACCAATCCTCCATCTAACCCTCAATCTACCTAAACCAAGTCATTCAACAACTAAACCATCAAAATAAGAAAGAAATCTAACATCAACACTCAATTTTCGGAATCCCTAACCTAGGGTTTTCCAACATTAACCAAACTCAACCAAAACTCTCAAAAACACTCTCAAACTTCATCAAAAGCTATATAATTCAAAACCCATGTAAACTTACCTTGTATTGGCTTGAAAAACTGAAGAGAAGAGAGGAGGAGGCGTTGGCTATGGAGGAGAGGGAGAAAGCTCGATGGAGGAGGAGAAGATGAGAGAAAAATAACCCTTTTTCTCTTTTTATGCATTTATTGACCAAGGGAAATTACCACAAAGCCCTCCCCCCCATCACTTAATCCAACGCCAAACACAACACCTTTCCATCACAAATTTGATTGGTTAATACACATTTGACAATGTCAACTCAAACTCTCACCAATCACAAATTGTTTTAACTTCAAACCCTAACATTTTGACTTGTCAACCCTTTCCCCCACATTTCATTGTTTCCAACCTTTCATTCATAACATCAACCCTCTATCTGATTACTCTTAGGCCTACACGAAGTATAAAAATCTCGGGTGTTACAATCCACCCTCCTTACAAAAATTTTGTCCTCAAAATTTGACGTACCTGAACAATTCTAAATAACGTTCCATCATATCCTGTTGACGCTCCCACGTTGCTTCCTCAATGTTGTGGTTTCGCCACAGAACTTTTACCAATGGAATGTCCTTGTTGCGCAATTTCTTCACTGCATAATCCAATATTTCCACTGGTTTCTCCTCATAAGACAATGTAGGTTGCACTTCGACCTCCTGCTGTACCACCACGTGCGATGGATCCCTTAGGCATTTCCGTAGCATCGATACATGGAATACGTTATGCACTCCCTCCATCGAAGCTGGCAATTCCAACTGATACGCTGTCTTTCCCACACGCTTCACAATAGGGAAAGGACCAACAAATCGCGGGTTCAGCTTACCTCGCCTCCCGAATCTCATGACACCCTTAAATGGCGAGATTTTCAAGAAAACCTCATCGCCTACCTCAAATTCCAGCTTTCGTCTCCTACCATCGGCATAACTCTTTTGGCGACTCTGAGCTGTCAGAATGCGTTGCCGAATGAACTAGACTTTATCTGCGGTTTGCTGCACAATCTCTGGACCAATTAAACTAGATTCTCCTACCTCGTCCCAATAAAGAGGCGATCTGCATTTTCTCCCGTATAGAGCCTCATATGGAGCCATTCCAATAGTATCCTGATAACTATTGTTATATGAGAACTCCACCAAAGGTACATACCTACTCCAGGAACCCTGGAACTCAAGCACACACGCTCGAAGCATATCCTCAAGAGTCTGAATAGTCCGTTCAGATTGTCCGTCCGTCTGAGGATGAAAAGCAGTGCTGAAATTCAATCGAGTCCCAATCGCCTTATGTAGACTCTGCCAAAATTTTGAAGTGAACCTCGGGTCCCTATCTGATACAATCGAAGTCGGCACCCCATGTAATCTCACAATCTCCTGAATATAAAGTTCAGCAAGCTGATCCATACTGTATGTCATCTTCACCGGCAGAAAATGGGCTGACTTCGTTAAACGATCAACGATCACCCATATGCCATCAAATCCTTTCGTCGTCCTAGGCAATCCAACAACGAAGTCCATTGAAATCTGATCCCACTTCCATTCAGGAACTGGCAATGGCTGTAACTTCCCAGCAGGTCTCTGATGCTCTGCCTTCACCTGCTGACAAATCAAACATGTCTCTACAAATTCAGCCACTGACTTCTTCATACCAGGCCACCAATAGTGCTGCTTGAGGTCTCTGTACATCTTGGTACTCCCCGGATGAACAGAAAACCTCGACGAATGAGCTTCAACCAAAATTTCCTTCCGAAGTTGCTCGTCATTCGGAGCATACCACCGATTACGAAATTTCAAAATACCATCATCCGAGTAGCTAAACTCTGTTCTATCGTCAGACACCATACTCAGCTTGAATTTACTACACTCCAAATCTCCTTGTTGAGCTTCTCTAATTTTCTCCAAAACCGAAGGCTTCAGAGACAAAGCTGCTAAAAATGTTGTCACATCTGAAACCAGCTCCAAATCAAACCTCTGAATCTCCAATCGCAAAGGTTCAGACATACCAGCCTCCAAAGCTGAAACCGAAAGCATCTGCAACCACATTGGCTTTACCGGGGTGATACTTGATTTCCAAATCATAATCTTTCACGAACTCTAACCACCGCCGCTACCTCATATTTAGCTCCTTTTGAGTGAAGATATACTTCAGACTTTTATGATCTGAATATACCTCGCATTGCTGACCATAAAGGTAATGCCTCCAGATCTTTAAAGCAAAGACCACTGCTGCTAACTCCAAATCATGGGTCGGATAATTCTTCTCATAGGGCTTTAGCTGCCTCGAAGCATAGGCAATCACCTTGTCTTTCTTCATAAGTACACAACCCAACCCAATCCGCGAGGCATCACAATAAATACAAAATTTCTCCTCGGCCACTGGCAACGTTAAAATCGGAGCTGTCGTCAATTTCTGCTTCAAAGTCTGAAAGCTCAGTTCACATTCTTCAGACCACTCATAATTCACGTCTTTCCTGGTCAAGCGAGTCATCGGCGCTGCTATTTTAGAAAATCCATCAATAAACCTTCTGTAATAGCCAGCTAATCCCAGAAAACTCCGAATCTCACTGACATTCTTTGGCTGAGGCCAATCATTAATTGACTGAATCTTGGCCGGATCCACTGATATTTCACCACTCGAAATTACGTGACCAAGAAAATGCACCTTCGTCAACCAAAAGTCGCATTTAGATAACTTGGCATATAATTGATGCCGTCTCAAAGTTTCCAGTACTATTTTCAGATGCTCCCTATGCTCCTCTTCATTACTGGAATAAATCAAAATGTCATCGATAAACACGATTACAAACTTATCGAGATACTCTCTGAACACTCGATTCATTAGGTCCATAAAGGCGGCTGGAGCATTCGTCAAACCAAACGACATAACCAGGAACTCATAGTGTCCATACCGAGTCCTGAAAGCTGTTTTCGGAATATCCTGTGCTCTAACTTTCAATTGGTAGTATCCCGATCTCAAATCAATTTTTGAAAATATTTTAGCTTCTTGCAACTGATCAAATAGGTCATCTATCCTTGGCAATGGATACTTGTTTTTCACCGTTAGTTTGTTCAACTCCCGGTAATCAATGCACATACGAAGCGACCCGTCCTTTTTCTTAACAAACAACACAGGCGCTCCCCAGGGCAAAAAACTAGGGCGTATAAAGCCCTTATCGACCAATTCCTCCAATTGCTTTTTTAGTTCTTTTAATTCAGGCGGAGCCAACCTGTAAGGATTCTTCGACACCGGCTCTGCTCCAGGGTAAGTGTCAATTACGAACTCGATTTCCCGGTCCGGAGGTAGACCAGGCAAATCATCTAAAAACACTTCAGGAAAATCATGGACAATGTCTATCTCCTGAAGCTTAACTTCTACCAAAGACTGAGAATCTACAATAGTGGCAAGAAAACACGTAAACTCACCAATAACAGACTTACGAGCGTCCATGGGTGCCATAACTGAGAGTCTCTTTATGTTCTTCAAAGCTTGAAAAGAAAACTTTTCACCACTCAGAGGTTGGAAATTTACAGTCCCTGCTCTACAATCGATCATCGCATGGTGCCGAAATAACCAGTCCATACCGAGTATTACGTCATATCCAGTGATCCCCATAACGATCAAATCAGCGGGTAAAGTCTTCCTTCCGACCATTACCATACTGTTAGGCACTACTTGCGCAGAATGCATATACTCGCCGGATGGTAATTGCACAATATACGCACTTTCAGTCGGCTCCACCTCTAACTGTACTTTCGCCACAAATGCTACCGCTACGAAAGAATGGGACGCCCCTGAATCTATCAATGTAAACGCTGGTACTGAATTAACAATTACAGTACCTGAAATTACTGCAGGACGGTCCTCACTATCAGGCTCGATCATAGCAAAAATCCTCGGAGTAGCTCTAGCTGGACCTGGCTTCGAAGTAGGGCAATCCTTAGATACGTGACCTGTCTGGTTGCATGTAAAGCATCGGAGGACCCTCGGCTTTGGACAATCACGGGACATATGACCTGCTTCTAGACAATTGTAACATTTACCGGCGTATTGCCCACACTCGCCAGGATGGGACCTCGAACACTTGGGACACTGTCGAAATCCTTTTTTCGGTTGTTGCTGTGGCTTTTTACCTCCTCTCTGATCACTTAAATTTCCTCCTTGTCGTTTGGTCCCCTGTTGTTGAGAAGAAGACCCGCCTCTATTAAACTGGGCTGTGATTTCTCTAAACATCCTCTTCGGGTTCTCAGCAGATCTGGATAATTTATCCGCCGCTTCCTCCACTTCTAACGCCTTTGCCACCACCTCAGTAAACGAACTTTTAGAAATCCCAAAAGTCTTTACCAACATATAAATTTCGGGCTTCAGTCCTTGCACGAACCGAAAGATCTTGTCCGCTTCACGGTTGATCATGTGACCGGCAAACCGAGATAACAACTCAAACTGCTGAATGTAGTCACCCACCGATCCCGTCTGTTTAAGTGTCATGAATTCCATCCGTTTTGCTGCTTGAGCAGTTTCGTTGTAATACTTGTCGAAGAACAGATCTTTAAACTCCTTCCAAGTTAAAGCTTGATGACCGAGAGTGGACTCTATTGACTCCCACCAGCTCTGTGCGTTATTGATTAAATGGAAGGTGGCACACTTGACTTTGTTTACTTCCTCCACCTCGGCAACCTTGAACATATTCTCAATAGTGTGAATCCATCTGTCTGCAGCTGTAGGATCTGTTAATCTGCCCTCGTATGCTGGAGGGTTCAATCTCCGAAATCTATCCCCACTAGATCCTGTTCCAGCATGTCCAAGTCCCCCGTGCTCCATCAAAGTTCCAACTAGCTCTGCTTGTCGGGTAACCATATCCGCTAACTGCTTAACAGAGTCCTCTAGTGGATTTCTAGGTGGTTCGGGTTCATGCCTAGGTCTCCCGGGTCGTCTAGGGTTATGCATCTTACTTTAATCCTGAACCAAGTTAAAACAATCTAGCTTAGAAAAAAAACTAGCTAAGGAAAGAATACTTACAGTCGGTGAAGCACGTTGCGCGACGGCCGGCATTGTCGGGTAATTCTCTGAACGTTTCGACAACAAAAGCTCTGATACCAACTTGTAACGCCCCGAACCCGCCCCGGGCCCGGTGCGCTACGTTGCTAAGCAACCCCGCATTTAAAACGTAATTTAAAAATAATTATCTTAAATATTTTGACTCGTTTTCGGGTTTTTCGAACCCTCGACGTTTGTTGGAAAACGGGCCCACAATGCGTTTAAAATACTTCAAAAAATGTCGGGTCAAAACGTTTTAGAAAACGGGAGAAAATAAAAAAAAAACAAAAAAAATTGCCTAAGAAGGCTGCTGGGCGCGCAGCTGGGCGCCAGGCGTCCAGGCAGCGCGCTGCGTGAGCAGCACACGCGCGCTGCACGTGCTGCACTCGCGCGCGCGTGCGCGCGCTAGGGCGCACCAGCGCGCCCCAGCTCTTGGCTACCACGATCGATCGTGGCTAAATGCCCGATCGATCGGGCCTTCTCGGGTTTTCTTCACCCAGAAACTTCCCGACCGCGACTGGTCGCGCCCCGGGCCCGACCGATCGGGCCGGCTCGGGTTTTTCACCCCCAAAAACACTTAAAAACACCCAAAACTTCCCATTTTAACCTCACTTCACCTCTCTTCACATTTCTACACTTTTCTACAATCCCGACACCTCCAAAAATTCCGAAATTTTTACCATATCGTCCCGACGCATAAATCTTCAATCCCCGTGAAAATCTCGGAAAAACGAATTAAAACGCCTAACAAAAAAAATAGCGAAGGCAACCCGACATATCAAATTTTTAAACCAAAAATCGGCAATATAACGGCTAAATTTTCAAAATCCAAAACCTGAGAAACATTGCCGTTAAAATACGATTTAAAACAACCAAATAACCAGATAACTCCAAACTATATACATCAAACCCAATTCAACCAAACGACCTAAAATCCATTCCGACCATAACATTCACAATTCACCACAAACACACACCGAACATCTATACACACCGAACCAAAGTACTCAAAACCTATCCAAACCATCAACAACCAAAATATTCACTAACCCACTCCTAATCACAAAACATGCAATACCACAACCCTTGCCAAGGACTAGGTCGAAGCTCCCTGACAAATGACCTGCACCGACGAGCTCCGCGTATCCCCGACTGGTGCTACTCCTAATCCACGTTATCGAGATCACTTGAGAGTACTTCGTCACCTACACCACAGAACACACACACACACGTAAGCTTACGCTTAGCAAGTAATGAATGACAAATGTAAACATGCACAATGCACACTACAATCACACCAAACACAAGCACCAACTATCAAACAATTTCACACACAATTTGCCCGCATCGAAGTGCCTTATTTGCCCGCACCGAAGTGCCTTAGTTGCCCGCACCGAAGTGCCTTATTTGCCCGCACCGAAGTGCCTTATTTGCCCGCACCGAAGTGCCTTATTTGCCCGCACCGAAGTGCCTTAGTTGCCCGCACCGAAGTGCCTTATTTGCCCGCACCGAAGTGCCTTAGTTGCCCGCACCGAAGTGCCTTATTTGCCCGCACCGAAGTGCCTTAACATTCACACGCACAACAATACACGCGCACCACAACTCCACTCAACACAATGCAACACCTTAACATTCACACACACAGCAAACTCACTACACACAACAACTCAACTTACAACTTAACTCAATGCAAAGCCGTAACACAACTCAACACGAAGCAATCAATAACTAATAGCCCTACCGTCCTGTGGTGTAGGCCCGAAGGCGAACGAAAACACCCACTACTTACCTGAACGCTCGGCTTCCACTTGCTCACGGCTATCGGTCACTTCCTTCGTTCGACGACCTAAATCCGCAGAAACTTAAATTGATAAGTTATCAATAATTCTAAAAGGTTTTTCTAGCTAAAACTAAACAATACCTAAATAACTTCACACTCCAAAACATTCAAACTCAATTTTCTACCCCACATCGACCGTCAATCTTTAAACAGCCATAACTTTCTCGTTTTTCAACGGAATTCGACGTGCCACCCCAACTCGGAAACCTCTACACGTCTACTATCCATTGAATCACTCAAATTAACCAAACAAACACTATGGCAAGCCCGAAATTCCCAAAGACAGAATCGGCCCTTTAGTGTTCTTCAACCATTTTTGTGGAACACTTCACCAATCCTCCATCTAACCCTCAAATCTACCTAAACCAAGTCATTCAACAACTAAACCATCAAAATAAGAAAGAAATCTAACATCAACACTCAATTTTCGGAATCCCTAACCTAGGGTTTTCCAACATTCACCAAACTCAACCAAAACTCTCAAAAACACTCTCAAACTTCATCAAAAGCTATATAATTCAAAACCCATGTAAACTTACCTTGGATTGGCTTGAAAAACTGAAGAGAAGAGTGGAGGAGGCGTTGGCTATGGAGGAGAGGGAGAAAGCTCGATGGAGGAGGAGAAGATGAGAGAAAAATAACCCTTTTTCTCTTTTTATGCATTTAATGACCAAGGAAATGACCACAAAGCCCTCCCCCCCATCACTTAATCCAACGCCAAACACAACACCTTTCATCCACATTAACATTTATTCCTTCTTCCCACAATTTAATAAAATTTGATTGGTTGAAAGAAGTTGACTTTTCAAACAACCATCCTCCACCAATCACAAGTTGTTTTGACTTGTCAAACTTTCCAATTTCTAATACACTTCAATGCACACCTTACACTTGCATAATCAACCTCTCCTAATACAACGTAGGCTATGCACGCAATAGGAAATACTCGGGTGTTACAATCCACCCACCTTATAAAAATTTTGTCCTCAAAATTTGCGTACCTGAACAATTCTGGATAACGCTCCATCATGTCCTGTTGACGCTCCCACGTTGCCTCCTCAATGTTGTGGTTGCGCCACAGCACCTTCACCAGTGGAATGTCTTTGTTGCGCAATTTCTTCACTGCATAATCCAATATTTCCACCGGTTGCTCCTCATAAGACAATGTAGGTTGCACTTCGACCTCCTGCTGTACCACCACGTGCGATGGATCCCTCAGACACTTCCGAAGCATCGACACATGGAATACATTATGCACTCCCTCCATCGAAGCTGGCAATTCCAACTGATACGCTGTCTTTCCCACACGCTTCACAATGGGGAAAGGACCAACAAATCGCGGATTCAGCTTACCTCGCTTCCCGAATCTCATGACACCCTTAAATGGCGAGATCTTCAAGAAAACCTCATCGCCTACCTCAAATTCCAGCTCTCGTCTCCTACCATCGGCATAACTCTTTTGATGACTCTGAGCTGTCAAAATGCGTTGCCGAATGAACTGGACTTTATCTGCGGTTTGCTGCACAATCTCTGGACCAATCAAACTAGATTCTCCTACCTCGTCCCAATAAAGAGGCGATCTGCATTTCCTCCCGTATAGAGCCTCATATGGAGTCATTCCAATAGTATCCTGATAACTGTTGTTATATGAGAACTCCACCAAAGGTATATACCTACTCCAGGAACCTTGAAACTCAAGCACACACCCTCGGAGCATATCCTCAAGAGTCTGAATAGTCCGTTCAGATTGTCCGTCCGTCTGAGGATGAAAAGCAGTGCTGAAATTCAATCGAGTCCCCATCGCCTTATGTAGACTCTGCCAAAATTTTGAAGTGAACCTCGGGTCCCTATCTGATACAATCGAAGTCGGCACCCCATGTAATCTCACAATCTCCTGAATATAAAGTTCAGCAAGCTGATCCATACTGTATGTCATCTTCACCGGCAGAAAATGGGCTGACTTCGTTAAACGATCCACAATCACCCATATACCGTCAAAGCCCTTCGTCGTTCTAGGCAATCCGACCACGAAGTCCATAGAAATCTGGTCCCACTTCCATTCAGGAACCGGCAAAGGCTGTAACTTCCCGGCAGGTCTCTGATGCTCTGCCTTCACCTGCTGACAAATCAAACATGTCTCCACAACTTCAGCCACTGACTTCTTCATACCAGGCCACCAATAATGTTGCTTGAGGTCTCTGTACATCTTGGTACCCCCCGGGTGAACAGAAAACCTCGACGAATGAGCTTCAGCTAGGATCTCCTTCCGAAGCTGCTCATTACTCGGAACATACCATCTACTACGAAATTTCAAAATACCGTCACTCGAGTAGCTAAACTCAGTCCTATCGTCAGACACCATACTCAGCTTGAATTTATTACACTCCAAATCTCCTTGCTGAGCTTCTCTAATTTTCTCCAAGACCGTAGGCTTCAGAGACAAAGCTGCTAAAACTACTGTCACATCTGCAACAAGCTCCAAATCGAATCTCTGAACCTCAGATTGTAATGTTTCAGACATACCAGCCTCCAAAGCTGAAAGTGAAGTCGATACTCGGCTTAAAGCATCTGCAACCACATTAGCTTTACCGGGGTGGTATTTAATTTCCAGATCATAGTCCTTCACGAACTCCAATCACCGCCGTTGTCTCATATTCAACTCCTTCTGCATGAAGAGATACTTCAGACTTTTGTGATCTGAATATACCTCACATTGCTGACCATACAGATAATGCCTCCAAATTTTTAAAGCAAACACCACAGCAGCTAATTCCAAATCATGGGTCGGATAATTCTTCTCATAAGATTTTAGCTGCCTGGAAGCATATGCTATTACTTTATCGCTCTGTATAAGCACGCAACCCAAACCAACACGAGGCATCGCAATAAATACAGAACTTCTCCTCGGTTACAGGCAACGTCAAAACCGGAGCCGTTGTTAATCTCTGCTTCAACGTCTGAAAGCTAAGCTCACACTCTTCAGACCATTCATACTTCACGTCTTTTCGAGTCAATCGAGTCATCGGTGCTGCAATTTTAGAGAACCCCTCAATAAATCTTCGGTAATAACAAGCCAATCCCAGAAAACTCCGAATCTCACTGACGTTCGTCGGTTGAGGCCATTCGTTAATCGATTGTATCTTAGCCGGATCCACTGATATCCCACCACTGGAAATTACATGACCAAGAAAATGCACCTTCGTCAACCAAAAGTCGCATTTAGATAACTTGGCATATAATTGATGCCGTCTCAAAGTTTCCAGTACTATCTTCAGATGCTCCCTATGCTCCTCTTCATTACTGGAATAAACCAAAATGTCATCGATAAACACGATTACAAACTTATCGAGATACTCTCTGAACACTCGATTCATTAGGTCCATAAAGGCAGCTGGAGCATTCGTCAAACCAAACGACATAACCAGGAACTCATAGTGTCCATACCGAGTCCTGAACGCCGTTTTCGGAATATCCTGTGCTCTAACTTTCAATTGGTAGTATCCCGATCTCAAATCAATTTTAGAAAACACCCGGGCTCCCTGCAATTGATCAAACAAATTGTCGATCCTCGGCAACGGATATTTATTTTTCACCGTTAGTTTGTTCAACTCCCGGTAATCAATGCACATTCGAAGCGACCCGTCCTTTTTCTTAACAAACAACACGGGCGCTCCCCAGGGCGAAAAACTAGGGCGTATAAAGCCCTTATCGACCAATTCCTCCAATTGCTTTTTCAGTTCTTTTAATTCAGGCGGAGCCAACCTGTAAGGATTCTTCGACACCGGCTCTGCTCCAGGGTAAGTGTCAATTACGAACTCGATTTCCCGGTCCGGAGGTAGACCAGGCAAATCATCTAAAAACACTTCAGGAAAATCACGAACAATGTCTATCTCCTGAAGCTTAACTTTTACCAAAGACTGAGAATCTACAATAGTGGCAAGAAAACACGTAAACTCACCAATAACAGACTTACGAGCGTCCATGAGTGCCATAACTGAGAGTCTCTTTATGTTCTTCAAAGCTTGAAAAGAAAACTTTTCACCACTCAGAGGTTGGAAATTTACAGTCCCTGCTCTGCAATCGATCGTCGCATGGTGCCGAAATAACCAGTCCATACCGAGTATTACGTCATACCCAGTGATCCCCATAACGATCAAATCAGCGGGTAGAGCCTTCCTTCCGACCATTACCATACTGTTAGGCACTACTTGAGCAGAATGCATATACTCGCCGGATGGTAATTGCACAATATACGCACTTTCAGTCGGCTCCACCTCTAACTGTACTTTCGCCACAAATGCTACCGCTACGAAAGAATGGGACGCCCCTGAATCTATCAATGTAAACGCTGGTACTGAATTAACAATTACAGTACCTGAAATTTCTGCAGGACGGTCCTCACTATCAGGCTCGATCATAGCAAAAATCCTCGGAGTAGCTCTAGCTGGACCTGGCTTCGAAGCAGGGCAATCCTTAGATACGTGACCTGTTTGGTTGCATGTAAAGCATCGGAGGACCCTCGGCTTTGGACAATCACGGGACATATGACCTGCTTCTAGACAATTGTAGAATTTACCGGCGTATTGCCCACACTCGCCAGGATGGGACTTCGAACACTTGGGACACTGTCGAAATCCCTTTTTCGATTGTTGCTGTGGCTTTTTACCTCCTCTCTGATCACTTAAGTTTCCTCCTTGTCGTTTGGTCCCCTGTTGCTGAGAAGAAGAACCTCCTCTATTAAACTGGGCTGTGATTTCTCTAAACATCCTCTTCGGGTTCTCAGCAGATCTGGATAATTTATCTGCCGCTTCCTCCACTTCTAACGCCTTTGCCACCACCTCAGTAAATGAACTTCTAGAAATCCCGAAAGTCTTTACCAGCATATAAATTTCGGGCTTCAGTCCTTGCACGAACTGAAAGATCTTGTCCGCTTCACGGTTGATCATGTGACCGGCAAACCAAGATAACAACTCAAACTGCTGAATGTAATCACCCACCGATCCCGTCTGTTTAAGTGTCATGAATTCCATCCGTTTTGCAGCTTGAGCCGTTTCGTTGTAATACTTGTCGAAGAACAAATCTTTAAACTCCTTCCAGGTTAAGGCTTGATGACCGAGAGTGGACTCTATCGACTCCCACCAGCTTTGTGCGTTATTGATTAAATGGAAGGTGGCACACTTGACTTTGTTTACTTCCTCCACCTCGGCAACCTTGAACATATTCTCAATGGTGTGAATCCACCTATCTGCAGTTGTAGGATCTGTTAATCTGCCCTCGAATGCTGGAGGGTTCAATCTCCGAAACCTGGCCCCACTAGATCCTGCTCCAGCATGTCCAAGTCCCCCGTGCTCCATCAAAGTTCCAACTAGCTCTGCTTGTCGGGTAACCATATGCGCTAACTGCTTAACAGAGTCCTCTAGTGGATTTCTGGGTGGTTCGGGTTCATGACTAGGTCTCCCGGGTCGTCTAGGGTTATGCATCTTAATTTAATCCTGAACCAAATTAAAACAATCTAGCTTAGAAAAAACTAGCTAAGGAAAGAATACTTACAGTCGGTGAAGCACGTTGCGCGACGGCCGGCATTGTCGGGTAATTCTCTGAACGTTTCGACCACTAACGCTCTGATACCAACTTGTAACACCCCGAACCCGCCCCGGGCCCGGTGCGCTACGTTGCTAAGCAACCCCGCATTTAAAACGTAATTTAAAAATAATTATCTTAAATATTTTGACTCGTTTTCGGGTTTTTCGAACCCTCGACATTTGTTGGAAAACGGGCCAACAATACGTTTAAAATACTTCGAAAAATGTCGGGTCAAAACATTTTAGAAAACGGGAGAAAATAAAAAAAAAACAAAAAAATTGGCTAAGAAGGCTGCTGGGCGCCAGGCGCCCAGGCAGCACGCGCGCGCTGCTCGCGCGCTACACGCGCTGCACCCGCACGCGCGTGCGCGCGCTGGGGCGCACCAGCGCGCCCCAGCTCATGGCTACCACGATCGATCGTGGCTAAATGCCCGATCGATCGGGCCTTCTCGGGTTTTCTTCACCCAGAAACTTCCCGACCGCGACTGGTCGCGCCCCGGGCCCGACCGATCGGGCCGGCTCGGGTTTTTCACCCCCCAAAAACACTTAAAAACACCCAAAACTTCCCATTTTAACCTCACTTCGCCTCTCTTCACATTTCTACACTTTTCTACAATCCCGACACCTCCAAAAATTCCGAAATTTTTACCATATCGTCCCGACGCATAAATCTTCAATCCCCGTGAAAATCTCGAAAAAACGAATTAAAACGCCTAACAAAAAAAATAGCGAAGGCAACCCGACATATCAAATTTTTAAACCAAAAATCGGCAATATAACGGCTAAATTTTCAAAATCCAAAACCTGAGAAACATTGCCGTTAAAATACGATTTAAAACAACCAAATAACCAGATAACTCCAAACTATATACATCAAACCCAATTCAACCAAACGACCTAAAATCCATTCCGACCATAACATTCACAATTCACCACAAACACACACCGAACATCTATACACACCGAACCAAAGTACTCAAAACCTATCCAAACCATCAACAACCAAAATATTCACTAACCCACTCCTAATCACAAAACATGCAATACCACAACCCTTGCCAAGGACTAGGTCGAAGCGCCCCGACAAATGACCTGCACCGACGAGCTCCGCGTATCCCCGACTGGTGCTACTCCTAATTCACGTTATCGAGATCACCTGAGAGTACTTCGTCACCTACACCACAGAACACACACACACACGTAAGCTTACGCTTAGCAAGTAATGAATGACAAATGTAAACATGCACAATGCACACTACAATCACACCAAACACAAGCACCAACTATCAAACAATTTCACACACAATTTGCCCGCACCGAAGTGCCTTATTTGCCCACACCGAAGTGCCTTAGTTGCCCGCACCGAAGTGCCTTATTTGCCCGCACCGAAGTGCCTTATTTTCCCGCACCGAAGTGCCTTATTTGCCCGCACCGAAGTGCCTTAGTTGCCCGCACCGAAGTGCCTTATTTGCCCGCACCGAAGTGCCTTATTTGCCCGCACCGAAGTGCCTTATTTGCCCGCACCGAAGTGCCTTAACATTCACACGCACAACAATACACGCGCACCACAACTCTACTCAACACAATGCAACACCTTAACATTCACACACACAGCAAACTCACTACACACAACAACTCAACTTACAACTTAACTCAATGCAAAGCCGTAACACAACTCAACACGAAGCAATCAATAACTAATAGCCCTACTGTCCTGTGGTGTAGGCCCAAAGGCGAACGAAAACACCCACTACTTACCTGAACGCTCGGCTTCCACTTGCTCACGGCTATCGGTCACTTCCTTCGTTCGACGACCTAAATCCACAGAAACTTAAATTGATAAGTTATCAATAATTCTAAAAGGTTTTTCTAGCTAAAACTAAACAATACCTAAATAACTTCACACTCCAAAACATTCAAACTCAATTTTCTACCCCACATCGACCGTCAATCTTTAAACGGCCATAACTTTCTCGTTTTTCAACGGAATTCGACGTGCCACCCCAACTCGGAAACCTCTACACGTCTACTATCCATTGAATCACTCAATTAACCAAACAAACACTATGGCCAGCCCGAAATTCCCAAAGACAGAATCGGCCCTTTAGTGTTCTTCAACCATTTTTGTGGAACACTTCACCAATCCTCCATCTAACCCTCAAATCTACCTAAACCAAGTCATTCAACAACTAAACCATCAAAATAAGAAAGAAATCTAACATCAACACTCAATTTTCGGAATCCCTAACCTAGGGTTTTCCAACATTCACCAAACTCAACCAAAACTCTCAAAAACACTCTCAAACTTCATCAAAAGCTATATAATTCAAAACCCATGTAAACTTACCTTGGATTGGCTTGAAAAACTGAAGAGAAGAGAGGAGGAGGCGTTGGCTATGGAGGAGAGGGAGAAAGCTCGATGGAGGAGGAGAAGATGAGAGAAAAATAACCCTTTTCTCTTTTTATGCATTTAATGACCAAGGAAAATGACCACAAAGCCCTCCCCCCCCCCCCATCACTTAATCCAACGCCAAACACAACACCTTTCATCCACATTAACATTCATTCCTTCTTCCCACAATTTAATAAAATTTGATTGGTTGAAAGAAGTTGACTTTTCAAACAACCATCCTCCACCAATCACAAGTTGTTTTGACTTGTCAAACTTTCCAATTTCTAATACACTTCAACAATGCACACCTTACACTTGCATAATCAACCTCTCCTAATACAACGTAGGCTATGCACGCAATAGGAAATACTCGGGTGTTACAACAACAAAGCTTACACATGCACAATATTGTCTCACCTTAACAATATAAGATACTTCGTGAAGAAAAATTTATTAAAATAGGGAATTTCTGCAAAGTGATTGTTCCTATGCCGATAATTAAATTCTCCTTTACTGAAACCTGAAAAAAAATAGTAGTCGTTTGGGGTGAATCGACTAAACTCAATAGGGGTAGAGTTTATTTCCAGCAGTCATATAATATTATGCATAGATTTAATAAAAATGAAGTTATGCAATTTAAATAGATGTTCAGTGAAAATGGAGCCTCTCATGGACTCCGAGCACACTGGGCCATAGGCCAAAACATCGACATTCAGCGGTCGCACGCCACAATTACCCTGATCAGGTTTAGGGTTTCGCGCCCAAGGACACGACTCTTCAACTGTCCTATTACTTCTAGTTAAAACCACATAAATTTTATCAATGATAAGATAATGCAGTTGATAAATGTGTGAAAGAACAATAGTACCAAATTAAATGAATATTTTATGCCAAATAAATGAATTTAATTAATGAATTAAAAATAATAATACTTAACCGAAAAATAAAACAAACTCCTACCTCAAGTGCACTTACAACAGGTCAAACTCAATAAATTCAAGAGTCCAAGCAATGAGTCCACAACTTAATTCAATAAATTGGTACCTAACAAAGAATAAAGTCATTCGTTATTTTCAGGCTATCTTATCTCCTAATTTACTCTCAAAAGGTGGTATGTATCAATTTGGGCAATTAACCCATAAATGTGGTCTCATGTCCTTAATGGTTTGAGTTTGACGATAAAGAGTATATAACTTCGTTCTAACAATTTCTGACATTGCACATAGTAACATGCAAATTCTCCAAAAATGGGTCAAATCTACAATCTTCTTCCAAATATTAAATTTCTTATTTTTGCTAACAAGTTAATCTACCATGTTTCAGAACATATGTTCAAGCCTCCTAAATCCACAAATTTAAAGTTTCCCCATAACCACAACAGAGAGAAAACATCCAAATTCAATGAAGATTATGAGAAAACTTGACTTAACGAGGTTAATCTTTATTCTCTCTGCAAAAATATCTCTTCCATTTACACTATAAGAACAAAGAACATAACAAATTTATTCTTCCAAGGTAAGAAGAAAATCCAACCATTAATCCAACTCTTCCAAAATATTACAAATAAATAAAATACAAGGGTTTGGATTCTTACTTCCAAATCATTCTTCGTCCAATATTGTCTCACCAGGGTTGAAGAGGAATACGCCAGTAATGTTTTGAAACAAAAATCGTTAGAATCGGAGGCCAAATCGCCATCGGCTGGTTTTCTCTCTAGGTTTCTATTTCTTTGTTCTTAGGACGCGGGTTCTGGGAGAGATAAAAAAACTGAAACAAAAATGAGAACTTAAAGGAGGAAGAGAAGGAGTGTACAGGTGGCAATTAATTTAGGGAAAAGAAAATTACATTTTTGTCTTCCTCTGCTTTCTTCCCCAAATGGGTTGGTGGGTTTTACAAGGCAAGTCACTAAGCTCAATTAAAAGTCATCATAAAACTTTCAGGTCTAGCATATGATTCTATCCTTAATCGCAATTCAAAATATGGATGCCAAATTTGATCAAACAAATAAATCATTAAATAAGTCCTCTAAAATAGGCATCATCAATTTCTTTGAACAAATTCCATCTAACCAATACTTAAATATAAGAAATCAAAGGGTAGATGATTCAAACCTTGGTCGATGATCTTGAATGGACTAGGAAGCCAAGAACTCCTACGACAAACATTCACAACAAGACAACAAACACTAATAATAAAAACAAACATAAAACATAACGCACAAGACTAATCTAAAATAGGTCCTAAGCATTTAATCAAATAGCACAACAAATCAAACAAGTTAATCAAAGCAAATAAACTTGCAACTAATATCAATAATAAGCTATTGGGTCTAGGCAACCCTCTAGAACTTTTGTGGAAATCGTCACATTATCCCACACCCTTTAAAGGAGACTGCCTCACACGGCGATCTGTCGGGCTCAATGGCCAGCGGTAAACCTCGGACAATACCAACGGCCCACAGAGGAAAGCTCTTGGCCACAAACACAGATCACTCGACGTACAAGTGACTCCTAATTGACTAACAAGATAGTATATGACATGCTTTTGTTAAAAAGGTAGGACCTCAAGTTAACATAGCCCTAAACAAAACAAAAGACACTCAACTTGATGCAATCAAACAAGAGTTCAAAACAGAATTTGTAAAAACATGGTGAAATAGAATTTGCCAAGCTCTATTTAACATGCAATTTAATTCATGTTTTTCATTCTAAATTTAACTTAACATCAAGGACTCAAAGACTTAACACTAAACATCAATTAAACACACGTTAGATGCATTATAATAGGAATAAAAAACAGATCCAAGAAACATAGTAAAACAGAATTTTAAATCCAATTTTACAAGTTATTTGGCTCAATTTAATCCACCTAGCAATTCTAAATAAGCATCAACTAAAAACAGAATTAAAAACAAAGTTAAAACACAAATAAGCATGGTAAAACATTTACATAATATTTTAGATGCTTTAAAGACATAAAAATAGAAATTGAAAACTCAAAACAGTGCACAAAACACATGCTAAAACACATTTGGAAAACACCAAAACAACACAACAATTTTCAACAAAAGAAAACTAACATGAGAATTCAATTTTAGTATTTCATTTTCAAATCCATTCTCTATGTAAATTAATTTTACCAACACAACCTAAACAATTAAACATGGTTCTAAAACAGAAACAACATCCATAAACAATCACCTAAACGAAACAAAAATTAAGACTCAAAAACACAACATTAGAACATGCTTTTATTTAAGATTAGCATTCCGAGATTAAACAGATATTGGCCATGGTTAGTTCATGCTTGCTAATCAGAAACATGAGGTTAATATGAAAAAATCATATCAGATAATATCACAGTAATGGAATCCAAATGAACAGCAAATTCAAAAAATTACACAACACAAACAAAAATCACAACAATTAGAACAAGCTTTCAAGAAAACATTCTGAAAATTAAATATGGAAAAATTATATCAGATAATTATCATAGCAATGTACTTCCAAGAAAAAGGTTCAGACACATACAAACATAAAACACAAGTTGCTCTCGGTCAACAATTCCGAAGAGTCTCCCAACAAAAAATAAACACTAAACAGAATTTGCTCTCGGTCAACAATTCCGAAGAGTCTCCCAACAGTCCTAAACTAAAAGTAGACAGGAAAGTACCTTTTAAACAAAGCAAGTAATAACTCCAAGATTGCCAATTAAGGAGGCCTCTTGCCTTGAGAGATGGGTACAAAACTGCACAACAAGTGTTACGAAAAATATACACACAACAGAGTCTAAATATGCAAAAATAGCAACCTAGAACTAAACAATAATACAAGGTTCAAATGCTAAACTTCTTAGCAATTTGAATAGCAAACCAAACACCTAAACATGCTCCTAAAACAGGAAACAAACCACAAGAATAGTCACCTAATAGCAACATAAAACAATGGACATAAACAACTTTAACATCCTAACAAAAGATTATCATAAGTTCATATGATATAATAGGCATGCTTTAATGTCCAAAAACAGAAAATAGAAACACACAAATCAAGAGTAAAAAGTACCAAACAACCAAAGTAGATAGGTGCTTTTAAGGTTTGTACCTGTTCTTGCTAGGTTTGTTTATTTTTGGCAAAACAACACAGCTACTTGCAATTCAGATTTGTTCAGTTTACTTTTGAAATAAAGTGAAGTTCAACTACTAGATTAAGTACTAAACATGCAGATGATGATTAATAATTAAGTGCTAAACAAGAAAACAACAAATATAACACAATTACCTGGCAATTCTCAGGTTAGAGTGATGCTCACAAAAATAGTTTTGAAGCAACTTTTGGTCTCAGTTCTGAGCACTTAAATGAGCAAGCTTATCATGCAACTCTAATGTTTTGGGTTATATACTTCCACAATAATATAGCAAACAGATTGGTGCTAGAAAACAAGTACATAACTCAACACATTTTGGATTTAAACTCATGCTTTCTCGGTTTGTGCAATAACAGAATAATATACAACTTTAATCAGCAAAATAACAAGGGAAAGATAAAATTCATGATGTTAAACTTTAAGGTTCAGATCTTATCACGTTAGCAAAGTTTGCTGGGAAGAAAGATAAGCAAATGATGCAAAAACAATAGCAACACAAGCATCAACAGAACAGAATTTTGCAAACAAAATTCAACTCCTAAACTTGGACAATCTAGGACACTAAACTAGACACAAAATGGAGACAAAGAAAAAAATGCATGTTGGTGGAATGTTCTTGGACAGAAAACAGAACATGCTTCTAAAAAAAAATAAATAAAAACAATATGCTGACTCTAACGTGAAAACACTTTAGCTAATCCTAAACATGGTTTAAACAAGATTAAAACATACAACACAAATGGATGAAACCGAAATGAACATGACCACTAAAACAGAGAACATTACAGTGGCGGCAAAACACAAAAAGCAGAGAAACAAAAACAACAAGAAGGAGCTTTTAGTTCTGATACCAAATGATGGGAATCGGGGTGCCACAATGACACTCAAACTCAAATTTGCGGAAGCCAAAAGAGAAGAAGAAAAAAATGCATGAAAATAGCTGCAAAAATTTGACGAAAACAGAGGCGATTTGGCGTAACACGAAAGATGGTGTAATATTGATTTCGTGATGTGGGTGTTGTGCAGAAATATGCAAAAATGGAAGATGAAATGAAGGAAGGCCCGCAGTTGTCCCAACGCTTGAGTGTTTGGGAGAAGAACTCCAACGTTGCCGAAGGAGGTGCCAGCGAAGGGCACTCGGTTCTTGCTCATATTCAGTTTCCGCTCTTTGACAGAGAGGAGTGAAAATGGGCTAAGAATACCCCCTAGCAACCGAGGGCTCGGGGCACAATACAATGGTTCACCCCTGGTGCTGCGCTCCGGTTTTGGTCTCTCGGCTGAATGGCGTGGAGCGGTTCAGCATGCTTCTCACGTGGATGAGTGGCAGTGGCTCTTGCTGATGTGTCCATATACTGATGTGGCTTCCCACTTGTCCTCATTAGCTACTGACGTGGCTCTTACTGATGACGTGGTAGCTCCACTTTCGATCTCGCTTTAATCTTCCATTTTCCTAAGGCATTATCGATTATATAACCTAGACAAATATTATGCTACGAGTTTTCCCAAAAACGAGGGTTTTAAATTACAAATAAAATAAAACGAAAGCTTGGTTACAAAAGTTGAATTTTAAGGAAAACAAATTCCTTCTTCATTCCAAGCTTCGAAAAGCCAATTTACCTACAAAATTCCACAAGTCCATTAGATAGATAAAATAAATAAAATAAATATATACCTTGACTTGTGTTTTAACGATTCGGACTGTAGGCACATTATGGCAGGTCATTGGGCCCCGGGGCATATCACACACTAAACATTTCAACATAAAATCATTCCTAACTTCACTCATTTCGCATTTCATCAACCACTAAATAAACGACCCAAAACACATCTTTGAACGTATTTAAAAAAAACGTAATAAACTTTCGTAAAAATGAACTGCATGGATCCGTTTAAGAACTAAACAACTCACCCTGTGTTAAATCACCAAACAGTTCCAGTAAGTTTCCAATAAAAGACTTTTCAAAAGCGGTTTATAAAATAAGTTTCCAAAACTTCAAAACATAAACTTATCAACTAACCAGATTCCAAACATCTTAATTGTCACGACCCTATCCCGTATCCTAGTAAAATATATATATATATTTTTTTATACTCGTTTACTTTAACTGTACTTAAGGCGGAATTCTCAATCGAAATCGAAATCGGAATTGAAATCGAAGTTCTTTTAGTAAACCGTTTAAAACTATTATTAAAACAATTGAAACTTAAAAACAAACAAAACATTTAAAACAATTAATTAATAAATAAATTCTTTTTTTTTTATAAAACATGGCGATCAGTCGCCCCATGGGCGATTGCAACAGGCGACTGGTCGCCTGTTGCAGTCGCCACGCTCTCTGGATTTCTCCAGAGAGCGTCGCCTGAAATACACCCAAAAAGGCGATTGCTCGCCTCCCAGAGGCGAGTAATCGCCAAGCTCTCTGGATTTTTCCAGAGAGCCGAGCTTCTTCTTTCCCCCTTCTTTTTTTTTTCTTTTTCTTTTCTTTTCTTCACCCTTACACGCCCTGCACTTTACATACATAATCCAAAATGCACAACACTCAAAACTCTACAACTTCGTCCCTTTCTCGCCCAGAATCTGTAACGCCCCGAATTCTCTGAACCCGGTTCGTCACACAAAACCTGTACACGAACTAAAAACTTCATTCATAATTTAAAATTTTGCAGCGGAATTAATTTAAGTAACGTAGAGTTAAA
>CM039516.1:38573549-38595882 GCA_022432975.1 Begonia masoniana
GGATTACTAACTTGTCGGATCGGAGGTATCTAAACCCGGATCGGTACTTGCTATGTAAATCATATAGAAAATTTCGGTAAATTAAAATTTCTTTGATTTTAATAAAATCATTAAAATACGGGTGGAAGAACTTAAATTTGTAGAAGGCCTTCATTTAAAACGCCTATAACAACTTCAATGTTTTAATACAAACTATAAATCACCCAAAACACTTGATTTCTAAAAAAATCGGGCAGGCATAACGCTAAATCAGGAATCCCAAAAACTTCACTGCATTTTAAAAATGAATCAAAAACAACTATAAAAAATTCATCGCAATACAATTTCAAAAGCAGTAGAGCCATTAAAGTTGTCTACTAACGTAGAAATCAGCTTAAAAACCAAAATAGAAGACCAAAGGCACCTCGTTGATCGAATCCCACCAGAAACGGGCATCCATCGCTAAATGAAAGGTAGCATACGCCACCTTGCTCCCGTTCCCTACCTCGGCGTAAGCTAACATGTCCTCCATAACTCGGATCCATTCCTCGGCACGTGTCGGATCCGATGACTGGCCCTCGAATACTGGAGGCCGTAGGCTTTGAAATCTCTGCATACCCTGGTTACTTGGGACTACCAGCTCCTGAGCCCTCTGAGCCTCTCGTTGGTTCTCTCGATTTACTAAATCCGTAATTTGTTGCGCTTGCCGGTCCATATGCTGAGACTGACGGTCAATTAAATCCGTAAGCCTATCTAGGGCGTCGTCCGTGGCATCACGTCCTCGAACCATTTTCTAACTCCTATAAAAATTTAAAACAAGTAATCCTAAGAAACTGAAATCAAACAAAGCAGTAAACAGACTTACAGTTGATGAAGGATGTCCGCGTAGTGGCTGTGCAGTCGAGCAGTCTACAGAATCGATTTTAAAACCCGGGGGCTCTGATACCATAACTGTAACACCCCTAATTCTGTACCCATATTTTACCCGTATAAATTTTTCATTTTCATTTTGTACTTATTTCTTTCCTCTACTTTAATTAAAACCTTACGCGGAAATTAAACTGTAGTTGAAATCGGAACGGAAATCGGAATTGAATTCGGACTTTAAAATACTTTAAAACAACTATAAAACAATTTAATAAAAACTTAAATACATTTATAAAACTTTAAAAATAGTTCAGAAAAGAGGGAGGGCAGAATCGGGATTCTGCCCCCAAAGTAACAGCGAATGATCGCTGCATTGCTGCAGCGATCATGCGCTGCAGTTGCTGCAGCAAGCAGACTGATCGCTGCATTGCTGCAGCGACTGATCGCTGCATTGCTGCAGCGATCAATCGCTGCAGTTGCTGCAGCAAGCAGCGATCAGTCGCTGCATTGCTGCAGCGACTGATCGCTGCACACTGCAGTGCAGCGATCCTTCTCTTCCCTTTTCTTTTTTGGTCACACGGTCTCCAGAGAACAGCAACCAGCGATCGATCTCAGCTCTGCTGTAGAGATCGATCGCTGCACACACTATGCAGCGATTAATCTTGCTATTGCTCTCTGGAATTTCCAGAGAGCAAAAACACTTCAACTCATCAATGTAACCTCTCTGGAAATCCGATTTCCAGAGAGCTAATCTTCATATTATTATCACCTTTCACACTTCAATTATAACTTAAACTCTACCTATTTATAACTTAAACACTGTAAACTTGCACCGGACTTTGCGAAGTCCAACTGCGTGGATAGCTCTGAAAACCGAGCTTATCCGTAACTATCCTGAAACCGTTCAAAACATTCTCAAAAACATCCAATAAACAGTTTAAAGAAAACATTTTACATACAGTTACCAAAACGTTATCTAAACCCCTGTCCAGAACCCAAGCAACCTAAAATGTCTATACATTCATAATTAACATTAATTCCCCAAAACACGTACACAGACGTCCCCACGGGTCAGAAAGCGCTTCGACTACTCAGCGCACTCCCACAGCCATCATTCTTCAACTGCTCATTGCCTCGGGTGGAGGGATCTCATCCTCACCTGTGTAGAGGTCACCTACACCATAACAATAAGTCGTGAGCTTAAGGCTCAGTAAGTTTACGTGAATGCAATGCATGAACATGTATGTGCCATTTTCATAAAACCGTCTCTCATGCATTTCATTCATTCATTCATTCATTCATTCATTCATTCTCACCGTGACATTCTTTTGGTTACCGAAGCCTATTCACTCGGCAGATAGTTAGGGCCCGTCAAGCGGTTAGACAGCCCACACCATCTGAAGGGAGGAAAACCCGCTCACCACAGAACGCCGGGTCTGAACCTCACCCCGATAACCACATACAGAGGGTTGTTTACATGATACTTTACTTGCCTTTACGTGCATTTCTTTTTCATGAAAACTATGCTCAAATTCATTTTCATGACGTTTTTAAAACCATGATGCATGAACAGTTCATATAAGCAGAAAGTAAACAACCAACGTGCATACATTCATGGCAGTAAAGCAGAACCTATAACAACTAACCTAACTACCCAACCAGAATAACATAAACAAACAGTTCCTCGAGTGTTCTCGAGACGACGACGGAGTATGGTGCAGACCTTTGGGTCAAAGAAGTCACGAAAACTTACCTGTCGTCCGTAGCTCGCTGAGCTTCGTCCACGAGCGTCGTTCGTCTGGGCAAAACGCAACATTCGTAGTTAAAACCAATTTAACTACTAACGTCCTATTTCAATAAAACCTTAACTAAGGCAATTCCTAAAGTTCCAACTTAATTAATCGAAGTAATTACGACGACTTTACGCTCGTTAATTTGAAATTCCAATTACGAGTTATTTCTGAAAACCCGTAATTCCCAAATTTATACATTTTCACAAATTGATTTATCTTCGTCCAATAACGTCAAATACGTTCAATACATACTTAATTAAGGCTAACCTATTAATTACGAAGCCTAAATCGCATTTTTAAACGAAAACCCTAATTGAAACCCTAACCCTAAATCGAACCGAAACTCGAATTAAACGCTCGAAAACTAAAGCTACATACCGAGGGTAGCGAGAGAGGAAGAAACCGTGAAGGATCGAAGTTGATCGGAGGTCGAACGGAGGTCGGAAATGATGAAGTCGCCGGCGGCCAGAGGAGGAGACTCGCCTCTGTTCGTGCGATCCAGAGAAGAAGAGAGAAAGTGAGGGAGAGAAAGAGAAAACTTATGATTTTATAAAATTGATTTGCAAATTACCATTTTGCCCTTATTGATTTTTATATTAGTTTCGTCCTTCGTTTCGTTAATCGTCTAACGATTCGGATTCTTGAAAACTTCATATTTTGCCAATAACTCCTATTCATTACCAGGGCTTTATTAAAACTGTCCGTTCGCAAAACGGACCACGTTTACTATTTTTACTGAACCATCGTTTACTTTACGATAGCGTATTTATTCAGAACATAGCGTTTAAACTCCAAAAATTCCCAAAACTTCCTTAAAATTCTAATTACTTGTTAGGGTCATAATGACGTTTTCTCCTTGTGAAACGGACTTCGTTTACTAATTTTAATAAAACATCCATTACATTACGAGAAACATAATTACTCGGAATATTGCGTCACTATTCCGAAAATTCTCGTAATATTCTTAAAATTCCTATTAATCGTTAGGATCGCAATAAAGCTTTCTGTTTGCGAAACCGACTTGATTTGACATAATTACTAAAAATGCCACATATAATATATTATATTAATATAATATATTAAACCCGAAATCCGTACAAGCCGGGTATTACAGTTACAACTCCTAAAATTCCCGAAATTTCCTTAAAGTCCATATTAATAATTAGGATCATAATGGCACTTTCTTTTTGTAAAACAGGTTTGATTTGACATATTTACGAAAATGCCATTATACATCGAAATTATGAAATCCTATAAAGTCGGGTGTTACACTTAAGGTATCACCATTCAAGGGAGTTGTGAGATTTGGCAAGAGAGACAAGTTGAACCCCAGATTTATTGGATCCTTTTCAATCTTAAAAAGGATCGGGAGGGCAGCTTACGAGTTACAGCTACCCACCTCTATGGAAGGAATCCATAATGTGTTCCATGTGTCTATGTTGAAGAAGTGTGTACGAGATCCATCACAGATTGTGGAACAGCAGAACATTAAATTTTATCCTACCCTTACCTATGAGGAGAAACCAGTGAAAATCCTAGACTATGATGTGCAGGTGTTGCGCAACAAAGAAGTTCCTCTGGTGAAAGTCTTATGGCACAACCAGAACATAGAGGATGTGATGACCCGAATGTGCAAGTATGTGTACGATGGCTGCACGAACCGGAACCCGGATGACGGTACGTCCGCGCGGGCGAACCGGAAGGTGACAGGTCGTAAAAAAGGAGTCGTCACAATCCCACATCGCTTGGGGAAGTATGTAGAAATGAAACATATGTAAAGAGACCCTCCCAACATAGCAAGACGCATTTTGGAGCACAATTGGCAACGGATCCCATAAGAACTCCGAAGTTAAAAGTGCTTCGGCGAGAGCAATTTCAGGTTGGGTGACCTTCTGGGAAGTTCTCACCAAACAAAGCCGTGAGGGGAGGATATTGGGCTACGGCCCGATCCCTAGAGCGGATAATATCTTGTTGGGATACGGGGTTGTTACAAATGGTATCAGAGCCTGTACCCAACCGGAAATGTGGCCAACGAGGACGTTGGGCCCCCGAGGGGGGGTGATTGTGATGACCCGAATGTGCAAGTATGTGTACGATGGCTGCACGAACCGGAACCCAGATGGCGAAACGTCCGCGCGGGCGAATCGGAAGGTCACAGGTCATAAAAAGGGGGTCGTCACAATCCCACATCGCTTGGGGAAGTATGTGGAAATGAAACATATGTAAAGAGACCCTCCCAACATAGCAAGACGCGTTTTGGAGCACAATTGGCAACGGATCCCATAAGAACTCCGAAGTTAAAAGTGCTTCGGCGAGAGCAATTCAAGGTTGGGGGACCTTCTGGGAAGTTCTCGCCAAACAAAGCCGTGAGGGGTGGATATTGGGCTACGGCCCGATCCCCAGAGCGGACAATATCTTGCTGGGATACGAGGTCGTTACAGAGGAGACAACCTGGGAGCGCTAGCAGGACATGATGGACCAACATCCAGAACTGTTCAGGTACTGAATTTTGGGGACAAAATTCTTTTAAGGAGGGTAGATTGTAATACCCGATTCTATTAAACCAATTTCTAATCCGTTATTTAATAGTAAGCATGTTGTGGAGAAAATTGAGGGAAATATTAATTAGGTTAATGAGTGACTAAGTAAGAGCATAGTGGTAAATTGAGAGCTACAATTGATAACCTATTTAAGGAAAGAGGCTTTGTGATTAATACACTAAAGTCGCCACTATCCAGCTTACCATTTCTCTTTCAGCCTTCAGCTCTGCAGTAGAACCCTCTAGGCGATTCCCTCGCCCGATTTTCCTTCAACCTAGGTACGTTTTCCTCATTTTCTTATGTCTTAGTAGTTAGATGACCGAGGAAGTGCAATGTGAGGATTTCTAGGATGCTGCGAGTGCGAGTAGGTTCGGGTTATTGGTGATAAATGGGAATGCACGAGTAGCAGGGTTTCAAACTAGTTTCCTTAAATTTCTGGTTGATTTCTAGTGGAGCTTAGTGAGAGTTTGATTGATGCTCTGTTGTTACTCTAGGTGTGTGAGCTTCTAAGGCAACTTACAGCCAAGCGATTTCCCGGAGACCAGGTAAGTAGAGTATACTTGTGCCTTAGGGCCTACATCACAAAACAGTAGGATTGTGCGTGCTTGAATGTGTTTGTATGTCATGCATCATATTTTGAAAATTATGCGAAAATAAATTTACATGAAATTGTATGGTAAGGAATGAACAGACTGTAACAGTTGTTAAGGGAACTAATCCGCCCCTTAACCAAAAGAGAGAATGTATGACTTTGGAGAAAGTGATCCAAACCCCAATTTCACAGGGGGATCTGAACAGTTGTTAAGGGAACTAATCTGCCCCTTAATCAAAAGAGAGGATGTATGACTTTGGGAGAAGTGATCCAACTCCCAATTTCACAGGGGGATTAGATCAGAAACGAATGCATATGCAACTGAGATGAGAAAGTAGAAACTGTATGTTTAGGAATTTATGTTTCAGCATTCCATTTCATTATTGCTTTATTTACTTAGCATTAGGCTAATAGATGAGTTTTGTGATGTAGGTGAAGAAGCAACAGAAGGTGTGTTCTCTGAACATGTTGAGGATTAGGCTGTTGGGGGAGCACTTCAATGCCACGGATTGGGGATTCTGATGAGGCGATTTAACTGGTGTCAGTAGATGAAAAGGTTTAGTGAACCATGATACAATCTGAGTCTTTTTCTAATAATGATACTTTGTTAGTTCTTTTAAAGTGGCCTTTACCAAATTTTGGAGTAATACACGGATTTAAGTACTTTTGAATGATTTTCGTAAAAAGCTCAGGTTCCTTGGTAGTCGGAGTTTCTCTGTGTTTAGAGTGAAATTTGCTGTTATGCTGAGTTGTTGTTTCTGTTGTCTGTCGGAAGACGTTGTCTACAGGTAGACGTAGATGGGTAAATCATCCGGCTGACGTCACCGGATGATGTCTTCAGTAAAAGTCACCGGATGATGTCTTCAGTGAAAGCCATCGGATGATGTAGTTGAAGTTTTGTCGTTTTGTGATCGGTATACGTAGTTTGTTCTTTCGGAAGACGTGAGTAAAAGATTTGTCATCTTGTGATCGGCAGAGGCTGGATGAACGAATCGTCCGGCTGACGTCATCGGTAGATGCGAGTAGCAAAATTTGTCGTTTTGCGATCGGCAAAGGTTGGGTGAACGATTCATCCGGCTGACGTCATCGGTGGAAACCTTCGGTTTGTTTCTGCCCTTTTCGTTGACTTTGTTCAGCGGATGATGTGTTTGACTTTTATGAACTTTAAGTATTTCACGCGTAAGCCTTCATCTCTTCCGGCAGAATTATTTTCTTAATATTTTTAACTGATTATTCGAACACTGTCTTATAGTTTTGCTTAACTTTGCTTTGCTCAAAGGTTTTCCGCTGCAAGTTTTTTTGCTTTTTTAGCAAACGTTCAAATTTGACTTTCAAGCGAAGTTTTAAATTTGGTTCAAAATTTTCTAGTTATGTTCGGGTTTATGAGTAACGAACTGAGTTTAGAAAACCCAGGGCGTTACAAATTAGGAGTTGGATCAATTTTCCCAAAGTCATACATCCTCTCTCTTGATTAAGGGGCGGATTAGTTCCCTTAACAACTTATCTGATCCTTTTGTAAAATTGGGAGTTGGATTAATTTTCCCAAAGTCATACATCCTCTCTCTTGATTAAGGAGTGGATTAGTTCCCTTAACAACTGTTCTGTTTCAATCGGTTCATTCCTCACCATACCACTATGCATTTAAATTCATTTTCGTATACTTTCAAAACATGATACATGGCAAACTGAAAACACACAGACCATACATAATCTTACTGTTTTGTGATGTAGGCCCGAAGGCACACATGTACTCTACTTACTTGGTCTCCTGAAAAGCTTGGTTGAAATCTACCTCGGGAGTTTGCTTAAACCTAAAACCATAAACCGAGCATTAATTAAATCTTCACTAAACTTCATTCTATCCATCCAGAAATCGAAGGAAACTAATTTGGAAGCTCGGTTCATTGAGCATTCCCGATTCACCTCAAACCCGAGCTAACCCTCACTTATAGCATTCACAAAACCTCATTTATAATCTCCCTTTACCATCGATAGTTACAATATAGCAAGAAATCGAAGTAGAACTCACCTAGTTTGGAGAAGAATCGAGTAGGAGAATCGCCTAGAGAGCTCTACTGCTAAGCTGAAAGCCGAAAGGGGAAGAATAGAAAAAGTGGCGGCTACAGTGCATTAATCACAAATCCTCTTTCCTTAAAAAGTTTATCCACTAAAGGCCTCTATTTACCATAATACCCTTACATATTTACTTATTAACTGTCACGACCCTAATACTGTACCCATTTTCTGAACTATTATTATTATTTTTTTTATCTCTCTACTTTAAATAAACACTAAGCGGAACCTAAACCGAAATCGAAATCAGAATCGAAATCGGAATTGAAATCTAACTTTTAAATCTCTTAAAAGAAACATAAAACTATTTAATAAAATAATTAAAACTATAAAATAATTACAAAAAAAAAACAGAACAAATAAAGGGGAGAGCAAAATTGTCCAGCCTGTGACAAAAGGGGCAGCGAACAGTCGCTGCAGCATGCAGCGACTAATCGTTGCATTCGCTGCAGCGAGCAGTGATCAGTCGCTGCATTGCTGCAGCGATTGATCGCTGCATTGCTGCAGCGAGCGGCGATAAGTCGCTGCATTGCTGCAGCGAGCAGCGATCAGTCGCTGCATTGCTGCAGCGATTGATCGCTGCATGCAACGATCTTCCATGCGTTCCCTTGCCTCCTTCAATCGCCTTCATCATTTCATTTTTCTACAATTGCTCTCTGGAATTCCAGAGAGCAAAACACTTAATGAAAACTCTATGGAATCCGATTCCAGAGAGCAACCTCACGTATCTTTTTTTTTTTTACCAATTTCTTATCAATAACCATAATCGACTTATAACTTAAACTCAACCAAAATGTATCCTAGACTCAATCAACTTGCAGCGGACTTTGCGAAATCCAACTGCGTGGATAGCTCTAAAAACCGAGCATATCCGTAACCATCCTAAAACCATCAAAAACATTCCCATAACGTTTAATTAACAGTTTAAACTAAAACATTTTCTATATACAGTTTACCAAAACATTTGAAACATTAAACATAAAACCTATCAACTACCAGTACCAAACATCCTATAATTTCTATACAAACATCAGCCCAAAATGTCCCAAACCCTCAAAATCTATACATACTGTCTCCACGGGTCAGGTAAGCGTCGACTGCGCCAGCACACCACCGCAACCATTCTCCGTCAACTGGACTAAAGCCTCAGGAGGAGGAATCTCATCCTCACCTGTATCCTCGTAATCACCTACACCATACATACACACTATGAGATGAAATCCCAGTAAGCTCTACGTAAATGCAATGCATGCTGTGCGTATGAGTTCGATAAATCATGCTTTATTTTCTTTACTATGCAATGCACGATATGTGTCACCGAGATCCTATCCTTCTAACCGGAGAGAGCTCATCCAGCGGGCGGACTACTCTTTCCAGCTAGAGATGGGGGGTACACGCTTACAACACGTACAGCCGTGCCTGAGCCCCACCTCACGTGACCGAATAAACGATACGCCTTTTGGCCAATATGTCTTTCGGCCGATATGCCTTTCGGCCAATATGCCTTTCGGCCTATGTTATGCTTTACATTATCTTTAAAACCCTGTGCGGAAGTTCATTTTTCATGCTTTTCTTTAAAACACGTAATGCGTGAACAGTTCATATCTTAAAGTAAACAAGCAATAATGTATACCATCAAAGACTGTAAAACATAATCTATAAAACAAATAAGCCTAGCTACCCAACCAAAGCAATATAAAACAAGTGCATCACCAAAATTCCTTGACACGACATTCGACGTACGTTGTAGGCCAATCGGCCAGAGAAGAATCACGAGAACTTACCTCGTGTCCAAAGCAGCTCAATCTCCGTCCATGAGCGCTGTTCACCTAAGCAATTTACAAGGATTGACGTTAAAACGAGTTTAAGTTAATAAACGTCCAATTGTCAAAACCTTAACTAAGGGAATTTCCTAACATTCCAACTTAACTTATCGAGGCATTTAATCCATTAATCTACGCTCGATACCCCGAAATCCAATTTACGAGTTTTCCGAAAACCCGAAATTTCACAAATTATAACATTTTTCCTAAATCCACTAGATTAGTCCAATAACGTCCAATATATCCTTTATATCCTTAAACACGATAAACTTATTAATTACAAACCCTAAATCGACATTTTTATCGAAACCATAAACGAAAACCCTAACAATAAACTTCGTGGAAACGGAAAACTAATGCTCTAGAACCATAGATTCATACCAAGGGTTGTGAGAGGAGGAGAAATCACGAAGAATGGAGGAGAAACGGAGGCCGGAATCGTCAGATCGCCGCGGCTGGCAGAGAGCTTTTCTCTCTGGCGTTCACGGGAAGCAGAGAAGAAGAAAGGAAAATGAGGGGAAAGAAGCTTTTGGTTATTTTATAAAATTTACTTTGCAAATTACCATTTTGCCCTTCTTTAGTTTATATATTTGTTTCTTCATTCGTTTCGTTAATCGGCCAAAGATTTGGTTTCACCAAATCTCCTTATTTCACCAATAAGTCCAACTTATTATTTGGGATTTAACAAAACTGTCCGTTCACAATTTGGACCTCGTTTACTATTTTTACTAAAATGTCCTTTACATTACGATAGAGGTAATTACTCGAAATATAGCGTTATTATTCCGAAAATTCCCTAAATTTCCTTAAAATTCCAATTAATCGTTAGGACCGTAATAAAGTTTTCATTTCGTAAAACGGACCTGAGTTGACATATTTACAAAATTACCATATATAATAAAATATTAATATAGTATATTAAATCCAAAATCCGTACAAGCCGGGTATTACATTCCACCCACCTTATTTAGAATTTTGTCCACAAAATTAAATCATACAAACAATTCAGGATATTTTGTCATCATATCCTGTTGTCGCTCCCACGTAGCTTCTTCCACCTCGTGGTTCCGCCACAAAACCTTAACTAGCAGAATCTCCTTGTTGCGCAATACCTTGATGGAAGACTCCAGAATGCGTACGGGCCTCTCCTCGTAAGTCAAGGTAGGCTGTACCTCGATCTCTGTAGCCTCCACGACATGTGATGGATCACGTAGACATCTCCGAAGCATAGATACGTGGAATACATCGTGGATACCCTCCATAGAAGCCGGAAGCTCTAATCTGTACGCCATCTTCTCGATCCTCTTCAGAATAGGAAAGGGCCCCACATAACGAGGGTTTAACTTGCCCCTCCTTCCAAATCTCGCAACACCTTTGAACGGAGAAACTTTAAGATAAACTTCGTCACCTTCCTCGAACTCTAGCTCTCTCCGTCTCGTGTCAGCGTACCTCTTATGTCTGCTCTGAGCTACCTCGATACGCTGTCGGATAATGGCAATCTTCTCTGTCGTCTGCTGTAGAATCTCAGGACCAACGATGCTGGCCTCGCCAACCTCGTCCCAATATAACGGAGATCTACATTTCCGACCATATAGCGCCTCGTACGGAGCCATACCAATCGTAGCTTGAAAGCTGTTGTTGTACGAGAACTCAATCAGAGGCAAATATCTGCTCCACGATCCCTGAAACTCCAGCACACAAGCTCTAAGCATATCCTCCAGAATCTGATTCGTCCTCTCTGTCTGACCATCAGTCTGAGGATGAAAGGCTGTGCTGAAATTAAGCTGAGTCCCCATAGCTTTATGCAAACTCTTCCAGAACTTCGATGTAAATCTCGGATCTCTGTCTGAGACAATCGAGACTGGCACTCCATGAAGTCTGACAATCTCCTGTACATAAAGCTCGGCAAGCTGATCCATCGAAGAAGTCATTTTCACAGATAAGAAGTGGGCCGACTTTGTCAATCGGTCCACGATCACCCAAACACCATCATGGCCCTTTGTCGTCCTCGGGGGAGCCCCACAATAAAATCCATGGAGATCTGCTCCCACTTCCACTCCGGAATCGGCAGTGGCAATAATGTTCCTGCCGGTCTCTAGTGCTCTGCTTTCACCTGTTGACAGACTAGACAGGTCTCGACATACTTGGCGACCTCTCTCTTCATATTCGGCCACCAGAAGTGTTGCTTTAAATCCCTGTACATCTTAGTACTTCCCGGGTGTACAGAATATGCCGAAGAATGTGCCTCGGTCAATATCTCTTTCTTCAGGTCCTCGTCGTTAGGCACGTACAACCTATGCCTGAACCGTAGAATACCATCATCTGATAAATGAAAATCCGACGAGTCTCCCAATGTCATGCTGGATCGAAGCTCCTCACACTCCGTATCATTCTGCTGAGCTTCACGTATCCGATCCAGAATAGTCGGCCTAAGAGAAATGTTGGTGAGCATACTGGACAACTCTGCCACTATCTCAACGTCGAACCTCTCAATCTCAGACCGCAGCGTAACTGACATCGCTGCTAATGAAGGCTGACTCGTAGAAGGCACTCTACTCAAAGCATCAGTAACTTTGTTCGCCTTTCCTGGATGGTACTTGATATCAAAATCATAGTCTTTGACGAACTCAAGCCATCGTCTCTGACGCATATTCAGCTCCTTCTGCGTAAATAGATACTTCAGGCTCTTGTGGTCGGAAAATATCTCGCACTACTGCCCATATAGATAATGTCTCCATATCTTCAGTGCGAAGACCACAGCTGCTAACTCAAGGTCGTGCGTAGGGTAATTCTGCTCGTACGGCTTCAGCTGCCGAGAAGCATATGCAATAACTCTCCCCTCCTGCATCAATACACAACCGAGTCCCACTCCAGACGCGTCACAATATATACTGAACTTGTCACCTTCAACAGGTAACGCCAATACTGGAGCGGTGGTCAATCTCTGCTTTAACTCCATAAAACTATCATCACAAGCAGGCGACCATATAAATCTCTCGTTCTTCCGTGTCAATCGTGAAAGAGGAAGTGCGATCTTCGAAAATCCCTCTATGAATTTCCGATAATAGCCAGCTAATCCGAGAAATCCACGCACCTCTCGTACATTCTTTGGCTGTGGCCAATCTCTGACCACCTGAACTTTGCTCGGATCAACAGAAACTCCATCCTGCGATATGACATGGCCAAGAAAACTGATCTGATCAAACCAAAATTCGCATTTGGAGAACTTCGGATACAACTGATGCTGACATAGGGTCCTCAGAACAATCCTCAGATTCTCCTCGTGTTCTTCCTTCGTCTTAGAGTAGATCAGAATGTCGTCGATGAAAACCACCACGAACTTGTCCAGATACTCCTTGAAAACACGGTTCATCAAATCCATAAACGCTGCAGGGGCATTAGTAAGTCCAAAAGACATGACAAGAAACTCATAATGCCCATACCTAGTTCGGAATGCCGTCTTCGGTATATCATCCTTCCAGACCTTCAGCTGATTGTAACCCGAGCGTAGATCAATCCTCGAAAATACTCGGGCACCTTGCAGCTGATCAAATAAATCGTCAATCTGAGGCAATGGATACTTATTTTTCACCGTCAATTTGTTCAACTCTCTGTAGTCAATGCACATCCTGAGGGTCCCGTCTTTCTTCTTGACGAATAGAACAGGCGCACCCCAAGGTGAAACACTGGGTCGAATAAAACCCTTCTCTAACAACTCGTCAAGCTGAGTCCTCGGTTCCCTCAACTCAGTCGGTGCCAACCGATACGGGTTCTTGAACCTCGGCGCGGAGTTTGGATAGATATCAATAGTGAATTCGATCTCCCGGTCTGGTGGTAACCCGGGAAGATCATCAAGAAAGATCCCAGAGAACTCTCTGACAATAGGAATGTCGCTCGGCTTTTCTCCGCTGAGCAACTGACAATCAAATACAGAGGCCAAATAAATAGAGCACGCACCTTTAAACTGCTCGTTGACCTTCATGGAATAAGAAATAGGCGAGCTACTCAATCTGCTCATTGTAACGACCCCTTTTCCCAGCAAAATATTGTCCGCTCTGGGGATTGGGCTGCAGCCCAATATCCTCCCCTCACGGCTTTGTTTGGCGAGAGCACTTCCCGGAAGGTCACCCAACCTGGAATTACTCTCGCCGAAGCACTCTTAACTTCGGAGTTCTTATGGGATCAGTTGTCAATTGAGCTCCACAACGCGTCTTACTATGTTGGGAGGGATCTCTTACATATGTTTCATTTTCATGTACTTCCCCAAGCGATGTGGGTTCGTAACGGCCCCTCCTTCAACGGTCGAACCCTCCGGCCCAGGTCAACCCCAGGATCCGCGGAGCTTTACCCACCTCCGGCCCAGGTCAGCCCCAGGATCCACGGAGCATGGGTGGTCCTCACAGATTCGTTGAAAGACGGGTCGTCACAATCACCCCCCCTCGGGGGCCCAACGTCCTCGTTGGCCACATTTCTGTGTGGGTATAGGCTCTGATACCATTTGTAACGACCCCTTTTTCCAGCAAGATATTGTTCGCTCTGGGGATTGGGTCGCAGCCCAATATCCTCCCCTTTTCCGAGCATATCCGTAACCATCCTAAAACCATCAAAAACATTCCCATAACGTTTAATTAACAGTTTAAACTAAAACATTTTCTATATACAGTTTACCAAAACATTTGAAACATTAAACATAAAACCTATCAACTACCAGTACCAAACATCCTATAATTTCTATACAAACATCAGCCCAAAATGTCCCAAACCCTCAAAATCTATACATACTGTCCCCACGGGTCAGGTAAGCGTCGACTGCGCCAGCACACCACCGCAGCCATCCTCCGTCAACTGGACTCAAGCCTCAGGAGGAGGAATCTCATCCTCACCTGTATCCTCGTAATCACCTACACCATACATACACACTATGAGATAAAATCCCAGTAAGCTCTACGTAAATGCAATGCATGCTGTGCGTATGAGTTCGATAAATCATGCTTTATTTTCTTTACTATGCAATGCACGATATGTGTCATCGAGATCCTATCCCTCTAACCGGAGAGAGCTCATCCAGCGGGCGGGCTACTCTTTCCAGCTAGAGATGGGGGGTACACGCTTACAACACGTACAGTCGTGCCTGAGCCCCACCTCGCGTGACCGATAAACGATACGTCTTTCGGCCAATATGCCTTTCGGCCTATGTTATGCTTTACATTATCTTTAAAACCCTGTGCGGAAGTTCATTTTTCATGCTTTTCTTTAAAACACGTAATGCGTGAACAGTTCATATCTTAAAGTAAACAAGCAATAATGTATACCATCAAAGACTGTAAAACATAATCTATAAAACAAATAAGCCTAGCTACCCAACCAAAGCAATATAAAACAAGTGCATCACCAAAATTCCTCGACACGACATTCGACGTACGTTGTAGGCCAATCGGCCAGAGAAGAATCACGAGAACTTACCTCGTGTCCAAAGCAGCTCAAGCTCCGTCCATGAGCGCTGTTCACCTAAGCAATTTACAAGGATTGACGTTAAAACGAGTTTAAGTTAATAAACGTCCAATTGTCAAAACCTTAACTAAAGGAATTTCCTAACATTCCAACTTAACTTATCGAGGCATTTAATCCATTAATCTACGCTCGATACCCCGAAATCCAATTTACGAGTTTTCCGAAAACCCGAAATTTCACAAATTATAACATTTTTCCTAAATCCACTAGATTAGTCCAATAACGTCCAATATATCCTTTATATCCTTAAACACGATAAACTTATTAATTACAAACCCTAAATCGACATTTTTATCGAAACCATAAACGAAAACCCTAACAATAAACTTCGTGGAAACGGAAAACTAATGCTCTAGAACCATAGATTCATACCAAGGGTTGTGAGAGGAGGAGAAATCACGAAGAATGGAGGAGAAACGGAGGCCGGAATCGTCAGATCGCCGCGGCTGGCAGAGAGCTTTTCTCTCTGGCGTTCACGGGAAGCAGAGAAGAAGAAAGGAAAATGAGGGGAAAGAAGCTTTTGGTTATTTTATAAAATTTACTTTGCAAATTACCATTTTGCCCTTCTTTAGTTTATATATTTGTTTCTTCATTCGTTTCGTTAATCGGCCAAAGATTTGGTTTCACCAAATCTCCTTATTTCACCAATAAGTCCAACTTATTATTTGGGATTTAACAAAACTGTCCGTTCACAATTTGGACCTCGTTTACTATTTTTACTAAAATGTCCTTTACATTACGATAGAGGTAATTACTCGAAATATAGCGTTATTATTCCGAAAATTCCCTAAATTTCCTTAAAATTCCAATTAATCGTTAGGACCGTAATAAAGTTTTCATTTCGTAAAACGGACCTGAGTTGACATATTTACAAAATTACCATATATAATAAAATATTAATATAGTATATTAAATCCAAAATCCGTACAAGCCGGGTATTACATTCCACCCACCTTATTTAGAATTTTGTCCACAAAATTAAATCATACAAACAATTCAGGATATTTTGTCATCATATCCTGTTGTCGCTCCCACGTAGCTTCTTCCACCTCGTGGTTCCGCCACAAAACCTTAACTAGCAGAATCTCCTTGTTGCGCAATACCTTGATGGAAGACTCCAGAATGCGTACGGGCCTCTCCTCGTAAGTCAAGGTAGGCTGTACCTCGATCTCTGTAGCCTCCACGACATGTGATGGATCACGTAGACATCTCCGAAGCATAGATACGTGGAATACATCGTGGATACCCTCCATAGAAGCCGGAAGCTCTAATCTGTACGCCATCTTCTCGATCCTCTTCAGAATAGGAAAGGGCCCCACATAACGAGGGTTTAACTTGCCCCTCCTTCCAAATCTCGCAACACCTTTGAACGGAGAAACTTTAAGATAAACTTCGTCACCTTCCTCGAACTCTAGCTCTCTCCGTCTCGTGTCAGCGTACCTCTTATGTCTGCTCTGAGCTACCTCGATACGCTGTCGGATAATGGCAATCTTCTCTGTCGTCTGCTGTAGAATCTCAGGACCAACGATGCTGGCCTCGCCAACCTCGTCCCAATATAACGGAGATCTACATTTCCGACCATATAGCGCCTCGTACGGAGCCATACCAATCGTAGCTTGAAAGCTGTTGTTGTACGAGAACTCAATCAGAGGCAAATATCTGCTCCACGATCCCTGAAACTCCAGCACACAAGCTCTAAGCATATCCTCCAGAATCTGATTCGTCCTCTCTGTCTGACCATCAGTCTGAGGATGAAAGGCTGTGCTGAAATTAAGCTGAGTCCCCATAGCTTTATGCAAACTCTTCCAGAACTTCGATGTAAATCTCGGATCTCTGTCTGAGACAATCGAGACTGGCACTCCATGAAGTCTGACAATCTCCTGTACATAAAGCTCGGCAAGCTGATCCATCGAAGAAGTCATTTTCACAGATAAGAAGTGGGCCGACTTTGTCAATCGGTCCACGATCACCCAAACACCATCATGGCCCTTTGTCGTCCTCGGGAGCCCCACAATAAAATCCATGGAGATCTGCTCCCACTTCCACTCCGGAATCGGCAGTGGCAATAATGTTCCTGCCGGTCTCTAGTGCTCTGCTTTCACCTGTTGACAGACTAGACAGGTCTCGACATACTTGGCGACCTCTCTCTTCATATTCGGCCACCAGAAGTGTTGCTTTAAATCCCTGTACATCTTAGTACTTCCCGGGTGTACAGAATATGCCGAAGAATGTGCCTCGGTCAATATCTCTTTCTTCAGGTCCTCGTCGTTAGGCACGTACAACCTATGCCTGAATCGTAGAATACCATCATCTGATAAATGAAAATCCGACGAGTCTCCCAATGTCATGCTGGATCGAAGCTCCTCACACTCCGTATCATTCTGCTGAGCCTCACGTATCCGATCCAGAATAGTCGGCCTAAGAGAAATGTTGGTGAGCATACTGGACAACTCTGCCACTATCTCAACGTCGAACCTCTCAATCTCAGACCGCAGCGTAACTGACATCGCTGCTAATGAAGGCTGACTCGTAGAAGGCACTCTACTCAAAGCATCAGTAACTTTGTTCGCCTTTCCTGGATGGTACTTGATATCAAAATCATAGTCTTTGACGAACTCAAGCCATCGTCTCTGACGCATATTCAGCTCCTTCTGCGTAAATAGATACTTCAGGCTCTTGTGGTCGGAAAATATCTCGCACTACTGCCCATATAGATAATGTCTCCATATCTTCAGTGCGAAGACCACAGCTGCTAACTCAAGGTCGTGCGTAGGGTAATTCTGCTCGTACGGCTTCAGCTGCCGAGAAGCATATGCAATAACTCTCCCCTCCTGCATCAATACACAACCGAGTCCCACTCCAGACGCGTCACAATATATACTGAACTTGTCACCTTCAACAGGTAACGCCAATACTGGAGCGGTGGTCAATCTCTGCTTTAACTCCATAAAACTATCATCACAAGCAGGCGACCATATAAATCTCTCGTTCTTCCGTGTCAATCGTGAAAGAGGAAGTGCGATCTTCGAAAATCCCTCTATGAATTTCCGATAATAGCCAGCTAATCCGAGAAATCCACGCACCTCTCGTACATTCTTTGGCTGTGGCCAATCTCTGACCACCTGAACTTTGCTCGGATCAACAGAAACTCCATCCTGCGATATGACATGGCCAAGAAAACTGATCTGATCAAACCAAAATTCGCATTTGGAGAACTTCGGATACAACTGATGCTGACATAGGGTCCTCAGAACAATCCTCAGATTCTCCTCGTGTTATTCCTTCGTCTTAGAGTAGATCAGAATGTCGTCGATGAAAACCACCACGAACTTGTCCAGATACTCCTTGAAAACACGGTTCATCAAATCCATAAACGCTGCAGGGGCATTAGTAAGTCCAAAAGACATGACAAGAAACTCATAATGCCCATACCTAGTTCGGAATGCCGTCTTCGGTATATCATCCTTCCAGACCTTCAGCTGATTGTAACCCGAGCGTAGATCAATCCTCGAAAATACTCGGGCACCTTGCAGCTGATCAAATAAATCGTCAATCTGAGGCAATGGATACTTATTTTTCACCGTCAATTTGTTCAACTCTCTGTAGTCAATGCACATCCTGAGGGTCCCGTCTTTCTTCTTGACGAATAGAACAGGCGCACCCCAAGGTGAAACACTGGGTCGAATAAAACCCTTCTCTAACAACTCGTCAAGCTGAGTCCTCGGTTCCCTCAACTCAGTCGGTGCCAACCGATACGGGTTCTTGAACCTCGGCGCGGAGTTTGGATAGATATCAATAGTGAATTCGATCTCCCGGTCTGGTGGTAACCCGGGAAGATCATCAAGAAAGATCCCAGAGAACTCTCTGACAATAGGAATGTCGCTCGGCTTTTCTCCGCTGAGCAACTGACAATCAAATACAGAGGCCAAATAAATAGAGCACGCACCTTTAAACTGCTCGTTGACCTTCATGGAATAAGAAATAGGCGAGCTACTCAATCTGCTCATTGTAACGACCCCTTTTCCCAGCAAAATATTGTCCGCTCTGGGGATTGGGCTGCAGCCCAATATCCTCCCCTCACGGCTTTGTTTGGCGAGAGCACTTCCCGGAAGGTCACCCAACCTGGAATTACTCTCGCCGAAGCACTCTTAACTTCGGAGTTCTTATGGGATCAGTTGTCAATTGAGCTCCAAAACGCGTCTTACTATGTTGGGAGGGATCTCTTACATATGTTTCATTTTCATGTACTTCCCCAAGCGATGTGGGTTCGTAACGGCCCCTCCTTCAACGGTCGAACCCTCCGGCCCAGGTCAACCCCAGGATCCGCGGAGCTTTACCCACCTCCGGCCCAGGTCAGCCCCAGGATCCACGGAGCATGGGTGGTCCTCACAGATTCGTTGAAAGACGGGTCGTCACAATCACCCCCCCTCGGGGGCCCAACGTCCTCGTTGGCCACATTTCTGTTTGGGTATAGGCTCTGATACCATTTGTAACGACCCCTTTTTCCAGCAAGATATTGTTCGCTCTGGGGATTGGGTCGCAGCCCAATATCCTCCCCTTTTCCGAGCATATCCGTAACCATCCTAAAACCATCAAAAACATTCCCATAACGTTTAATTAACAGTTTAAACTAAAACATTTTCTATATACAGTTTACCAAAACATTTGAAACATTAAACATAAAACCTATCAACTACCAGTACCAAACATCCTATAATTTCTATACAAACATCAGCCCAAAATGTCCCAAACCCTCAAAATCTATACATACTGTCCCCACGGGTCAGGTAAGCGTCGACTGCGCCAGCACACCACCGCAGCCATCCTCCGTCAACTGGACTCAAGCCTCAGGAGGAGGAATCTCATCCTCACCTGTATCCTCGTAATCACCTACACCATACATACACACTATGAGATAAAATCCCAGTAAGCTCTACGTAAATGCAATGCATGCTGTGCGTATGAGTTCGATAAATCATGCTTTATTTTCTTTACTATGCAATGCACGATATGTGTCATCGAGATCCTATCCCTCTAACCGGAGAGAGCTCATCCAGCGGGCGGGCTACTCTTTCCAGCTAGAGATGGGGGGTACACGCTTACAACACGTACAGTCGTGCCTGAGCCCCACCTCGCGTGACCGATAAACGATACGTCTTTCGGCCAATATGCCTTTCGGCCTATGTTATGCTTTACATTATCTTTAAAACCCTGTGCGGAAGTTCATTTTTCATGCTTTTCTTTAAAACACGTAATGCGTGAACAGTTCATATCTTAAAGTAAACAAGCAATAATGTATACCATCAAAGACTGTAAAACATAATCTATAAAACAAATAAGCCTAGCTACCCAACCAAAGCAATATAAAACAAGTGCATCACCAAAATTCCTCGACACGACATTCGACGTACGTTGTAGGCCAATCGGCCAGAGAAGAATCACGAGAACTTACCTCGTGTCCAAAGCAGCTCAAGCTCCGTCCATGAGCGCTGTTCACCTAAGCAATTTACAAGGATTGACGTTAAAACGAGTTTAAGTTAATAAACGTCCAATTGTCAAAACCTTAACTAAAGGAATTTCCTAACATTCCAACTTAACTTATCGAGGCATTTAATCCATTAATCTACGCTCGATACCCCGAAATCCAATTTACGAGTTTTCCGAAAACCCGAAATTTCACAAATTATAACATTTTTCCTAAATCCACTAGATTAGTCCAATAACGTCCAATATATCCTTTATATCCTTAAACACTATAAACTTATTAATTACGAACCCTAAATCGACATTTTATCGAAACCCTAAACGAAAACCCTAACGATAAACTTCGTGGAAATGGAAAACTAATGCTCTAGAACCATAGATTCATACCTAGGGTTGTGAGAGGAGAAGAAATCACGTAGAATGGAGGAGAAACGGAGGAGAACGGAGGCCGGAATCATCGGATTACCGCGGCTGGCAGAGAGCTTTTCTCTCTGGCGTTCGCGGGAAGCAGAGAAGAAGAAAGGAAAATGAGGGGAAAGAAGTTTTTGGTTATTTTTTAAAATTTACTTTGCAAATTACCATTTTGCCCTTCTTTAGTTTATATATTTGTTTCTTCCTTCGTTTCGTTAATCGGCCAAAGATTTGGTTTCACCAAATCTCCTTATTTCACCAATAAGTCCAACTTATTATTTGGGATTTAACAAAACTGTCCGTTCACAGTTTGGACCTCGTTTACTTTTTTTACTAAAACGTTCTTTACATTACGATATAGGTAATTACTCGGAATATAGCGTTATTATTTCAAAAATTCCCTAAATTTCTTTAAAATTCCAATTAATTGTTAGGACCGTAATAAAGCTTTCATTTCGTAAAACGGACCTGAGTTGACATATTTACAAAAATGCCATATATAATAAAATATTAATATAGTATATTAAATCTAAAATCCGTACAAGCCGGGTATTACATTAACCAAATCAGTAATTCTCCCAATTTCATCCATAATATGTACGCTATTAGATGACAAGGTAAATTGGTTCGATAGAACCGGGTGCTACACTTTGAGATCTCTCACCTCTTGGATTGTCGTCACCTTGGGTTGCCAACCTCTAGGTAGATACCAGAGAATTTTTCTTGCCAGCTCTTCATTGGGATAAGTTCTAGAAAACATTTTCAAACTATTAGTAATGTTAATAAAATATATAAATATTTTACTAATAGTTTTATTCTTTTTCATGGAGAAAAATTCATATTCGTGCACAAACATACTCATTTTGTTTTCTTTTACTTGAGTTGTTTCTTCATGTGTAATCTTAGGTAAATGTCAAATTTCATGCGCATTATCACATTCTTGAATTCATCTCTATTAAAGGTACAATGTAACATGTTAATTGTCTTGGCATTTAAGCTTAGTGACGTTTATCATTCTTATCAAACTTAGATGGCAATTTTGGTATATTCAACCCATTTTCAATTTTAATAGGAACATAAGGGTCATTCTCAATAATATGTCTCATAATCCATGGATTGCAAAAATATTCTCATCCTAGCTTTTCAATATACATAATCATTATCATCAAAGTAAGGAGGTTTAGAGATAAATTGCCCTTCAACATACAAATTGTTAATATTGAAAGCTATAACAAATAATCATGGCACAAAGTAAGTTAA
>CM039516.1:38595982-38693025 GCA_022432975.1 Begonia masoniana
TTTTTTTTTTTTTTTTTTTTTTTTTTTTTTTTTTTTTTTTTTTTTTTTTTTTTTTTTTTTTTTTTTTTTTTTTTTTTTTTTTTTTTTTTTTTTTTTTTTTTTTTTTTTTTTTTTTTTTTTTTTTTTTTTTTTTTTTTTTTTTTTTTTTTTTTTTTTTTTTTTTTTTTTTTTTTTTTTTTTTTTTTTTTTTTTTTTTTTTTTTTTTTTTTTTTTTTTTTTTTTTTTTTTTTTTTAACCCTAAACGAAAACCCTAACGATAAACTTCGTGGAAATGGAAAACTAATGCTCTAGAACCATAGATTCATACCTAGGGTTGTGAGAGGAGAAGAAATCACGTAGAATGGAGGAGAAACGGAGGAGAACGGAGGCCGGAATCATCGGATTACCGCGGCTGGCAGAGAGCTTTTCTCTCTGGCGTTCGCGGGAAGCAGAGAAGAAGAAAGGAAAATGAGGGGAAAGAAGTTTTTGGTTATTTTTTAAAATTTACTTTGCAAATTACCATTTTGCCCTTCTTTAGTTTATATATTTGTTTCTTCCTTCGTTTCGTTAATCGGCCAAAGATTTGGTTTCACCAAATCTCCTTATTTCACCAATAAGTCCAACTTATTATTTGGGATTTAACAAAACTGTCCGTTCACAGTTTGGACCTCGTTTACTTTTTTTACTAAAACGTTCTTTACATTACGATATAGGTAATTACTCGGAATATAGCGTTATTATTTCAAAAATTCCCTAAATTTCTTTAAAATTCCAATTAATTGTTAGGACCGTAATAAAGCTTTCATTTCGTAAAACGGACCTGAGTTGACATATTTACAAAAATGCCATATATAATAAAATATTAATATAGTATATTAAATCTAAAATCCGTACAAGCCGGGTATTACATTAACCAAATCAGTAATTCTCCCAATTTCATCCATAATATGTACGCTATTAGATGACAAGGTAAATTGGTTCGATAGAACCGGGTGCTACACTTTGAGATCTCTCACCTCTTGGATTGTCGTCACCTTGGGTTGCCAACCTCTAGGTAGATACCAGAGAATTTTTCTTGCCAGCTCTTCATTGGGATAAGTTCTAGAAAACATTTTCAAACTATTAGTAATGTTAATAAAATATATAAATATTTTACTAATAGTTTTATTCTTTTTCATGGAGAAAAATTCATATTCGTGCACAAACATACTCATTTTGTTTTCTTTTACTTGAGTTGTTTCTTCATGTGTAATCTTAGGTAAATGTCAAATTTCATGCGCATTATCACATTCTTGAATTCATCTCTATTAAAGGTACAATGTAACATGTTAATTGTCTTGGCATTTAAGCTTAGTGACGTTTATCATTCTTATCAAACTTAGATGGCAATTTTGGTATATTCAACCCATTTTCAATTTTAATAGGAACATAAGGGTCATTCTCAATAATATGTCTCATAATCCATGGATTGCAAAAATATTCTCATCCTAGCTTTTCAATATACATAATCATTATCATCAAAGTAAGGAGGTTTAGAGATAAATTGCCCTTCAACATACAAATTGTTAATATTGAAAGCTATAACAAATAATCATGGCACAAAGTATATAATCGAATAACAAAAAGGATTATAACCTAACTTTGATACCAATTGTAGGATCGAAATAATCTAGAGGGATGGTGAATTGAGTTATTAAACTTTTTCATGATTGAAAATAATATTAGTTTGCACGTATAAACTTGATTATACTTCTTAATTAATTAGGTGATTCTGAAATGAACAATTATAACAAGCAACAAACTAAGAGGGAAAGGTAAGAAAGTGTAAACAAATTTATTAACACGATTTGACAAATCTTCCCTACGTTTGTACTTCAAGGCTCCTCCTTGAAAATGATTTCCTAACTCAACTCCTCGATTTTACTATATTGAACTTTCAAGCGTCAATCCAAAACTCAACATTGACTCTTTCTCAGGGTGTCACCTTTACTCGTTCACTAAAATACAAAAGTAGAAGTTTGAATACAAATGAGCAAAATCTCACACTCTCTCAATGAGCAAAATCTCAAGTTGATGTAGTATGAGAGGTTTGAAATAAACTATAGACTTGAATTCTCAAGTGAATTTGGCAGCACTTTGTTGTTTTTTTCAAATTCGATAGGTTTGCACAAAGTTGTCGTTTTCTATTTATAAATGTCTTTAAAAAAATAGTGTACTGATGGACACTTTCATCTACTCAATCGACCCTTGTATGACCACTGTGTGATTTTTCAAACATTTTCAGCAACTTGGTCGACACTATAGTACATTGCATCAGTCGACACTTTGCCTCGGTGATCGATACTTTTGAGCTCTCTCAAATTTCTTCAGCATGCTATCGGTCGACACAAGCAGTTGATGCTTTTGAGTTCTCTAGATTTTCTTCAACATGCTATTGGTCGACATGGGCGGTCGGCACTTTTGAGCTCTCTATAATTTTTGCAATTGTTTTGCGGTCGACACTTCGCGATGCACTTTGTTTTTCTTAAATGTTCATGTGATCAACAACTTGCTGGTTCGTGGACGCTTTGAGCTCTCAAGTTAAAAATTGTTTATTTATACAAACATTATGTATAACTCCTTTAATGGCATCATGTGAGTCCTATAAGACTTAAATTATCACTTAAATGAGTTAAACAAACACATTAGCACAATCAAAGATCCGTATCAAGGGTATTTTTAAACAAATAAAAATTCAATATTTATGCATAAAAATACTCATTAAAAAAATAAATTTAGAATTAGTTAAGTAATTTTGCATTCTCATCATAAAAAAAATTAAGCTTAATTATCTTTAAGCTAACACAATGCAAACCATGCAGCTAACCTTGTCATAGACGTGAGAGATTATTCCAACCTTGTATTATTTTTGTTGTGGACTTGAAATCTGACCGTCAACAAAATAAAACTCAACGTGACATTTTAAATTCTCTTAGTTTTTATAAGAAAGTAGTTTTGCGGCAACTACTCTATTTTAATTTAAAAAGAAAACACTCCTTTTTCATATCACAACAACTACTCTACTTTAACTTTATAAAAAAAATCAGGGAGAAAAATTGCTAATCATTCCAGACAATTTAGAGACAAATTTCAAATCGTTTCCCGTTGACTACAAGATTGCAAAGAATAAAAGCTCTAAATTCAACTCTTACAATCCGATGAAGAGCATAAAAGTGGTTGCTTGATTCTGTTGGTTTTCGAGGTTCCTACGCATGGCAAAATTCACTATTATTCATAATAATAGTGACATGCGTTATCCTGTGACTTTAAAACTATTTTAAAAATCATCAAAAAAACCATAAATTGAATCGTTAGTCAAAAAGAAATTATTTTTGATAAATATGTAATTTTTCAAAATGTAAACAATTTACACTGAGAAAAATTATTAGATTTAGATTGTGAAATAATAAAAGAAGATACCTGTGGCGACCCCCGACCCGGTCGGGGACGAGGAGCCATCACTCCGGGACATAACAGAAAACTCGGACTATATATTTTTTTTTTTTTGAACATTTTACTTTTAAAACATTGACACAGAGAGAGAGTTTTCTGGAGTAGAAATCAATCAGGAAAGAAAAAATACAGTTAAAACCAAACTGCGGGATACACAACAGATGGATATCAGAATACTCGGGACAGTTTTGGACCACAGGAAGTAACAGACTGAAGAAAACAGGGAGAAAACACAGTTAAAACCAAACTGCGGGATACACAACATATGGATATCAGAATACTCGGGATAGTTTTGGACCACAGGAAATAACAGACTGAAGAAAACAGGGAGACAGATGTAAACTAAACTTTGGACATTTAGAATATCGGGCAAGGAGAAATCTGAAGAGTGTAGGAAGGAATGTAAAAAGAATCTGAATAACAGTTATAAATGGCAGCAGAAAACAAGAAATAAAGGCGGAAGACATAATCAGATGACTGGCGGAAGAAATCTATCGGATGATGTAGTTTTGAAGGTAGAAGCAGAGATGACGTCAGCTGGAAGATGGATGACGTCAGCCGGAAGATACAGGCAGCAGATGAAATCGGATGAGGGGATGACGTCAGCCGGAAGATGGATGACGTCAGCCGGAAGATGGATGACGTCAGCCGGAAGATGGATGACGTCAGCCGGAAGATGGATGACGTCAGCCGGAAGATACAGGCAGCAGATGAAATCGGATGAGGGGATGACGTCAGCCGGAAGATGGATGACGTCAGCCGGAAGATACAGGCAGCAGATGAAATCGGATGAGGGGATGACGTCAGCCGGAAGATACAGGCAGCAGATGAAATCGGATGAGGGGATGACGTCAGCCGGAAGATACAGGCAGCAGATGAAATCGGATGAGGGGATGACGTCAGCCGGAAGATGGATGACGTCAGCCGGAAGATGGATGACGTCAGCCGGAAGATACAGGCAGCAGATGAAATCGGATGAGGTAATGACGTCAGCCGGAAGATGGATGACGTCAGCCGGAAGATACAGGCAGCAGATGAAATCGGATGAGGGGATGACGTCAGCCGGAAGATGGATGACGTCAGCCGGAAGATGGATGACGTCAGCCGGAAGATGGATGACGTCAGCCGGAAGATACAGGCAGCAGATGAAATCGGATGAGGGGATGACGTCAGCCGGAAGATGGATGACGTCAGCCGGAAGATGGATGACGTCAGCCGGAAGATACAGGCAGCAGATGAAATCGGATGAGGGGATGACGTCAGCCGGAAGATACAGGCAGCAGATGAAATCGGATGAGGGGATGACGTCAGCCGGAAGATACAGGCAGCAGATGAAATCGGATGAGGGGATGACGTCAGCCGGAAGATGGATGACGTCAGCCGGAAGATACAGGCAGCAGATGAAATCGGATGAGGGGATGACGTCAGCCGGAAGATACAGGCAGCAGATGAAATCGGATGAGGGGATGACGTCAGCCGGAAGATACAGGCAGCAGATGAAATCGGATGAGGGGATGACGTCAGCCGGAAGATGGATGACGTCAGCCGGAAGATACAGGCAGCAGATGAAATCGGATGAGGGGATGACGTCAGTCGGAAGATGGATGACGTCAGTCGGAAGATACAGGCAGCAGATGAAATCGGGTGATGTGATGACGTCAGCCGGAAGATGGATGACGTCAGCCGGAAGATACAGGCAGCAGATGAAATCGGATGAGGGGATGACGTCAGCCGGAAGATACAGGCAGCAGATGAAATCGGATGAGGGGATGACGTCAGCCGGAAGATACAGGCAGCAGATGAAATCGGATGAGGGGATGACGTCAGCCGGAAGATACAGGCAGCAGATGAAATCGGATGAGGGGATGACGTCAGCCGGAAGATACAGGCAGCAGATGAAATCGGATGAGGGGATGACGTCAGCCGGAAGATGGATGACGTCAGCCGGAAGATGGATGACGTCAGCCGGAAGATGGATGACGTCAGCCGGAAGATACAGGCAGCAGATGAAATCGGATGAGGGGATGACGTCAGCCGATGACTCAGCCGGAAGATGGATGACGTCAGCCGGAAGATACAGGCAGCAGATGAAATCGGATGAGGTGATGACGTCAGCTGAAAGATAGATGACGTTAGGCGGAAGACATAGGCAGCAAATGAAATCGGATGAGGGGATGACGTCAGCCGGAAGATGGAGATGTCAGTCAGAAGATACCGGCAGCAGATGAAATCGAGCTAGGTGATGACGTCAGCCGGAAGATGGATGACGTCAGCCGGAAGATACAGGCGTTAAACGTAATCGGCAGAAGAAAAACCTATGGCAGAACCACTGTTTGGCGGTAGATGGGAATAAGACAAAATGTAAACAGTATCAATCGGTAGACATAGTTTCAGAGGCAAAATTTACAACTTTTGACAGGATGACACACAGACAGGGAGCATAAAAATAGAAGACATAAACGTCTCAGATTCTCAAACCACTTCAAAACATGGTTCTCGAGCACACAGAAGGCATGACAGAAACTTAAGAATAATCACACTGCATAGATAGCTCAAAAATCAGAGACCATCCATGCATAGACTAACAGAAAATATTCCAAACCATTTCAGAATACTTAGAACATAATTCAACTGTCTAATACAGCACAAACAGAAGGCATGGAAGTCGTAGACCTTCAATACCCGATTCTAAACAAGGTTGTAGAACATACTTTACAATTGACAGATTCAAAGAAATAGACTGCATGGATAGTTCCAAAACCAGAAGTCATCCATGCACAAACTAACAGAAAATATCCCCAAACAATTCCAGAACATTCAGAACATGAATTCAACTGTCAAATACAGTAGTTTTTAAAACCTAGACATCAAAATCTGTGCATTGTTTTAAAATCTGAGGATCAGTACAGAACCTAACATATATTTGCAGAATTTCCAAAACAGAAGTTTTAAATACATAAACAGAACATAGTTTAGAATTTCACTCTCTCAGTCGGGAATTTGTCTGACAGCCACAACCAACCCGAGAGCTCGAACCACTAGCCACCTATTCATCAGACTAAGGCACAAAGTCCTCATTTTTGGGTTCAGTACCTACATCAGGGAGTTCACCTATGAGTCTAAAACTCAGTAAGAACATATAAAATAATGCAGTGATGCAAATGCTATGCATGAACTTTCAGAAATACAGTGACAGTACAGAACATTACGTTTCAATGGCAGAGGGGTATAAGTGGAGCTTATAAGGGAACTGGCGAATAGTGGGTGCACTATCAAGCACAAACAGTTACACGGTACAGTACAGAAACAGATTTGGGGGCCAGTCCCCGTCCCACACTTAACCAATACATTTCAGTCAGATTTTATCTTGTTTAGTTTCAAACAGTGTACAGAAATAGGTTTTGCATGAACTTTCCATGAAAACTTGTATGCATGAACATTTTCAGTGCCTGAACTTACAATAGCAGACGACAGAAATAACAGAACATACTGTGAATCAGAACACAGACAACTCAGAACATAAACTATAACGTTTCTACCCAAAACAACCCGACAGAACTGAAACACCTAATACCTCCGTGATGTAGGGCCTTAAGGGCCAACATACGGTTATGAACTTACCTGTTATCCGTGATGCAGTTAGCTGGAAAGTCTCGAAAATGCACAGATCTATAACATGCACGTGGAGAAATAAACAAGGCTGCAAATGTTAACTAATAACTTGGAAGATTATGCAGTTAACCCCAGTCAGATTGTATAAAACAACGAATGTGTTTCCATACAAAAACCGAGAGTTTTCTCCCAAAATAACTTAACCTAAAAATTCAGCAAACTCATACTTTTACTTGTCCAAATTTGTTAGCATTAGTAGATGTTTACCTTAGCGGAGGAGCAGAAAGAAATCTGAGGAGATCGAAGTAACTTCGATGATTGTTTGTCGACAGGAAGAGAGAATGCCGAGAAGAGAATGGAAAGAGCAGAGGAAAGAGTGAAGTGGGTTTCACGTAGGAAGTGGAGTATGTCTTGTTCAGTAAGTTGCCAAGTGTCGATGGCATATTGGCTCCATCCCACCAACCACAATTCATACCTAAACAGCCCCTTCATTTGATTCTAACCAACTTGTTAATTGATTTGTTTTGGTTCCACATTAGTTTAGTTCTCAACTAATTATTCCAACAATTCAACCAAAACATTCATTGTATTAAAATAATATTGATCCCGCTCATACGATTCGGGAAAATGATTACATGGCAATTAAATGCCGGGTGTTACATTCCACTCACCTTAACAGAAATTTTGTCCCCAAAATTTGCCTAAGCAAAGAGGTCCGGATATTGGGCTCTAACATCCTCTTGTCTTTCCCATGTGGCTTCCTTTACATTATGATTACGCCATAAAACTTTCACCAATGGGACCACTCGATTGCGCAACATCTTGAGTGAAGTATCCAATATCGGTATGGGCCTTTCTTCATATGTCAGCGTCGGCATGATATCAAAGTCCACATGTTCCATGATCTGAGTTGGATCTCGTACACATTTCCTCAGCATCGAAACATGAAAAACTTTTTGAACTCCATCCATAGAAGCTGGCAACTGTAGCCTGTAAGCCATGCTCCCCACACGCTTCAAGATGGGAAAAGGGCCAATAAACCGTGGGCTGAGCTTTCCTTTCTTACCGAATCTCATTACGCCCTTGAAAAGCGACACTTTCAAGAATACCTCATCGCCCTCAGCGAACTCTAAGTCTCTTCTTCTATGGTCTGCATAACTCTTCTGTCGACTCTGAGCAATCTTTATTCGTTGTTTGATAGCAGCTATCACCTCGGACATCTGCTGTAATATCTCAGGGCTGATAAGCTTGGTTTCTCCGACCCCATCCCAACACAATGGGGATCTACACTTTCTGCAGTACAGAGCTTCATAAGGAGTCATGCCAATTGTAGCCTGATAGCTATTATTGTAGGCAAACTCCACGAGTGGCAAATATCTACTCCAAGGAGCATGAAATTCCAGTACGCACGACCTTAGCATATCCTCCAGTATTTGAATTGTTCTCTCGGATAGTCTGTCCGTCTGTGGATGAAACGCCGTGCTGAAATCCAACCTGGTGCCCGGGGAGCTTTGCAAGCTTTTCCATAACCTCGATGTGAATCTAGGATCTTGATCAGATACAATCGACACTGGTACCCCATGCAGCTTGACAATCTCACTAATGTATAGTTCTGCATACTGATCCATGGAAAATGTCGTCTTCACAGGTAGAAAATGGGCTGACTTCCTCAATCTGTCCACTATGACCCATATGTTATTGTGGCCTTTAGCTGTTCTTGGAAGGCCAACAACAAAGTCCATTTTGATGTTCTCCCATTTCCACTCGGGGATCGGGAGAGACTGAAGTGTTCCACCTGGTCGTTGATGTTCAGCCTTAACTTGTTGACATATCATGCAAGACTCCACATATTTGGCCACTTCATTCTTCATATTCGGCCACAAGAAGTGAAGTTTCAAGTCTTGATACATCTTCGTGCTGCCAGGATGCACAGAGAATGAAGATGAGTGGGCTTCCGACAAGATGTGCTCTGTAGCTCTTCGTTTTTCGAAACATACCATCTGTTTTTGAACTTCAGAATACCATCTCTCGAGTAACTGAAATCGGAAGAGGCCATAGGTAACTTGCTCACAATATCAGCCATCTCCTTTGAATTGGTCTTCTAGGCCTCCTTAATTCGGTCCAGGACGGTGGGCCGCAGTGTCAAGTCCGCTATTATGGCCGATAGCCCAGAAACTATCTCCATATCAAATTTCTGTATCTCTATCCTCAAAGGCATTGATACGGCTGACATAGTCAGTTGCATAGTAGCTGGCATCCTGCTCAGTGCATCAGCTACCACATTAGCTTTACCAGGATGGTATTTAATCTCAACATCGTAATCTTTCACAAATTCACCGTCTTTGTCTCATGTTTAGCTCTTTCTGGATAAATATGTACTTCAGGCTCTTGTGATTAGAAAACACCTCACACGATTGTCCGTACAAGTGGTGTCTCCATACTTTCAGCGCAAATACGACTCCCGCTAGCTCGAGGTCATGTGTAGGGTAGTTTTGTTCATGGTTCTTCAATTGTCTGGATGCGTATGCTACAACTTTCCCTTCTTGCATTAATACACATCCCAAGCCAACCTTGGATGCGTCACAGTATACGCTGAATTTGCCGTCTTCAACTGACAATACTAACAGTGGGGCAGTAGTTAATTTCTGTTTAAGTGTCTGAAAACTCACCTCACAAGCTTCAGACCACTTGAACTTGATGTCCTTCCTCGTTAAGCTGGTCATAGGCTTCGCTATTACAGAAAATCCCTTGATAAACTTTCTATAATAACCAGCTAACCCGATAAAACTCCGTACCTCACTGACGTTTCTCTGTCTCGACCATTCTTTCACTGTCAGAATCTTGGCTGGATCCACGAAAACTCCCTCTGCAGACACCACGTGACCTAGGAAGTTAATCCTACTCAACCAGAATTCACACTTTGATAGCTTGGCATATAATTGATGCTGTTTTAGAGCTGTCAACAAAATAGCCAAGTGCTCTTTATGCTCTTCCTCGTTCCGAGAATAAACCAGGATGTTGTCGATGAAGACGATTACAAATTTGTCCAAGAACTCCTGGAATATCCTATTCATCAAGTCCATAAATGTTGCCGGAGCATTAGTCAACCCGAACGACATCACCAAGAACTCGTAGTGTCCGTACCGAGTCCTGAAGGCGGTCTTTGGAATAGCTTCAGCCCTGACCTTTAACTAGTAATAACCGGAGCGCAAGTCAATTTTTGAGAATACCCGAGCTCCTTGCAGCTGGTCAAACAAATCATCGATCCACGGCAATAGGTACTTATTCCTGATGGTCAACTTGTTTAGCTCCCGGTAATCAATGCACATTCGTAGGGACCCATCCTTCTTCTTGACGAACAAGATGGGAGCAACCCACGGAGAGAAACTAGGGCGCACAAAACCCTTGTCCACCAATTCCTTCAGCTGAGCTTTCAACTCCCTCAGCTCTATTGGCGCCATGCGGTACGGATTCTTCGATACTGGTTCAGCACCAGGATATATGTCAATTTCAAACTCGATTTCACGATCAGGTGGTAATCCTGGTAAGTCATCTAAGAAAACCTCTGAGAAGTCTCGAACTACCGGAATATTTTGAAGTTCCACCTCACCTTGTCTTTCAACGTTTACTACGTGAGCGAGAAAACTCATACATCCTGACCTCATCAGCTACTGAGCTTTCAAGGAAGATATAACAGGCATATTACGTTTCTTTGGTATTGCCTGATAGGAGAACTCTACCTCGTTCGGGCGCTTAAAAGACACGAGCCCGGACCTGCTGTTGATGGTGGCGTGATGTCTAAACAGCCAGTCCATCCCCAGAATAACGTCGTATCCTTTCATACCGATAACGATTAGACTGGCATACAACTTTTGGTCTCTTACTGACACTATATCACCCCGTACAACCTGCTCGGTGTGATGACCCAGATGTGTAAGTATGGTACGATGGCTGCACGAACCGGATCCCGGATGGCGGTACGTCCGCGCGGGCGAACTGGAAGGTGACAGGTCGTAAAAAGGGGGTCGTCACAATCCCACATCGCTTGGGGAAGTATGTGGAAATGAAACATATGTAAAGAGACCCTCCCAACATAGCAAGACGCGTTTTGGAGCACAATTGGCAACGGATCCCATAAGAACTCCGAAGTTAAAAGTGCTTCGGCGAGAGCAATTCCAGGTTGGGTGACCTTCCGGGAAGTTCTCGCCAAACAAAGCCGTGAGGGGAGGATATTGCGCTACGGCCCAATCCCCAGAGCGGACAATATATTGCTGGGATACGGGGTCGTTACACTCGGAGTGCATAAACTCTCCGGACGGTAGCATAATGCTGTAGGGTTGATCTGACGGCGTACAACAAAACTTCTATCTAACTACGAAGTCTATTGCTACGAACGAATGTGTGGCCCCCGTGTCCCACAAGGTATAAGTAGGTGCATCACATATCAAAATTGTACCTGTAATTGCTTGTGTGCTGATCGGCATCATCAACGTCCTCCATCATTGCAAAAACCCTTGGTACTGCAAGGTTTGGTCTCGTGTCTAGCATCGGGCAATCCCAAACATGATGGCCCCCTTTGCCACATCGGAAACATTGGCCGGTAATAAATCTGCATTCTCCTCTGTGAAGTTTCTGGCACCGCGGGCATACTGAAAGTTGAGGAGCCCCCATTGGTCTCTTTCCCTTGTCCTGATTATTGGTGGTCTCATTGGGCCTCTTAATGCCTCTGTTCTGTTGCAGTTGAGGTTGTAAATTTTGACCCATTTGTTGTTGTTGTTGTTGCTGTTGAGGGGCATTCCGAATAATCCCCCTTGATGAATCCCTTTGTCTCTGGGATTTCATTTCCAAGGCTTCTAACTGGTAAGCCTTGGCCACCACCTTCGTATACGGGGCCTCATCAAATCCCCCGTATGAAATTCCTCATAAGAGGTCCAGCTTCAAACCTTGAATGAATTGGTGTACCTTATTCTCATCAGTGGCCACTAAATGAGGTGCGTAGTGGGATAATGATTCAAACCTCTGGACATATTCGGCCACTGATCCGTATTTTCGTAGCCGAGAAAATTCAACCAACTTCTCCTTCCTCACACCACGGTCAAAATACTTTTCGTAGAAGATATTCTTGAAACCTTCCCAGCTTAATGCCACAGTAGTCGACCGTACTGTGTCCCACCAGAATCCAACACTCTTGGTGAGATGAAACGCGACACATGTAACCTTCTTGCTCTCCTCCACCTCGGCATAGTTAAACATCTGTTCAATCTGCCTAACCCATTCTTCAGCATGAATCGGGTCAGTAGATAGTCCATCGAATGCAGGCGGCTGGAGTCTTCTGAATCTATCTCCACTGGTATCACGCGGAGCATTACCATGATTGTTACTGCCGTTATCTTCCCTGGCCATCAAGCGTTCAACCATGCGGGACTGTACTCCCACCAATTGGGTTAGTCGGTCAATGGAACGAGTGCTTTCGCTTGACTCTTCCTGATGCCCTCTCACCATTTCTAAGAAACCCTATAAACAGAATAACTTAATTTAATAAACAGGACTTTTACGGGAATATAAACACTTACAGTTGGTGGAGCGATCTCACGTGGCGGGTTGCGCAGTCAGACATTTTACAGAATCGTTTTTAAAACCTTGTCTCTCTAATACCATAACTGTGGCGACCCCCGACCCGGTCAGGGACGAGGAGCCATCACTCCGGGACATAACAGAAAACTCGGACTATATATATTTTTTTCTTGAACATTTTACTTTTAAAACATTGACACAGAGAGAGAGTTCTCTGGAGTAGAAATCAATCGGGAAAGAAAAAAACACAGTTAAAACAAAACTGCGGGATACACAACAGATGGATATCAGAATACTTGGGACAGTTTTGGACCACAGGAAATAACAGACTGAAGAAAACAGGGAGAAAACACAGTTAAAACCAAACTGCGGGATACACAACAGATGGATATTAGAATACTCGGGACAGTTTTGGACCACAGGAAATAACAGACTGAAGAAAACAGGGAGACAAATGTAAACTAAACTTTGGACATTTAGAATATCGGGTAAGTAGAAATCTGAAGAGTGCAGGAAGGAATGTAAAAAGAATCTGAATAACAGTTATAAATGGCAGCAGAAAACAAGAAATAAAGGCGAAGACATAGTCAGAGACTGCGGAAGAACTGGCGGAAGAAATCTATCGGATGACGTAGTTTTGAAGGTAGAAGCAGAGATGACGTCAACCGGAAGATGGATGACGTCAATCAAACAAACTGCGGGATACACAACAGATGGATATCAGAATACTTGGGACAGTTTTGGACCACAGGAAATAACAGACTGAAGAAAACAGGGAGAAAACACAGTTAAAACCAAATGCGGGATACACAACAGATGGATATCAGAATACTCGGGAAGGGAAGATGGATGACGTCAGCCGGAAGATGGATGACGTCAGCCGAAAGATGGATGACGTCAGCCGGAAGATGGATGACGTCAGCCGGAAGATGGATGACGTCAGCCGGAAGATGGATGACGTCAGCCGAAAGATGGATGACGTCAGCCGAAAGATGGATGACGTCAGCCGAAAGATGGATGACGTCAGCCGGAAGATGGATGACGTCAGCCGAAAGATGGATGACGTCAGCCGGAAGATGGATGACGTCAGCCGAAAGATGGATGACGTCAGCCGAAAGATGGATGACGTCAGCCGAAAGATGGATGACGTCAGCCGGAAGATGGATGACGTCAGCCGGAAGATGGATGACGTCAGCCGGAAGATGGATGACGTCAGCCGGAAGATGGATGACGTCAACCGGAAGATGGATGACGTCAAGCCGAAAGATGGATGACGTCAGCCGGAAGATACAAGCAGCAGATGAAATCATATGAGGTGATGACGTCAGCCGAAAGATGGATGACGTCAGGTGGAAGACATAGGCAGAAAATGAAATCGGATGGGGGGATGACGTCAGCCGGAAGATGGATGACGTCAGCCAGAAGATACCGGCAGCAGATGAAATCGGGTGAGGTGATGACGTCAGCCGGAAGATGGATGACGTCAGCCGGAAGATACAGGCGTTAAACGTAATCGGCAGAAGAAAAACCTATGGCAGAACCACTGTTTGGCGGTAGATGGGAATAAGACAAAATGTGAATAGTATCAATCTGTAGACATAGTTTCAGAGGCAAAATTTACAACTTTTGACAGGATGACACACAGACAGAAAGCATAAAAACAGAAGACATAAACATCTCAGATTCTCAAACCACTTCAAAACATGGTTCTCGAGCACACAGAAGGCATGACAGAAACTTAAGAATAATCACACTGCATAGATAGCTCAAAAACCATAGACCATCCATGCATAGATTGACAGAAAATATTCCAAACCATTTCAGAATACTTCAGAACATAATTCAACTGTCTAATACAGCACAAACAGAAGGCATGGAAGTCGTAGACCTTCAATACCCGATTCTAAACAAGGTTGTAGAACATACTTTACAATTGACAGATTCAAAGAACCAGACTGCATGGATAGTTCCAAAACCAGAAGTCATCCATGCACAAACTAACAAAAAATATCCCCAAACAATTCCAGAACATTCAGAACATGAATTCAACTGTCAAATATAGTAGTTTTTGAAACTTAGACATCAAAATCTGTGCATTGTTTTAAAATCTGAGGATCAGTACAGAACATATATTTGCAGAATTTCCAAAACAGAAGTTTTAAATACATAAACAGAACATAGTTTAGAATTTCACTCTCTCAGTCGGGAATTTGTCTGACAGCCACAACCAACTCGAGAGCTCGAACCACCAGCCACCTATTCATTAGACTGAGGCACAAAGTCCTCATTTTCGGGTTCAGTACCTACATCAGGGAGTTCACCTATGAGTCTAAAACTCAGTAAGAACATATAAAACAATGCAGTGATGTATATGCTATGCATGAACTTTCAGAAATACAGTGACAGTACAGAACATTATGTTTCAGTAGCAGAGGGGTATAAGTGGGGCTTATAGGAGAACTGGCGAACAGTGGGTGTACTATCAGGCACAAACAGTTATACAGTACAGTACAGAAACAGATCTGGGGGTCAGTCCCCGTCCCACACTTAACCGATACATTTCAGTCAGATTTTATCTTGTTTAGTTTCAAACAGTGTATAGAAATCGGTTATGCATGAACTTTCGGTGAAAACGTGTATGCATGAACATTTTTAGTGCCTGAACTTACAATAGCAGACGACAGAAATAACAGAACATACTGTGAATCAGAACACTGACAACTCAGAACATAAACTATAATGTTTCTACCCAAAATAACCCGACAGAACTGAAACACCTAGTACCTCCGTGATGTAGGGCCTTAAGAGCCAACCTACGGTTATGAACTTACCTGTTATCCGTGATGCAGTTAGCTGGAAAGTCTCAGAAATGCACAGATCTATAACATGCACGTGGATAAATAAACAAGGCTGCAAATGTTAACTAATAACTTGGAAGATTATGCAGTTAACCCCATTCAGATTTGTAGAAAACAACGAATATGTTTCCATACAAAAACCGAGAGTTTTCTCCCAAAATAACTTAACCTAAAACTTCAGCAAACTCATACTTTTACTTGTCCAAATTTGTTAGCATTAGTAGATGTTTACCTTAGCGGAGGAGCAGAAAGAAATCTGAGGAGATCGAAGTAACTTCGATGATTGTTTGTCGACAGGAAGAGAGAATGCCGAGAAGAGAATGGAAAGAGCAAAGGAAAGAGTGAAGTGGGTTTCACGTAGGAAGTGGAGTATGTCTTGTTCAGCAAGTTGCCAAGTGTCGATGACATATTGGCTCCATCCCACCAACCACAATTCTTACCTTAACAGCCCCTCCATTTGATTCTAACCAACTTGTTAATTGATTTGTTTTGGTTTCACATTAGTTTAGTTCTCCACTAATTATCTCAACAATTCAACCAAAATATTTATTGTATTAAAATAATATTGATCCCGCTCATAGGATTCGAGAATATGATTACATGGCAATTAAATGTCGGGTGTTACAATACCTCTTGAAGCAACGCTTTTACTTAGGTACTCCCGTCTGATTTTAACAGCTTTAACTCAGGATCAGGTGTATTTCCCGAAGACTTTGAAACCGTCGAGTCTTCTCTGAAGATTTTTGCACTTAAATTTCCAGACGTGTGGGCGTCCCTCTTACAAGAATAACACACACTTATATTTCTGGAGAGACATGTTCTCAACACATAAGACGTCTCTCTTCGATCTTAGAAAACGTTTTTCTAAAACCGAATACGGAAAGGTCACACCTTTTTCCCTAGGGATTTGTTTTTCAGTTCGTCGTCTATTGTTATCTGTCAAATCACATTTGACAATTTTATTTTAAAAAATAAATCTTATCTAATCAAATCTAATTTGATTAGCAGTTGATTTATATAGTAAATCGATTAATCATATAATCTAAAAATAGTTTTTAGAATATATTTATGAAAACTACTTTTCAAGATAATCTCATCTTATGAGATTTTTCAGATCTACTTTTAAATAGTAAACAAACTATAAGTCAATTGTAGATCAAATCTAATTTAATCAGATTTTTTAGATCTACTTTTATTCAAATTTCAAAAATTTGATTTGATAGTTTGTTACATAACCACTTTAAATTTGAAGATCAAATCTCATCTGATGAGATTTTTCAAATCTAATTTAAATCCCTTAAAAATATCTCATCTAATGAGATATTTTATTTTGAATTCAAAATATAAAAACTATTTATATATTTTGAATAACAATATATTCATTTGAGTGTTTATAAATGATTAATTATTATTAATTATTTATATATTTATTCTTATAACATGAAAATTAAATAGTGATATAAGATAACAGAGAGACCGATGGACCTATAGCTCTGAGCTCCAATGATATTTGTTAATTAATATAAACTCTTTATATTAAATAACATAATTATTAACTCTATAGTAATTCCACTAAATACCTAGAGTTGCACTCTTAGAACTATAAAGTATATTTACTCAAAGTAATGTCCATTGATATAGTCATTACATATGTATTAATCCTCCATTAAGATTCGTAATAGAATTAGGTATAAAATCCGTTAACCTCTCATATTATATCTTTATCCTTGACTACCATTAGTTCTTGATTGAATAATTAATTCATAACATTTGTAAATTTACGCGCTAATTATTCAATCCCTGAACTAACAAACAAGGGAATCTTATATTATGAATTTCATTATATCAATGTTAGCATTCACAGCTACTCATTTAATTTATTCTCAAAATACAAAGTTTATGTAATGCAACTCATACAAAACTGTACCGAGTAAATTAAAGAATAAATTAAAATGAAATAAGAGTCTACTAAATACAATGAATTAAGATCATACATATATGACCATCATTATGATAAAATTAATTGTTCTTCATTTAACGGATATTATAAGAACAATATAGTTTCATCTGGTCCAGTCCTATATAATCATATTATATAAAATACAATCACTTTATGTCACTACATATATAGTCGGGATATGACTATACGTTCTCAACGAAGTGAACTATATTTATGACTTTATTAATTTGAAGATCCTATACTTCAAATATAAGTCATGGACTATTGTGATTATTTCTTTTTAAATTTAATCCCACATATATCAACATATATGTAAATTTAAAATTGCATAAATAATCAAGAATTTTTCTTTGAATTTATAAAGAATATCGAATAATGCAAACATAAAAATTAATCATAAAATTTATTTATTAATTACAGCAATAAAAATGTTCATAACATTTACTTGTTGGGCACATTATTCCCAACAGATTCTGAGTTCAAAAACAACAATGTTAATGATAAACCAAAAATTAAACCATCAGCAGCCAGGGAGACTGAACTGCAGCGGCGAGGGAGAAGGGTATTAAAATAGACATAATGATAAAAATAAAATTAAAATTATAAGGATTCATTGAGACTCTGGACCAAATTGAAAAACACATTCAACAGTAAGAATCGAAGGTATATTTTACCTTAAAAATTAATACAAGTTAAACCTTGGTATTCCATTTTCCTCCAACGATTACTTTTTCTATTTGACAGTGTGGATATGAGTCGTACATGATGGTGCTAATGCTCGATAGAGATACGAGATTTACTCGAGAGTGTGGGAGAAATCACTTAGTTTGTACGTGACATGTAACGATTTATGTTTGATTAAACCTTTGTGTGCGGCTCACATTTCGATTTTAACTATTTTCTTAACATTAGAGTTCATTGTACTAATATTTCAAAATTCAAAATTTAGAGTATCAGTTATTTGAATCACGCGGAGATTACTCCCGTTAAGTGACAAATTTCTATTCATGTTTAACTAAACCTTCATGTCGAGTCCATGTGATAATTTTAATGATTTTTTTTCACTTAGCCATTTATTTTTTTAGTTAAATAAAATTCAAGTTTTTTTATTACATATAATCTTAATTATCTTCCAATTTTTTACCTAATGATGTCACGTTTACTAACGTTACACTTCTTAATTAATTATAAATAATGAAAATAAAAAAAAAATTATTACACTAATTAATTAAAGAAATAGAATATTAAATTATAGATTTAAAGATAAAACTCACATTAATAAAATATTAATATCCAAAAATAAAAGTAACTCAATATCTGGGAAGTTGAGGGCGAGAGAGAAGGGGTGTGTGTACCGTGAAATTGCCGACGGTTTCTAATTGGTTGTAGGAAATTCCGCCATGGAAGCTCCGGTTAGGATTCTCAGCCCTTACATCATTAGTCGACGCTTATCTTTCTCCTTCCGCTCCAATCCTGATCTCCACCGCCATTTCTTCACCTTCCATCCGCCTCAGCCGAACGACGTTGTTTCAAAAGCTCCTCGCTCTCTTTCTCTCTCCCATCGCTCTTCCTCGCCGATTTCTCTCCCGTTCTCTTCTCTAAACTTCAATCATTTCAATTTATCCTCTCATCAGCCGTTCAACTCTCGAATTCCGGCCGGTCATTTGAATTCGTCTCTCTCCAAATCAAATGGTCGATTTTGGGATTGGAGTCGAGCTTCGGAAAGCTTTGTCAATGGAAATTCCGGGATACTGGGTGGAAAAGAGCGAGAGATTACAGTTGTATTGCTGGGATGGCTCGGCGCTAAGCCTAAGCACTTGAAAAGGTATGTTGAGTGGTACAATTCGAGGGGAATTCACGCTGTGACTTTCATGGTCGATGTGAAGGATATGCTCTGGTTCGATTTGGGTCGAAGGGTCGAGGAGCGAGTTTCTGCTATAGCAGAGGAGCTCATTTCGTGGGTTTCTGGAGAAGAGAATGGCAAAGAACGGTTCCTGATTTTTCACACTTTCAGCAATACCGGTTGGCTTGTGTAGGTTAACAATTAGTATACCAGATATCATATTTCTCAAAATACATTGGTTTTGAATTTTGGAGATCTGACTAGCTTCGTGTCATTTGCAGTTATGGTGGCATAATTGACATTATGCAGGAAAGAAAGGATCTGATGGCGAAGATTAAAGGATGTGTGATTGATTCTGGAGGAGGTGAACCGTTAAATCCTCAGGTTTTTCTTGATTTTACTTTTTTGAGGGGGATTTTATTAAGAAATTCTTCTACTCCATGTATATAATTCCAAGATTTTTCACTTTTCTATTCCTTTTAATGCTTGCTTGGTCGCGTAACATATACAAAGTTCAACTATTTTTTTGGATAGCCAATTCTCTTAATACTTCTCTTTCACGCCACCTTCAATATTTGTACTGCAAATATCTTGTTTTTCACGTGAAAAGGAAGCCATTCAATCCAAAACTAAATGGTCAGTCAACTGAAAAAATGCTCTGTAGAGTTGCTAAGTTCAAAAGAGGCTAATGTTTAACAAGATAATATTTATATAGATTTCAGATGAGATGATGGCAATTGATCTGCCGCTCTTTCAGTCGGAGCTAAAGATGACCTTTTCTTAGAAAGGAATGAGCAGACTTTATACAGAACAATGTCTAGCTTTGTTTTTTGTTAGGGGTTTTACCTTGAAGATGTTCTTGTCGAGCTGACAAACTTCCTAGGCGTCTCTAAGATCGAGTTCCTTCTTTTTGTAATGGCTATTTATGCTCAAAGTCTGCTACAAGACTTTTTATGACTATTTTTTATTTTCTCACAATCAAAACATGGTTGTTAATGTATTCCTCACCATTAAGACATGTTTGGTACGGTGTAATGCATCTTTAATATAAAGTAATTGGTTGTAACCTGCAGTACTATTTCAGTGCATGGAGATAACTTGAAATTCGTTCTTGAGCCTGGCAGGTTTGGGCAGCTGGATTCTCGGCTGCTATTTTGAAAAAACGTAGTTCTTTGTCATACCCTATTACTGAAGAATCACAGAGGGATGAAGCAGAAAGATCAGTGTGTGTGTCGAAGATCGCAGAAAAAGAGCCCCGCACAATAGAAATTGTCCTCCTCTTGTTGTTGTTTAAATTTTTCACATTTGTTCTGAAGCTCCCAGACGTTCAACAGTGAGTTTTCGTTGTTTATCAATCTTTGTTGTGTTATTTAGATATGACATCAACTTCAAGCAATTGAAGCGCTGGAGAGAACTAAGATGTAGTTTGAAGACGTTTCTAAAAAACACTATTTCTTTCTTGTTTTTCTATTAAGCGGCTGATTGAGCCTCAATGATTAATTGCTGACAAATATGAGCTCCTCTTTCTTGCTTTGTTCATAGGAGGTTAACAAAGATAGTCTCTACTCTCTCCACAAATCAACCTTCTTGTCCGGAGCTTTACCTATACAGCACAGCAGACAAAGTCGTACCTTTTGAGTCAGTTGAGTTGCTTATCCAGAATCGGCGGAGAATGGGCAAGGTATACAGCTTTAACTTTGGCTCGTCCACTCATGTAGACCATTATAGGGCTTTTCCAGACATATACTCGTCTCAGCTACATAATTTCTTGATAGCATGTTTTTCAACAATCAAACATTATTAATGTCTTTGAAACATGGAGGAAACTTGGATACAACTTAGAGCCTTACTACTCTGTGTTGGGCTGTAGAATCTTGATCTTTGAGCTTTAACTATTAATAAGAAAAGATAGCATTTGATTATTATCTCTATTATGATTTTTAACCAGTTTTTTTCTTTCCCATTTTGCATTTCAACTAAACAGGGCATTCGTATTCACCTCATTTCTCCACTTCAAGTCATTCTTTCTTTTATAAATAGTTTGCCAATTCGATGTTAAAAAGGGTTTAGGATGCAAGCTTTAGACATGATCATAAGGGTCGACTGAGATCAATAAACATATCCAGTTGAAGTACTTGTTCCACTTGATTCTATAAATTGATTTCCATAAACCCAAATCTTAATTTATCATGTCAGAATCGTTAAGACTAAATAGTTGTAAAATGTAGACGAATCCATAAAATCACATTTTTATTAGTTTTTGTAAACTGTTGTCGAGTTTGAGGCCGGTGGTTTTGATATTCAAAATCAGAGTAACTTTTCTTAGAGAAATCAAAATAACTCTTCATGGTGGACAAGAGATCGAAAGAACGAAACTCATCGTTTGACTTAGAGAATCTGATAAGTCTTCATCAGAAAATTAATAAAGGGGAGTTAGTAAGATGGGAGTAAATGAATTTAGGAGAGGCTGTTATACAATTGTAGTTAGTTGTAAGATGAGTCTATTATATAAAAACTAAAGTGTAGTTGGAGAGAGTATTCAGTACTCTCGAATATTTAGTACAGTTGTTGTTTGTATTCTGTGAGTAATAAAAGAGTAGTATTTATTGAGTAATATTTAGGAATCAATCTAGATTTTGGTCAGAATCTTACTTTTATAAGGAAATGATCAAGCTACTCCGATTCCATGGTTATCGCTCAGACTTACTTTCACTCCCATGCCTAGTTGGAAAGTCGATCAGGACCGATATCTCGCCTGAATTAGCTCTGCGCACTGGATTTCAAATTATTAATTTTTTTTTTCTCTAATTCTAACCCAATTTTGATAAGTATTAGCAATAACATGATATCTGGTTTGAATTTTGAGTTCAAATATATGAATTTTGAATAAATATAAATAAAAAGGAATTTTAAAATTTTATTTGGTTTGGTTTTCATTAGGTTGAGTTTTGGGTCTAAATACACGATTTTTGGAGTAAAAAATTAATATTACAATAAGATTGGTTTGGTTTGGTTTGGTTGGATTTTTCATATAATTTGTTTTTGGTTAAGAATAGAAAATAAATATGATTTGGAGTGATTTTATGGCCATAAAAGCATATTATTGAATTATAGAACTTGGTTTGCTTTTTTTAAACTTGGTTTTTTTTAGTCATTATCCAAAGTAATTATATTCATATAAATATTATTTATACGATGAAATAAGTGTTTTACAGAAAACTAAGTCGAGATCACAAGGTTAAGAAGAACATGTCAGCTTGGACGAAAGAGACGACATTTCAAACTAATATGGAAGGCAAGTATTGCAGAGCTTCATGAATTCATTAATGGCGCTTTTGCTGCTGTTGGCATTGGTAAGAACCCTTTTGCCTCCATTAATCTCCACATATACCACGACCCAACAGACCGATATGGCTTCCATGTTTGGCACAGCTTCTCCATCTCCAATGGCTTCGGCAACTCTCTCAAACCGTATAACTTCTGAACTCCTTTTCTAACCCCAAGATCTCCGATCGGAAGAACGTTCGGTCGATGGAGAGAGAAGATCATGAACATATGCACCGACCAAGCCCCTATCCCTTTCACCCTCGTCAGATTTGTTAGCAATTCCTCATCGTCCATCGCCAGAATCGACGAATCCGATAAAGTTCCGTCTCTGAACTTAGTCGCTAGGTCATGGAGATAGCTTGCTTTCCGGCCTGAAACTCCGATTTCGCGCAATTTCGCGGCCGAGAGTGCGAGAACGACGTCTGGGAGCACCGATGCTTCGCTGCCGCAGAGGGAAGTGAAGCGACCGTAGATTGAATTTGCGGCCTTGGTAGCTAGCTGCTGATAGAGAATGCTCCTCGCGAGCGCAACGAATGGTGGATTGGATGATTGGAATTGGGGGATTTGAAAGGAATCGATCAGGCTCGCTAAGAGTGGCTCAGAGCTGCGTAAATGTTCGATAGCGACCGAGATTTCAACTGAGGAAGCTAAAGATTTTAGGGTTTTGAGTAAATGAGAGGGTGGTTCCGACGTGTTTAACTTTTCGGCCTCGGAGCTAGCGCCAGTGACCAATTCAATGGAATCAAATGAAGGAGAAGAAGCCAGCTTCGTTGATGGCGGTTTATCTGAGAGGATCCTTCGGATCTTTTTTGGTCGGAAAGGTATTTTGGAGGACGACGAGAAGGATTTAGGAGCAGTTAAATCACCCATGGCATTAATGGCGGCCGAGGCGATTGACGGGAAAGTTTTAAGCTAGTTAATCCTCAAATCTTGCGAAGGAAGACTCCTCTCTGTTGCCGTTGAAAAGATAATTACGATAAATTATTCAAACTAATTACAAGGACTTGGCGTGGTTATCATGACCTAGTAAGAATAACAAAATATTTCTAAGTCTGTCTACAGCGAACTAGGGGCGGGACCCGGTTAGTTCGGTTCGGTTCGTTTCCATATGTGTAAAACCGATCGGTGAACCGATCAGACAGAACCGACAATCTTCGGTTTGGTTCTCGGTTTTCTTCAAAAAATCATAGTAAAATCGAATCGAACCGAACCGAATCGAAGATTACCGATGAAGTTAAACATAAATGTACATTTTGCTTGGATTATTTTAGTTTTCATCGAGAGACAGAGAGGCATCCATCGACCCGACGATCGACTATCGTCGGAGAGAGCTCCGTCGTGCTTACCTCTTCTTCTTATTCCTTGCCTGAAGATCGACCATCGCCGGAGAGAGCTCCGCCAATTCTCTTTCACCATTGCACAAAAATTCTCGCATAAAAATTAAAAGGTAATTTTAGTGATTGTATTTCGTTTTCGTTTCTGATGTTCTCTTAATTTCTGATTGTAGTTAGTCTGTAGAATGTAGATTGTGATTTTTTTGTGCGACGTTATGGTGTTGTACTGTTGTCTGTGTTGTTTGGGATGTGAGAGAGACATATGCGTCATGCGAGTTCTGTTAAAGAACTTTTGTAAAAAATTATAGCCTCCACCCAGCTTGCGTTCTTCTTCCATTTTCACCTCCTTTCTTACTGCATTTTTTCAGCCCTTTTGAAGATATAAACTGAATACAGGTTGGCCTCTGTGGAGTGTGGACTTTATTTTATCATATAAATACACTCTGAACTATTAAAAACTGTTTTTTGTTTGTGCTTTGTGTTTACGTCTTATTGTGAGAGGAGACTGATGTTGTTAGAATATTTTTTTTATCTCTTTCCTTGCTTTTATCTTCTAGTTTTGCCTTATAAGTTTGTAAAAGTACTTGCCGTGTTGTTCCTTTCATTTCAATAACAACAAGAAAGAGTATATGTGGGTTTGGTTGTTGCTCATTCTCTTACTTTTGTTTTTCACACTCAAGTCAAGGAATTCTTCTTTTATATTCTATACTTTAGGGAGTAAGGTTCATATGAAACCTAATTAAAGGTACCAAATTGAATTTAGATTTGTGCAAAAGGGGGTAAGAATTTTGGTAGAAAATCACAGGCATGACCCTATTTGGTTCCTTGAATTTTTGTTATTTAGTAAAATATTTTTACTAGCTCTTGTAGTGCAGGTTTTAATTTAGTTTGTCCATTTTTAGTTCTCATTAATGTTTTTTGCTTGAATAAATTCTTTATTCCCTCAACCTACAAACCTTGCATAAATTCTTTAGGCCTCCGATTACTCTGATTACTATTTGCAGTTCCTCTAATGAGTTATGCCTTCATAGTTCATTCTTTGATTTAAATAATGGAGATAGTGCCTGTATTATGTTTGCTATATCTATATTTTAATGCTCATTTTTCAATTTTGTAGGATGGAAAGTATTATGAACGAGGGCAAGAAAAGAAACAGAATATGTGAAACAGGAAATTACTTCACTAAAACAAAACCAATTGACCCGTATAATCCTTGAGCAACTTGCAATTACTGTGGGAATTCGTATGTCTGCCATCTAGTACGAAATGAGACTTCAAATTTGAAAAACCACGTAAGTGCCTGTAAGAAATTGTTGGCTACTTTAGACAAAACATAGAAGACATTATTGCTTTATAAAAAAGATATAGTAGAAGATTCAGTTGGTTGTTTAGTTGTGAAATCATTTAGTGTAGAAAGATGTCGAGAAAAACTCGCTAGGATGATTTTGATTGATGAATTTCCTTTTAGTGTTGTTGAATGAAAAAGTTTTATTGATTTGTTAATTGAGTTGGAATTGAAATTTATTGTTCCTTATTGCAAAACTATTACGAAAGATATTTTCAAATTCTGCATAAAGGAATAAAGTAAGTTAAAAGTTTTCTTTTCCCAATTGAAAAGGAGAGTATGTTTAACCACTGGCACCTGGACGTCTATAAAAAATATAAATTACATGATAGTGACTGCTCATTTCATTGATGCAAGTTGAAATTTGCATCGAAAAATTATCAATTTTTTGTTCCATTCCTGATCATAAAAAGGAAACTATTTCTCACATTATGGAAAAATATTTATTGGATTGGGAAATAGAGAGAGTTTTGACTGTCACGGTTGATAACACTTCTTCTAATAAAGTGACATTGACTCATTTGGTCAAGCGTATTAGAAACTGGAAAGTTTTAGTGCTTAATGGAGAGTTTATGCATGTTAGATGCTTTGTTCATATTGTAAAATTAATTGTTTGCAACGAGCTGAAAGAGCATAATGAGTCTATTATGAAAATTCGTAAAACTATAAAATATGTCAGGTCTTCTCCCACGAAGATGGTTAAGTTCAAAACATGTGTTGAACTTGCGAAGATCACGTGCAAAAGTAGCGTCTGTCTTAATGTTCTAACTCGATGGAACTCAACATACTTAATGTTAGACACTGCTGAAAAGTTTGAAAAGGTTTTTGCAAGATTGGGTGAGTATGACATTCAATTCATATCCGAGTTTCATGAAGATGAACATGTAAGTGGTCCTCTCAATGATGAAGATTAGCGTATCGTTCGGGAATTTATAATACTATTGAAAGTATTTTATGATGTGATGTTGAAGGTTTCGCCGACTTTGTATATTACTGCTACTGTATTTTTTTTTTAAGTTTGTAAACTTCATAATGTTATCAAGAAAAATGCTATAAGTGATAACTTATCACTTGAAAACATGACACTCAATATGCAAATTAAGTATGAAAAATATAGAGGAACTGTCAGCAAAGTCAACCACTTGATGTATGTAGTTGTTGTGTTGGATGCACGGTATAAATTAAAGTTCGTGAGACATTGCCTAATGAAATTACATAGAGTAGAGATAGCTAATGAGTTGATAATGGAATTATAATATACGATTAGAAGATTGTATTCAGAGTCCTTAGTGGATTCTTCAAAAACTAACCTTGAAGAAACTTCTAGACTAGTGTATGATGCTTCTGAACTTGGAGATGACGACGAGTTTGAGTCGACATTTCAAGTAGAATTGAACACTGAAGGTGAGTTACACAATAAAAATAAAGTTGAAAATTATTTGTCGGACAAACTTGAGAAATTTTCCATTGATTTGGTTATTCCGAGTTGGTGGAGAATGCATACTTTTGAATATCCAACTTTGAGTAAAATAGTACGAGATGTCCTTGCTATTCTTATTTCTACAGTTGTCTCAAAGTTGGCATTTAGTTGTGGTGGGCGGGTGTTAGATTCTTTTTGGAGTTCATTGGCCACAAAAATTGTGAAAAGTCTCATCTCCTTCAAAGTTAGATTCGTGATTCAAATAGGATTAGCAATATCTACGAAACATTAGAAGAAGTCATGCAGTTCGAGAAAGGTGCAATTTTGAATTGATATATTTGGCGTATTTAATATTATTTGTTTCATAGGTTATGTTCATTGTTTTTTTTTTTTTTTTTTTTTTTTTTTTTTGTAGATTTGGGTGACATCATAGCAGACCCAAATAAAGAGTGATATTTTGAGTCAAAATGAAGGTGTTTTGGGCTTTTTGGACTACTGTTTATGACGAAAGTAATGAAAAATAGTTTGTGTTTTTTGTCAATTACTTATTTGAACACTTTTAATAGTACATTGATTAGTTGATGATTGGTTGATGATTATTTGATAATTACTTGATTAGTTGATGATTAAATGCTTAGTTGTTGATTATTTGATTAGTTGTTGATTATTTGATAATTAGTTGATGATATGATTAGTTGATTACTTTCTTAGTTGTTGATTAGATGATGATTAGTTGATGTTTAGTTTTGATAATTAGTTGATTAGTTGATTAGTTGATTATTTGATGATTAGATTATTAGTTGTTGACTATTTGATTGGTCTATTAAAAATTGTGTACATTAAAATATCAGCATGTTTTTAGGGTTATTTGGATGAGAAAATCGAGCTAAAAATGGCTGCAAATCGAGGCAAAAATGGCTGAATTTGCAGCCAAAAAACTACCCAAAAAAGTGCTTAAAAAATGACAAAAAACGAAAAAAAAGGAGACCGAACCGACCCAAAACAAAAAAAAAAAGAACCCAAATCAAAGCCTTAACCGAGCCCAAAACCCGAATAGAACCAAAAATTGAATTGAAAACTGAGGTTCTCTTTGCTTTTTTTCACCCAAAACTGAACCACTTTGGTTCCAATGCTATCCGAACCGAATCAATTCTACCCATATTGCTAATGTGTACTAACTGTTGTATTTCTCCGTTTATTATAGCTTTTTTGTCATTCTTTTTTTTTTTTTTTAATTTTCTGATAAGCTCATTCTGCATATAAATAATAGACAGAGCTTCTCTGTAAAGGACGAAAGGCCAATATACAATTGTTCTTCTTCTGTTTCTATTCGTAATATGGTATTAGAGCAGCGCATGAGTTTGTATTTTTGATTTTTCACAATTCCACATGACTCGTGGAAAAGGCAAAACAACAATAGTGAGTTCGGGATTGTCAATCTCGAATTCGTGCATGAACAAAGCAGTAGTCCACATTTCTTGCATAATAGAAATCATCCGGGTATAATTCTTGTTTCGCATATACTTGTCGAACCAAATTTCAATACTTGGAAACGTGCCCTGGACATGGCGCTAAATGCAAAGAATAAACTATCCTTTGGTGATGGTTCAATCCTTCAATTTGTTTTGACAGATACATTGTGTCTCTTTTGGTCTAGGGCTAACAACATAGTAATTTCTTGGATACTTAACTCAATATAAGAAGAAATTTCAAATCGTTTGATTTATTTCCACACGGCTTTCAATGCATGAAGGGATTTAATTGATACATCATTATTTGTCAGTGCTCTCACTTCACTTAATTGATTGTTCCATCATATTTCAACCTGTCTTTATTTTTTCAATCCAATATTCCTTTGTCATATTGGGGTGAGTCTATTTTAACCTCAGTATATCTGATAAATCATACTCCATCTCCCTTATTGAACAACAAAAGTCCATTTGAAAAATTATACAATAAAACTCCAGCTTATGACCATATCAGAACATTTGGATGTCTTTGCTTTGTTTCGACTCTAAATAGCACGACATAAATTCTCATCCACAGAGCAAGGCTGTTGCTTTCCTAGTATATCGCGTAATGTTCTTTTTCAATAAAACATTCATCTTTTTCTTCAAAACAAGGAAAACAATTCCTCTGTTTGAAACATTTTCTGATTCTATTCCAACTTTTTCTAATCCATCTCTCAGTCCATCGATCCTTACCAAGCATTAGAAAAATTAATCATCCAACTTAGTTAAAGGATTATCAATGTTCCTTAATATCTTTGTATCCATGTTGCAATTTTTTATCCTATACTCAGACTTTCACCCTCCAATAAATCCTATCGTTTAGCCATATCATCAATTATTGAAACCAAAATTTTTTCTCAAGCCTATGCTATTCGAGAACGGAAAGAGGCCATGAAGGTTGAGTTACAAGCTTTAGAAAAAGAATTCAACCTGGACTTTAACAAATCTTCCAAAAGGAAAACATGCTATTGATTGTAAATGAATTTTCAAAGTGAAATATCATGCCGATGGAACAGTTGAACGATACAAAGCTCGTTTAATAGCCAAAGGCTACACACAACAAGAAGAAATCGATTATTTTGATACATTCTCTCCCATTGTGAAATTGGTGACAGTAAAGCTTGTTCTTGCATTAACAAATCAAAATTGGATTTTGTATCAACTTAATGTTATTAGCGCATGCCTTCACAATGATTGGCATGAAGAAGTTTACATGCATTTACCACAAAGTTTTCATACAAGATTTGTTTATTACGTAAATCTCTTTATGGTTTGAAACAAACTTCGCAATACGATTCGCAAAGTTTTCTTCAACCTTACTTGCTAATGGATTTCATCTGTCCACGTTTGATAGTTCTCTTTTCATGAAAGTCTCTGCTAATTTTTTCCTTCTTATCTTAGTTTATGTTGAAGATATAATCTTAGCAAGTACAAATGAAGGAAACAACAAAGTTCAAGATATTTTTGACAGCAAGTTTTTCTTGGTCTGGAAGTGACTAGATCACACAAAGGAATTGTTCTCAATCAACGACAATACACTATGAAGTTACTTTCTGATACAGGTTTCTTAGGATGCAACCCAACAACTACCCCTATGAATCCATCTTCTTTTCGTAAACTTATTGGAAGACTGTTGTATCCTTCACTCACTCGACCTGACATTTCATTTGATGTTAAATACTTTGCGTCAATTTCTTGTGGCACCAGGAGACTGTCATCTTCAAACAACTCATTGCATCCTCACATGTCTAAAATCATCCATTGGTCAAGGATAATTTTATTCAGAAAATTCAAATGTTCAACTAAAGGTATTTATTGATTCAGACTAGGCAAGCTGCACTGATTCACATCGATCAGTAATCAGGTTTTGCATTTTCTTGGGCGACTCATTAATATCTTAGAAATCCAAAAACAACCCACAGTTTCTCGTTCATCTTCTGAAGCAGAATACACAGAGCAATGACGGAAACAACCTATGAAACAATTGGGCTGCATTATTTGTTGAAGGATCTGCATATTAATCAACCAAATCCAACTATCCGACAATAAAGCTGCAATACACATTGCTAAAACTCAGGTTTTCATGAACGGACCAAACACAATGAGATTGATTGTCACATAGTTTGCCAGCAAATTCAATTGGGTACTATCGAAGCTTTACATGTTCATTCTCATCGTCAACTTGCTAATATCTTCACAAAAACTTTGCACCCAACATTTTTTCATTCGTTATTCAGCAAGATTGGAGTTTTCAAATTACACTTTCCATCTTGAGGGGGAATATTGAGAATAAGAAAACATTTCTAGGTCCGTGTGTATTGCTAACGTGTATTAACTGTTGAATTTCTTCGTTTATTTCAAATTTTCTATTATTTTTTTTCTTTATTTTCTGGTTTTTTGATAAGTTCCTTCTGCATATAATTAATAGATAGAGCTTCTCTGTAAAGGAAAAATGATCAATATAAAATTCTTTTCTTCTGTTTCTAGCTCAAGTACTATTGAGCTACCACCACATTTAGATGAACTTATTTCCTCGATGAAGCGAAGAGATCTATATTATTCAGTAGCACCCATTGTTCCACAATGACCAAAAATGGCGGAGAGCCAAGAAAAAGAATGAAATCTGACGATCGAATGATTTCACGTGAGCGAACGTTGCAGGACGAAGGAGTAAGAATGAGAGAGTGAGATATATAGAAATGTTGGCCTGAGATATTTGATTTCACCGGCAATTGAGGTCATTGTTGGATCAAATGAGACTTGAGCGGAGTGAAGACACCGAGCTTTCTTTGGTCTTTAGTTTTATTTTCATATTTGACTCTAATATGTTTATATTTGGCAAAAGAAACCCACACGTTTGGTTTACTACACAATCTACTCTATATTTATCTAAATTATAAAATGACCCTACTAACTGAATGAACCTTTGTCAGCGACGGTCTAGTGTCTACCTCCACGCGAATGCCGAGAAACACTGTGTTCCTTTGCTACCAGAGAAGGAAATCGTCAACGTCGCTCTCTTCTCTGATTCCTTTTTCTGGTAGATGGTAATGTTGTTACCTCACATTCTTATTTATATTTTCATTCCCATCATTTTTTTGATTCATTGTCGACTCTCGAGTTCCGACGATTCTTTACATATGTTATTATTATGGAAATGGATATCGTGTTGCTGTTGGATCGCCATTCTTTCAAACTTGAATGAATCTTAAATTGTGCGATGATTTCTCGAGCTTTGAAAATGGCAAAAGAGAAATTTGAATGATCATGTTTTGTTTATATTTAAGTTTTGATGATTGAATTCTTTTCTAGTTTGGAAGATGGTGTTGGTAGAGGACAGAACCAGTTCAGTTGGCTATGAACTAGTACAAATTTAAAAACCGAGAGAGGGGTTTTGGTCGCCGTAATCAAATCGTGTTCTGATAGATAAACTATCAAGTGCTGAGAATCAGACTTGCTGAAAGAAACTACAACTTTGATCTAGTTAGAACGCTTATTTATAGAATTTGTTGGAGCATCAGAGTTGCAACATCTTCAATGAAGTTCTAGTTATTCCGATTGGAAGCATCTTTAATCTAATGGAAGCATTTTGATAAGCATCAACTGTTGCAACTCACTTATGCAAGGCGGAAGAAAAAGAAATAATGGGCAACGAGGAGATATGGTAATTATTGTATTGTTTCCTATTATAGTTTAGTCTGCATCTTTACGTTGTGTTGATTTGCTTTGCTTTCTTGGGTTTTTATTTTTAATTGACTAGAGGCATACATAGAGATGTCGTCCGGCTATCGAGCTGCGGCTCGCTCGCAACAGTCAAACGATCATTTGACCGTTGATGATAAAGAAAATTAGGGAGCATAATCTTGTATTTTCAATTGGATAATCATCCACGTCTTCATCTAAAACAAAAAAACAAAATGTCTGATGTATAGAAACATTTTAAAATGAAAAAAGTTAAAATTAGTGAAAAAATAGAAATTAGAACAAAATGCAAATATTGTAATAAAAATTATTCATATGTTCCGTAGTTTTATTAGTACAATTGGTAGGCATTATTAAAAAAGTCTCTTAATTGAGCAAGTAAGGGACTATACACAAGGATTATTAAATGCTAGTATTAGTATCACTTTTTATATTCACAAAATAGAATGAGAGAATGAATAACAAAACTTGTATCACAATCTGAATTACCTTTACCAATAATGAGTTATTTGAAAAATTTATGAAAGAATATGTTACCACTAATTTTAAACATACTCCTAAAAGTACAACGAGAAATGATATTATTAAAATGTCTCAAGATATGAAAAATGAACTAACTATATTTTTGTAAATGCTCCGTCAATGTCTATTTGTATTACCTCTTATTTATGGAGTGTAGGTAATGTTATAGGATATGTTGTTGTAACTTCTCATTTTATTGGCGAACCTTGACAATTAAATAAATAATTTTAGGATTTCGTAACTGTGAATATCCCAACAATGATTTATTATTTATAGATATATTGTGACAATATTTTACAAATATTCTATTAGAGATAAAATATTTAACATTTGTTATTTTTTATTTTAAAAATTATTTTCAATAAGATCTTACTCGCGATTCTATTTTTAATACGAGATATATTATATTTTGAATTTAGTTTGTTAAAAATAGTATGACATATATTTTGTCCCATGTTGAATTAAAGGAGTAGTGAAGGCCTTGAATGTATGTCAAACAACCCAACATGTTTGATCAACAAAGAACATGGAGGGAGGCGTTTTCTCAAACCAGAAAATGGAGGTATAAATTACAAACCAGAAAATGCAAGAGTTCGGAGGAATATTTGAGCAAATAAAAAATATTCTTTTTTTAGGGTGACAATTCTGTTTATGTTGACGAATCAGACAGAGAGAAGAATGACATTTTTTATGACGACAAAACTGTTTATCGCAACAATTCAACAACACTTTCGTCTATTTTGTGAAAACGGTCGAAGGAGATCTGAACTGCACTTTCAACTGTTGCGTTGAACGGCCAAGGCTGAGGTGGGAGGCCCAATTCAAGTCTAGGATTGAGCTTAGGTGGGAGGCGTACAAGACTAAATTTAGGGTTACAAAAAGTCTGGGTTTGTGCCTGTTAAAAATGAAACCCAATCTTTGCAATATAAATGGGCCATATTATTCATCCAAAAACTGAATATTATGGCCCAATTAATCCACCAACAGAATTTGCATATGCCGACCCTGGGTTCAACCCAAACGGCCCACATGCCTCCACATTTGTTATCCTGGAATCTGGCCTAGCAAGGAGAGGTCAAAATCATCTATTAAAACAATTATACTCAGGGCATGGCCCACCATTATTTAAGCCTCTCTTTAGCCCTCTAGACACAAAAACCCAGCAAAAGGCCCAATCAATAGGCCAACAAGAGTTACCCTTGCCTTTTTATTTCCTAGCAGTGGAATAGGTGACAAAAATGGGATCTGATCAATGACTTAGAAGAGATATATCAAATTTGTAGTCTGATGGACTTCTGGGACCTAAGACGCATGCGGAAGACTACATTAAACAGCAAGCTTCGGTGTTCTTTGGAGAAACCAAAGAACACTCCAAACAATCGCTAAAAACAGAGGAAAAACCAAAAATTGCGTAGGAGATGAGAAATTGATACCAGTCGAAACGGAGAGGTGGGTGAGTTGGGTAACGCCTCAGAAAAGGTCGTTTGGATTGAAGGGAGCGCTGTGGAGGAAATGGAAGGCAAAAGGGAACCAAATCGGCCGAAAGGTGTTCCCTGTACCTTCGGCGAAGAGCTCCACCGTGATGGGAGGAGTGCTTCAACAACTAGGCTGCCCTACGCGTAGTGCTTCGTCCTCAGAAGAGACCGAGGGAAATGGAAATGAAGACCCGTGGCTGGTCCAAAGGCAGTGCGATGCGCAGCTCTGCGCCTTTGGGAAGAAGTCCCTCGTTGCCGAGGAGAAATCACAGCTTAAGGGCACGGGTTTCCTCCTTCCTCCTTTTCGACTCCAGCTCTTGGCAGTGGGAGAGAAGGCAAGGGTGAGAGTACCTCCAAGCAACCGTGAAGCTTGAGGCACAATTTGGTGGTCATCCATGGCAACTCGCGCCGATGAATACCGTGGGAAAAACCCACACGGAGGATGCTCCGAACAAGAAGAAACTCTTCTGTAAATTCCAAATATTGATGATGAAAAACTAACTACAATAACCAAAGGAAAAGTTTAAATATCAAGGGAAGGCTTCGGGAGAAAGCAAGAGCCGTTGGAGATGCTTCTTCAAAAATGTAGCCGTTGTGCTCGGCCACGTCAGCAGCTCCACATCAGCGGTTGGCTCCAGGCATGGCAAGTTCACTTAAAATTTCCTAACCCTAAACAATTTAACTAAATAATCTAACAATAAAATTGGCTACAAGTGGCCAATAAATAAGAATTAAGAAAAATCCATAGTGTCATAAACTTAAAAACAAATAAAGAACTCGATTACAAAATTTGATAAGGGAAGACAAATTCCCTCTTTCTTTAATCATTCAAAGCTTTGAGAGACAATTTTCCTACAACATTCCACAAGTCCATTAGATAAATAGAATAGATAAAATAAATACATACCTTGACTTGTGTTTAACGGATCGGGGTCGTGGGCATATCATCCTCTCCCGGTTCTTGAGGATTTGACCTCAAATCCAATGGGTGACCTCCTTTGTATCCTGTACTGGTATCCATGTAATATCAACATGGGTATTCTCATGTGGGTAGCCTGGAAGTAGAAACAGAAGACCAGAAAAACACAAATATCCATGCACTATAGCAAACACCGATCCAGAAAACATTCTTTCAGCAAGGTTCGGCACTCATTCGGTGAAGCCAAACGAGTACCCAGAACAAAGCAGTGTATATTCATGTGAGATACAAAAGGAACCAAGAGATAGCATTCTGGGAGAAAGCAAAAACAAAAATTCGTGCAAGTATATCCATGAGGTTTTCATATCTCTGCAAGCTTCATCCAGACAGAACCGTAACTTCAAACGTGAAATAATCAGATAATAAACAGAAACATGTTTATGTATGTGGAATCTACGTTTCTGAAAATTTCGCTAAAACAGAGTCATCGAGAACAAGATATATAATACTCAATGAAAGCACCAGAATTTTCAATTACCCAGTAGGATAATTTGACTGGAGAAGATATATAATTTGTAGCTTTCAACTTTAGCTTATCAACCCAACAATTTCTACCAATTGGTGAAACAGAATCTTGCCCTTGACTGAAAGAAAATCTAGCAACCTAAACTCTTTTCACAATCTCAAAATAATTATCATTAAAAACAATAAATAGTTTGTTGCAACAATTCAGAAACATAAAAAAACAGTTTATATATCCAATCAGCAAATAGGTTACCAGCAGTTTGATTTTTTTTTTTTTTTTGTTAGAAATGTGATATATCATCAACAGAAAGATGACGCAAACAAGCTGATATTTGGGCAATGATACAATCAAAACAGAAGATTCATAACCATAGAGAATGTGCTACAGCAAAGACATTTAACCTGCAATACATTTATCCATTCTTGGCTAAACAACAAAATAGAATGCAGAATATATTAGGTACGTGTTTGGACAATTTGCACAAATAAAACAGTGGAATTATAACCATAAGAGTGTGCTATAGTAGAAAGCATCTATCATGGAATAAAAGCCAATAAGATTTTATCCATTCTCGGCTATACACTAAAAACAGAATGTAAGTTTTAGACAATCAAAACATAACTAGCACATTAATAGTCTCATCAACTTTAGTTCATCAAAACAGCAACAACAAATGGAAGTTCATAGCACATTTAAACACTCAGTTAGCATGCTACAACAGAAAATTATTAAACTGCTAAACATAATCAATTGTCATGCAAAATAGGCCATCAATAATTAACCATTCTCGGCTGTACCAGAAAAGAGATTGTAAGTTGAAAAACAAATAGCATGTTCAGACAATTGAAACAACTAACATTAACAGTTTCATTACTTAGCAGCAAACACAAAAGGAAATTTCAGCAAAATCATTCCAAAGTAATTCCTTATCAGTGCTGCTCAAGACACCAGAAACAGTACCAATTTCTTTTTAAGATTTTATCTTTACCTCGTTCAACAACAAGTTAACTACTTGACCGAGCACTAGACCATAAGGAAAGAACTAAAACAAAGACAGCAACTACACATAAGTTGACAACAAACTCAGCAAACATTAAACTCAAACAGAAAACACTCAACAAAATGATGCATTTAAAACTAAGATTCAAAACAGAACATGGTATGAACAGATTTTTTTTTTTTTTTTTATTAACTCCATCCATTAAGTGCAATTTCAATGGATGAAAACAGAATTGGGCAATGACACTAGAAAACAGAACAAACAACATTCTGACAGAAAACACAATCTAAAACACAGACAACCAAACAGAATGCATTCATCAAGAATTATCTTGGACATCAACAGAATTTCATGTTACCAATTCTAACATTCTAGGTTCTTATTAGAAAGTAGATATGCATTTGATTGATTAATCATGTTATACCATTAATGAAACAACATTAGGCCATGATGAAAACAATCAACACAACAAAAATAATACTAAACACAAACACAAAACATAACACACAAGACTCAATCTAAGATAAGTCCTAAGCATTTAATCAAATAGCGCAACAAATCAATCAAGTTAATCAAAAAAAATAAACTTGTAATTAATATCAATGACATGCTATTGGGTCTAGGCAACCCTCTAGAACTTTTGTGGAAATGACACATTATCCAACACCCTTTAAGCTGACTGCCTCCTACGGCGTTCGGTCACAATCTCTTAAAGGCGACTGCCTCATCCGGCGAATCTGTCGGGCCCCTCGGGCCAGTCGTAAACCTCGGACATTACCAACGGCCCACAGAGGAAAACTCTTGGCCACAAAAACAGATCACTCGACGGTACAAGTGAATCCTAAGTGACTAACAAGATAGTATATATGACATGCTTTTGTTAAAAAGGTTTGACCTAAAGTTAACATAGCCTAAACAAAACAAAAGACACTAAAAACAATGAGAGAACATATAGGAAAAACATTCTAAGACTCATCAAAACATAAACAAGTTTTACTCCTAAACAATTTCTAGATACAGCAAAATAACCACACTAAAACAGTGACAAAATACGAAACAAGAACTAGAATTTGGGCATTTTTTTTTTCGAAAATAAACAGAACCACATTAATCTTAACCCATTTCCAATTCATGCTCAGCAATCCAACAAAATATTTCGATTAGTAGGAGTTAACATAAGATAGTACTTTCACTCACAAGTAACTCAAATAATGATCATCATCAAAACAGTAAATACTTGCTGTCAAAGTTCATCAATTGAAACTCGGCTATTTCTTGGTGATCATTTCTAAAAACAGAACATGAAATAAGAAAACCAAACACAATCACATATCCTAGTAAACTAAACAGAATACAAGATTAAACATGGGAAACATGCTGCCAATTTAAGCAGAGTAATTTGATGAATTCATTCTGGTTAACAAACAGAAACAGTGAAATGAGAAAAACAGTAGCAGATTTTACTAAAGCAGAAACAGCATAATGATAGGAGTTCAGCATTCCATTTAATTTTTATTTTCTCAACGTAATATGCTGAATGAGTAAGCTTAATGCTCATGTATATGTGGATCATTTCGGTGAGTAAATAAAATAGAAACAAATTTCAATATAACACAAGATGCCATTAAGTCTCTGCAAACCTCACCCAAACAGAACCACAATTTTAATACACTAGAATATCCATGCAAATGTAGACATGCTGTTTACATGCAACAGAAACTATGAAAACTAACCTTTCAATTGAGATATTGAGATCTGCTGTCAACTAAATAGAAATGAAAGCTCAAGCAAATGGGTTATGCTGGTTATTAAACAGAATTGAACGAGTCATAGCACCATAGAAAATTCAGCGTATAACAATGGTTTGAAACAGAATTCAATCGGGTTATAAGTAGGTGCAGAAAACTAGAAAAAGAGAGAGCAATTCAACAGCAAAATGGATTGATAATTTAGCTAGTCATGCGGCCGATTTTAATAGTTTGTTAGCTCAAAATTCTTTACATGATCTGGGTGGTCTTAGCACAAAAATTTCAGAACACAATCCACAAACAACAGATTCAAGAGCAGCAAGAACAAAAGAAAAAATCAAAACCAGAAAAAATATAACAGCAACACACAAACCAGAGGAACAGTTTGGGACAAACAGAATTCATGTAGTAATCGATATTCTATGAAGGTCATAATTCATGTTTTAAGGACACAACATGTTGCTGTAAAATATCAGATAGATATGCTGGAGCATTAACAAGAAAACATGGAATACATCATATTAGAATTAATGGTTCTTGCACAAGTGGAACATTCTGGAAATGAAACAGAAAAGATTATAGAAACAGAGACATAAAACCCGACAACTAAAACAGAAACAAGAATTCAAACACTGAATTTTCTAAACAGAACAGACTTCACTAACATGCTGACACTAAGAGAATAAAATGAAACAAAGATACAGAAACGTGCTGGAACATTAGATGATGTTTTGGTCACCAAAACAGAACAGCAAAATAAAATAGAAACAAGGCACAGAGGAAACACACAAAGAATAGAACTAAATCACAAAACCAAAGACTAAACAGCAAGCGTGGAATGCTACTTGGGCTGACACTAAACAGAAACAATTCCTAAACTAAGCATGCTGACAGAAGACAAAAACAAATAAACAAGAACAGAACGTAAAAACAGAGGAAACAAAACTCAATCACCAGGTTGAGCTCTGATACCACTTGATGGACTTCTGGGACCTAAGACGCATGCGGAAGACTACATTAAACAGCAAGCTTCGGTGTTCTTTGGAGAAACCAAAGAACACTCCAAACAATCGCTAAAAACAGAGGAAAAACCAAAAATTGCGTAGGAGATGAGAAATTGATACCAGTCGAAACGGAGAGGTGGGTGAGTTGGGTAACGCCTCAGAAAAGGTCGTTTGGATTGAAGGGAGCGCTGTGGAGGAGATGGAAGGCAAAAGGGAACCAAATCGGCCGAAAGGTGTTCCCTGTACCTTCGGCGAAGAGCTCCACCGTGATGGGAGGAGTGCTTCAACAACTAGGCTGCCCTACGCGTAGTGCTTCGTCCTCAGAAGAGACCGAGGGAAATGGAAATGAAGACCCGTGGCTGGTCCAAAGGCAGTGCGATGCGCAGCTTTGCGCCTTTGGGAAGAAGTCCCTCGTTGCCGAGGAGAAATCACAGCTTAAGGGCACGGGTTTCCTCCTTCCTCCTTTTCGACTCCAGCTCTTGGCAGTGGGAGAGAAGGCAAGGGTGAGAGTACCTCCAAGCAACCGTGAAGCTTGAGGCACAATTTGGTGGTCATCCATGGCAACTCGCGCCGATGAATACCGTGGGAAAAACCCACACGGAGGATGCTCCGAACAAGAAGAAACTCTTCTGTAAATTCCAAATATTGATGATGAAAAACTAACTACAATAACCAAAGGAAAAGCTTAAATATCAAGGGAAGGCTTCGGGAGAAAGCAAGAGCCGTTGGAGATGCTTCTTCAAAAATGTAGCCGTTGTGCTCGGCCACGTCAGCAGCTCCACATCAGCGGTTGGCTCCAGGCATGGCAAGTTCACTTAAAATTTCCTAACCCTAAACAATTTAACTAAATAATCTAACAATAAAATTGGCTACAAGTGGCCAATAAATAAGAATTAAGAAAAATCCATAGTGTCATAAACTTAAAAACAAATAAAGAACTCGATTACAAAATTTGATAAGGGAAGACAAATTCCCTCTTCCTTTAATCATTCCAAGCTTTGAGAGACAATTTTCCTACAACATTCCACAAGTCCATTAGATAAATAGAATAGATAAAATAAATACATACCTTGACTTGTGTTTAACGGATCGGGGTCGTGGGCATATCATAGTCAAACAAATCATAATAGTCAAAGAGTGTTTACCATTTTAGTAGTTTATGCACATGAAATGGAACCAGAGCTAGTCAACATTTGGATTCGACATCTAGTAACCGAACACCAATCCTTGAGGAAGAAAATAGATTAGATTTTCTGTCAGCAATTACAAATCATGCACCTTGAGGACAAGTTACTCATTGGGTGACGAGTAATAATAGAGTTCCAAGGAAGTGCACTTGTTATAGTTGTCTTTTAGAATTTTATGTCATTTAGTATTCTTTAAATATTGTTTATTTAAAGGAAAGATTTTAGGATTAAGGATATCGATAATTTTAAGGAAAATTTTCTAAGAAGAGAGCTAACAGACCTCTTAAACGTCTATGCTATCTTGTAATTTGATTTCATCATTTATTAAATTATATGAGTTTCGTATCATACTCATTGTCGTAGTAGTAACTGCGATACAATGGGATTAGCGTCAAACTAAAGTCAAAAACCTACCAAATATTGGGACTGATATGTAATGACTTATGGAAGTGCAATAAGGAGCGTGAAGGGTATTCATTACACAACAGAAGATTGTTTTAACATAACCAGGTGGTTTTAGCCACATGGATCTTCAATCATTCCCTTGTTGCTAAAAGAATTTCATGGTAATGCTTATGGTGGCCATTCAAGAGTTTTTAAGACTTACAAGTGAATATCAGTCGATTTTTCTTGAAGGGGATGAAGCGGGATGTGCAATCTTATGTGGTAGCCAGCGAGGTATGTCAATGGAATAAGAATCAAGTGTTGTCTCCTGCAGGGCTCTTGAAACCTCTTCCCATTCTTGATCTAATCTGGGAAGATGTTCCCTGGATTTTGTTGAGGGCTTACTCATTCGAAAGAAGTGGACTCTATCCTAGTGGTAGTGGATTGCTTGAGCAAGTATGCTCACTTCATAAGCCTCAAGCACCTCTTTATGGCAACGTCCGTAGCAACATCATTTATTAAGAATATTGTTAAGTTGCTTGAGTTTTCGCGCTATATTGTTTATGGCAGAGATAAAATTTTCCTAAGTCTTTTTTAGAATGAAGTCTTCAAGGCTTAGGGCAATCAACTCAAACATAGGATTGCCTACTATCCACAAACTGATGACCAGGTAGAGGTGGTTAACTGTTACCTTGAAACTTATTAACGTTATTTTGTCGGAGAGAAATGGGCACACTAGTTATTTTGGTATAATACCTCTTATCATAGTTTAGCTAACACTACATCGTTCGATCGAGATCGTCCTCTAGTTCGATGTGAAGTGAGCACTTCTCTAGTGTTTTCAGTGGATTCTCTACTTTAGGACCGAGAACCTATGCTTGATGAACTAAATCATGACTTAAATCGCGCTCAAATCGAGGACTAAGACTGTAATTTAAGATAATAAGGTAAATTATAAAGTAATTGACCTTATTATCTTAAATTACAGTCTTATCAGCAAAGATCTCTAGCCCGACGACGAAACAAGAAACTTAGTCCTCGATTCTATGGGCCATTTTTCGTGCCATAAAGGTGGGCCTCATGGCTTATATACTCAACTTTCCATGAAAATCTTCCATCCACACTATCTTTCACGTTTGGCAACTTCGGAAGGCAATCGGGACTCTGACATGGTGACCCTTAGAGAAGGGTCCGTGTATAACCCACAAAAGTGCTAAGTGCTTGGGTGAAGTGTGGTTAGCATAAACCGTGAATAAACAAAAAGAAAATGGCTAAAATGATGAACAAGATGGAGGTGAAGATGTGTGCTAGTGTTGGCCGAGGGGTGTGGACATGGTGAGGGTTAGAATAGCATAATAAAAGAAAGAAAAGGATGAAGAGAATAGTGTGTGAAGTGGAGAAGAAATGAAAGATAATGAAGAGAAGAAAATTGCAATAAAATTAAAATGTGAAGTGTGTGAGTTTGATGGCCGAAATAAAGGTGGAAATGTGTGTGGAAAGTGAAGGAAATGCTAGCAATGAAAATACCTTCGGAGGATCCAAAGAGCTATCTTACGTTTTACGCTCTTGGATAAACAATTTTCCTAGAGGAAAAAGGACTACCTAGGGCCTAGGTTTTAATCCTCACTCCTAATCCCAATGGAGAAGGCGAGGGAATAGCTAAGAGTTAACCTAGCAACCCAAAGGCTAGGCTAACAATGGAGGGCTACTCCACTTGATTCAAGGAATCAAGGAAAAACCAAAGCACACAAGCTTGGAGAGAAATATGAGTTTTATAAATTTGGCAAAAAGTTGCATACAAACACTAATGTCATGCATTTATAGAAATCCTAGGGTGGATTAGGGTTTGGCAAGAGTTGATTTGGACCATTGGATGCAAGGAAATGATTAATGGCCGAGGGAGGGTGATCTGCCCGCGCGCACGCGTTCCAATCAGCAGCAGCCGCGTGCCCACCGTCAGCAATCCGCGTGCGCCTTGCTGGCAAACCCAGGCACGCCACATCAACGCCAGTGCAGCGCTCCCATGTGCTCCAGTGCGCTCCTGCCCGCGTGCTCCCGCGCGCCTCCAGCTTCCTGTCCGCGCGTGCCAGATGTGCGGTGGAGATTAGGTGTAATAACCCCAACCCAGTAAGGGCCGCCACGAGTATTGCCTTGACATACATTTACTTCTAGTTTTATTCCATGACATAAAATTCTTCATTTCCCTTCTTGACACCATAAATCCTAGACTCGGATCATAAATCATTAAGGATATATATATATTTTTGAAAACTCGCGGACATATAACTTAAATAACAACGGCTAAAATCTTTAACTCTCTGAACTCTACTCCTTCACATTCCTGACGACGTACCCGTCCACAGAGTTGGACGACACAAGTCGGGCAATATTCTCGTCTGCAAAATCCGACGATTTTATCGTCCACGGACTACTTAGAAGCTATCGTCTACAGTCTGCCTAGTCAACAACGTCCACCGACCAATACCCATAGACTTATTTAAGTCCATCATCCACAGACCACGTGTTACCCACGTGACTTCATTAACTCGGCAGACGACATCTACCGCTCACATCCACTGAATACACCCACCGCTCAGACCATATGTTACCCACGTGACTTTAATGTCCACGGTTCACGTGACTTCTCCACTCACAGGTTACATAGACTCATAGTCCACAGACTCCAACGTCCACAGACTACTTAACTCTTTCGTCCACAGACTCCAGCGTCCACAGACTACTTAACACTTTCGTCCACAGACTTCAGCGTCCACGGACTACTTAACACTTTTGTCCACAGACTTCAGCGTCCACAGACTACTTAACTCTTTCGTCCACAGACTTCAGCATCCACGGACTACTTAACTCTTTCGTCCACAGACTCCAGCGTCCACGGACTACTTAACTCTTCCGTCCATAGACCCCAGCGTCCACGAACTACTTAGATTTATTCATCAATAGACTCTATTGTCCACAGACTACTTAAATTCCCTTTTTTTTTTACATTTCATTTCGAATGGAAACCATTCTACTACTGAAACTTAAACAAACATACATAGCGGAAGACTTACGGAAAACAGATAAATCTTTAGTCTTAAAATCTTCTTTAAACACGAAACTGTACCAGACAATCCTAGTATTCATCATCATAAGAAAACTTCATTATACTTATGTTTCAATATCATAGACCTTACTAAAACATGCTACGAACAACCCTCCATGGGTTAAAAATTGCTTCCTAGCCACAAATCTTCACCATGAGCAGCAACCAGCAACCAAACCTAAGCATTTCCTTCTAGACTGAAGTCCTCACCTGTTGTTTTGTCACCTACATCATAAGATTCAAACTATAAGTCTAATGCTTAGTAAGGAGTGCAACAAACACATGAATGCTCATGAATGCTACATAAAATCATGTTCACATCTTTTACTCAAATCGGGAATCATGCTTGTGTTCACATTCACTTTCAAATCGTGGGAATCATATTCTTGTTCATCGTTTTCATATCACGGATTAAGGAGGAGTTTGTGCCGAAGGGGGGTGGCAGAGTGCGTGTACATGGCCCTTACGGGCAAGAATCATGGTCCATCCCTGGACAGTGACATGGCCAATACCGCCCCCAACCCTCACTTAATCAAGGTTTCATACGTTTCGTTTTCTTGTTTCATTCATAAAGGAGTATGCGTGTAAAACATTTTGTATACTCTGTATTTAAATCATGATGCATGGACATAAACATTCTCAAAACATGAGACCATGGAAAGAGTCGTTCATTAGAAAACAGAGCATACACTATTCCAAACATTATACTAAAAATAGACAACCTCCCAAACATAATCGAATATCAGAAACAAACTCAACCTACTACCCTTGTGATTGCAGAGCCCTAATGACCAGAAATCTTAATACACTTACTTACCTGGATTCCTTAGAAAATGTCTTTCCTTCACTTGGAGGTTTCTCCCACCTAAGTCATTTCACGTATTAATGTAAGAAAACAAATCCTAAGTAGTCTAATATTCCAGAATGGTAGCTTTCTAACTAAGTATATATCCTAGAAGTTTAACTCATTTCCATTCGAGCATTATATCAATCACATAGTGTGCATAAAAACCTCAGCTAAACGATAATGGTGTTCGGGTTCACCAACTACCCAGGCTCAGCCAACGTTCGTTATTTTTACTTATTATCTACAACAATCATAAATGCTATGTTAATAGCAATGTCTACCATGATACATCAACTTCCTCAGAAAACCCGAATCTAAATCTCTAATCAACTCTCAAATGACTAATCAGTAAACACATTGTCCAAATCTTACCTCGAGCTTGGAGTATCGGAAGAAAACAGAAAGAAGCTGATCGCTAGAGGGAGAACAGAGAAAAGAGCTGAGGGGAGAGAATCGGCTGAAAGAAGGAAATCGGCTGGTGGAGGTTTTTGTGAGGTTTTAGGATTTCCATTTTCTATTTATACACTTAATAAGCTAGGTTTAATTACAAGTTTGCCACCAAACCTAATTTTATAAAAAAAAAGAAACTGATTAAACTTTGGCGCCTAAATTTTTGACCAAGGGAATATATGCATGGATGACAGTTAATTCAGTTGCGTTAAAAGAAAGTTCACCTGCCCGAAGTTGTTGGGTGTTACATTAGGCCCGAGCCATAAGTTGATCAATGGTTGATTTTTGTCCTAGTCATTAATCCATGCTACCACCCACATATATACCTGCAAAATCATACTTTTAATTGTGGGCTCTTATTTGGACCAAGGCTTCCTTTGGGCTCCATTTGTTGTAGGGCCTTTTCCTTTGAATAATTTGTTGAATTTCTTCAACCCATAATCCACCAACATTCATCTAATTCTAACCACACAATTTAATGCATGATATGCAAATATATAATAATCCATACAAAAAGGCTAATGTATGCCAAATAAGTTTGAAAAATAAAATTACACATTTAGAGGGCCGGGAAGACAAATTCTCATAGGCCACTTGGTGACTCCTTCCATGTGCTCCACGTGCAATCTTCCCATGTAATTGTACCTATAAAAAGAGAACACGTAATAAGTAGAGAGATTAGATAATGTAAGAGAATTTGTTAGATTTCTTTTTGCATGCAACCCGAGGCATGTCATCCTCTCCAGGTGATTTGAGGATTTGACCTCAAATCTGTTGATTGACTTCTCCCCAAAAATGTCTCATACGATTTCTTGTCTACTCCTTGAAGGCTCGAATTTGAATGCAATGAGGGCATATTCTTTCGTTTGAAAGTATCTCACCAAACGATACTCTAAATGGCAAAGGGAATGGATGGTCTTACAAAAGTTTCCTTTGGCAAGGGTGGTATGATTGAACTCGATAGCTACTTTGGAGGGCGTTTGCACAATGGTGAGGTGAATGTAACGACCCCTTATCCCAGCAAGATATTGTCTGCTCTGGGGATTGGGCCGCAGCCCAATATCCTCCACTCACGGCTTTGTTTGGTGAGGACTTCCCAGTCGGTCACCCAACCTGGTACTACTCTCGCCGAAGCACTTTTAACTTCGGAGTTCTTATGTGATCCGTTGTCAATTGTGCTCCAAAATGCGTCTTACTATTTTGGGAGGGTCTCTTTACATATGTTTCATTTCCACATACTTCTCCAATTACGATTAAATGGTCTCTTGTCATCATTCCTCGGATTGGTTTTGTCGGCATTGAAATTTCTTGGTGGAAATTTGTTTGGCAAGTCGGTCTTGCGCTTCCTCTTTAATTGCCTCTACACCGTGAGGGCTAATTGTATGACTAAGTCCATTGATTCTAATTATTGCATTTCGACCGCGTCGCTTATATCGCGGTTCATACCTTGTATAAACCGAGCGATGAGTTTTTCTTCAGGCTCATCAATAGCACATCGCATATTGAGAGTCTCGAATTCCGTAAGGTACTCATCGACCGAAAGATTGTTTTACTTGAGGTTGTGAAGTTGATGGAAGAGTTCATGCTTGTAGTGACGAGGAACAAACCTATGATGCATTAAGTTTTTCATGGAATTCCAAGTTGTGATGGGGTATCCTAAGGTTCTCATCCTTTGGGCTTTGAGATTGGACCACCATAAGACAACGTGGCTAGTAAGTTCAAGAGAGGCGAGTTGTATCTTCACTCTATCGGAGTAATCATGACATTCAAAAACTCTCTTGACCTTGTCAAACCAATCCAAATATGTGTGTCCGTCACACGTTCCATCGAAAGCGGGAATTGAAATCTTAATATTGCGGAGGTCGTTGTCGTCCCTACGACGATTTGGGTGATACTCTTCATCATCTCCAACCCAATCCTTATCCTCCGAATCATAATAACGCGGTCTCCTTCTTTGGGGTTCAGTCCATTCTTCTTCCTCTACGGGTGGTTGAAAAGGGGTTCGACGTCTAGGACGTTCGGGTATAACCTTAGAGGAGGTCTCTTGTGAAGGAACTCGTTCATGGGATTCTCTTCGAGAAGGGTTGGCCATAAGTTCTTTGACTTGTTGAGCAATGGTGTTAACCACGTCTGTTAAGGCTTCGAGTTGACCTTACATGCCACCTTGCATGCTAGTCTCACCCTCGTGACGAGTGTGTTCGGGAGGGGGAGTATCCCTAACCTGATTCAGTTCAAGGTGCGGTGCATCACGCGTAAATCCACTTCTATTCGTCATAGTTAAGTGTTTTAAATACATTTCAAATTCTTGTCTAAGTTATTATTATTATTTTTTTCTAAATTGGTGAAGTGTTTATCTTCTTAATGTCTTAGGTAATTTTAGGCACTAAGAAGTATTCTTAGCCAAGACAATAGGAAAATAGGGATCATGCTCACATAGGAAAACAACTTAATAATATCAATAAATACTTAGCAAATTAACTATAGAAACGAATATTTTGCAATAAATGCTAATCACCACAATTTTCAATCAAACTTCAAAACTTAATCAACTTTAAACTAGAACACTAAAAATAATATAAATATCACTAAACAAATTCAAAAATCAGCAAGGAATATGATTAAACAAAATTTGGTCAAGAATAACATGCTGAAATTTCCATAAAACATAGTAGAATTTTCTAGTTGCTTTAAGTTCTCTAGTGCCGATTTCTGACATGCTATTGCTAGATTCTAGTAAGACAAGTTTGTGCATTCAAATAACAGCATATAATAGATGAATTTATAAGCTAAAACAAGAGCAAACATTCAGCAATTTAACATGCAAATTTTAAGCATAACATAAGGCAATCCGAGAAGATATTTCAAGCATAATCCGATTTTGATAATGTTAGATCTAGGCCGATTTTAAGCATCCTTTAATCTGATTTTTGAGACAAGTTAATAGCATATGTATTTAGATGAAATTTCATGGCTCAAACATAGCAAAGTAGCATAGAAAAATCGAGGCGAAAATAACCATAACACCGAGGAAAAATGCTAAAGTAAACCGATTTTATCGTTCAAATGTTAGGCCGATTTCTTGCACTTAAAAATTTCAGAATTTCGAGCATGTTCATGGCTTATATTTAGATGGAAATCAAGGTTCAAACTTAACAAAATAAACTAAAGAAACCGAAGTGCAAATCATGCAAAAACCGAGCTAACAAAATGAAGAAAACCGAGAACAAAAGTGATGAAAATGCAATACTAACCTTGGCCGAAATTTAACCACATTGCATACCATATTTTTCTTTTAACATTTAGGTTAAAGAGTGACAAGAAGATGGCAGCAAATATAATGACAAGATTAGCACAAATTAGCACAAAGTTAGATTCAAAAATAAAGCTAGAAATGAAACGAGCCGCTATCCAGGTTTTGTGTCAACTTTTGGCTAGTGCCAAAGACAACTAAAACGCATCGTGGGAAGCCTTTTGACTCTGATACCACTTGACATGGTGACCCTTAGAGAAGGGTCCGTGTATAACCCACAAAAGTGCTAAGTGCTCGGGTGAAGTGTGGTTAGCATAAACCGTGAATAAACAAAAAGAAAATGGCTAAAATGATGAACAAGATAGAGGTGAAGATGTGTGCTAGTGTTGGCCGAGTGGTATGGACATGGTGAGGGTTAGAATAGCATAATAAAAGAAAAAAAATGATGCAGAGAATAGTGTGTGAAGTGGAGAAGAAATGAAAGATGATGAAGAGAAGAAAATTGCAATAAAATTAAAATGTGAAGTGTGTGAGTTTGATGGCCGAAATAAAGGTGGAAATGTGTGTGAAAGGTGAAGGAAATGCTAGAAATGAAAATACCTTCTGCGGATCCAAAGAGCTATATTACGTTTTACGCTATTGGATAAACGATTTTTTCGGAAGAAAAACGACCACCTAGGGCCTAGGTTTTCATCCTCACTCCTAATCCCAATAGAGAAGGCGAGGGAATAGCTAAGAGTTAACCTAGCAACCCGAAGGCTAGGCTAACAATAGAGGGCTACTCCACTTGATTCAAGGAATCAAGGAAAAACCAAAGCACACAAGCTTGGAGAGAAATAGGAGTTTTATAAATTTGGCAAAAAGTTGCATACAAACACTAATGCTATGCATTTATAAAAATCCTAGGGTGGATTAGGGTTTGGCAAGAGTAGATTTGGACCATTGGATGCAAGGAAATGATCAATGGCCGAGGGAGGGTGATCTACCCGCGCGCGCGCACGAATCAGCAGTAGCCGCATGCCCACCGTCAGCAATCCGTGCGCGCCTCGTTGGCTAACCCGGGCACGCCACATCAGCGCCATCGCAGCGCTCCCATGTGCTCCATCGCGTGCCTGCTCGCTTGCTCCTATGCCTGCCCGCGCACCTTCAGTTTCCTGCCCGCGCGCGCCAGATGTGCGGTGGAGATTAGGCCCGAGCCATAAGTTGATCAATGGTTGATTTTTGTCCAAGTCATTAATCCATGCTACCACCCACATATGTACCTGCAAAATCATAACTTTAATTATGGACTCTTCTTTGGACCAAGGCTTCCTTTGGGCTCCATTTGTTGTAGGGCCTTTTCCTTTGAATAATTTGTTGAATTTCTTCAACCCATAATCTACCAACATTCATCTAATCCTAACCACACAATCTAATGCATGATATGCAAATATATAATAATCCATACAAAGAGGCTAATGTATGCCAAATAAGTTTGAAAAATAAAATTACACATTTAGAGGGTCGGGAAGACAAATTTCCATAGGCCACTTGGTGACTCCTTCCATGTGCTCCACGTGCATTCTTTCCATTTAATTGTACCTACAAAAAGAGAACACGTAATAAGTAGAGAGATTAGATAATGCAAGGGAATTTGTTAGATTTTGTTTTGCATGCAACCCGAGGCATGTCAGACTCACAACTTCCTTTGTTCTCCCTCCACTACTCATGACTGACAATGAATTGAAGATCGAATACGAAGCCTTACTGAGTGTTCGGTAATTGTCCTACAACTTAAGGGGTAGGAAGTTCTAGAAGGGTCTTTTAACTAATGGTGCAACTTAGGAAAATTTTGATATTATGAACAATCTGTTTCCCTAATTCCATATTGAGAATAAGTTAAAAGCATTGGGTATTGATAAGCATCCACCATTGCAACTCACTTATGCAAAGACGATAGAAAAGAAATAAGGAGCAACGAGGAGATATGTTAATTATCATTATGCTTTCTATTATAGTGTGGAAACAAATATATAGTTACTTTATTGTGTGATTGGTAATACGAGTAATATGTAAAAGAATTTCGAACGGGTATGATACTCATTCCATGAACTTCCTTCAATTAAAGAGAGAAGACTTTAGAAAAGACAGATAGTAGTCCATAAGAGTGTCAGAACTATAACTTCAATGGATTACAGACAGACTGTCATTCTTGATGAATTTGAAGGAAAAAATCATTTTAACCCTTAAATTATAGATTTTTTTTTTAAATATCCTTAAACTAACAACCCTAATTAATATAACATTCAACTATCATAAACGTAACAATTTAACCTCTGGCGGCCCCTCGATCAATCCCGTTCTACATTTTTTCCTAGAATGGGGGGCCGATCTAAAACTAACGGCCTCCCGTTCTGTCGGGGGTTCTGTTTCACATGCACCGCACGTGGAACTGGAACGGGAACGGGATGTCGTTCTCCCAAGTCGGCCCCTCGTTCTCAAGAGCCTTTTATAATGGGCGGTTGATTCGGAAGAACGAGCCTCCGTTCTCAATTATTAGACTGGAAAATGGGGGGCCGTTCTCCTAAATGGGGAGTCATTCTCTAAATAATTACAATAAATTGTACAAGTGTTATAAAATCACGAAACTTTCTTTATTATCTTCCTATTATGTAATGAATATGTGGTAAAACTTTCAAGTAAATTCAATATACTTACAATTTTTAAAAAATGTTCACCACATCATGTGAAGATAATCTAGAAAGTTTCGTTATTTTTTAACATTTGTACAATTTATTGTAATTTTAGTTAATTATTTTATAAAATAGACGTACAACAATTATAATAAATCATAAAATGGTTAGAAAATAACAAAAATTTATATATTATCTTCTCATGGTGTATGGAATCTATGTTAAAAATTTCAAGTAACTTAAATATCGTTTGCTATTTTTTAAAAATTAATTTTTAAAGTGAATAATGTGTAATTTAGTGAGATAAAGTTGAAAAAATAGGCAGAGTTTCGTTTGTTTTATGACTCATCCATAAGCACAATTCCTGCATATTCAAATTAAAATTTATACCCAATAGCCAGATCTAGATAATTACAGTGCAAACATAAAGTATAGTGACATCAAATGGAATGAAATACAAACTACAGTATATCAAATGATAAGAAATACAAACTACAGTACATCAAATGATATTATATTATAAACGTAAAGCAAAGTATATAAAATGAAATATAAACTACACTATGGGTGGGTCATCGCTGTCAGAGACCTCAATCCAACGTGTGACTCTTTCATTCAGCTGTATGTTGGACAAGTTGATCTCCTCGACTCTGCTCACGAGGAAATCTATCATCTGCTCCATCATGTCCCACCGCTGCTCCACCCTATCCCACTTCTGCTCCATGGTGTCCCACATACTAGCCTCATGGTGGGACAATGGCGGCGCAATGGCGTCTTCCATAGGAGCGTCTCGAGATGTGGAGACCCCTGATCTCCCTTGCACATTCAAGTCCGGTCGACTTCGACTAGGCCTATCCGAGTCAGATTATGCCTGTCAAATAAATCAACAGATCTCTGTGCTCTCCTCTGCTCTCTACTGGGTAGTTGAATCTCAGATCGCTCGACCATCCTCTAAATCAAGGTGTCGTACAACAGGTTCTTATTGCATGTATGACCGATCTCATGCATGTGACCTAAGATCAAGTAGCCACGATCGAATATCATGTTGCTGTATAGCTTCTCCATCACATAGAGATCCATACAGCTCACCGGATCTCTATGTCCATCCCGAGGTAGAATGGTGTGGGTGATCAGGTTGTGAATAACCCGAGCTTTGAAGTTTAAGTCCTTCAATCTCGACTTCATGAACCCTGCAATGTCCGAATTGCGGTGAATTTGCTTAAGAAACTCTAGTCTCTCTGCCGATCTTAAGAAGTCACAGTCTCGAGAAGCATGATAGTATCTCTCCACATCACTCCCTCCTGCGGCAAATCCGAGCAACTTGTTAACTACCTCTGGAGATACGGTAATCTCTCTACCACAGATGTACATATTCAACCACTCAATCCTCCCGGTGGGGCTCAAAGTTCACATAAAATAAGCGAACAATTCTGTCGCAGCTCTCTCCCCTAAGCCCGTACACTTCGTGCAAGAAGATTTTGTCATACATCTCATTGATCTCTAAAGACTCCCAACCACTAAAGTTGGCAACCTAATGGTGTTATAAAAAAAACTCATAGTTTGAAGGTTAAAATTGTTTTTACCCTAAATTTTAACGTGAAAAAAGGTCTTGGAAATGGGGTTAAAGAAATACAGATTAGACAATTTGGAATTTAGGTTACAACTGGTGAACATAGTTTCACCTTAAATGCCATACTGAAATTTATGCTTCAAGGAGGATGTAAACTGAAAGGGACTTTTATTATTGATGCAATAATTTTTAAAAAATGATAAACTCTTGGCTTAGGCATGCCTTCCTTGATACATTGTTGAGCAGTAAAGAAAGATAAATGACCTATTTTTGTGGGTTCTTCTCCAGCATAGAGTGGCTTTTTAGTGGAGATTTAACTTGTTTAGCCTGCACAATAGAAACGTAAACTTAGAGAACGCTAGGGTAAGATATTCGATGCATTTAATGTCCTCCACCAAAATTTGATACTGCCTTTTTACTTCCTCTTCGTTTGTCCTCCCAACAAACTTGGCAACTTTGAACCAGCGATCTGGGTCTGTTTCATTATCATATACTGCAAGAGCGTACTCAAATAATTTGTGTTGCTCAGTTGTCCACTTGATGCACGAATTTAACGATTTGGGTTCCATTTTCTCTACACGAATTTCAAAAAAAAATCATTAACTCTACACGTACTACTATGTCACTGACTCTCTCTATATTAAGGTTCCATTGCTTATAACAAACTATTTTGATGGGCAGGCACTCAACCAATGAGTGAATCCTAACGAGGCAGTTGCTTATAGTGTTGTCATTTAGATTGATTACAAGAGCTACAGCTAAACACTTCAAAGAAGAAGTCAACCATTTAATTCATAAGCTTCAAAGTAGAGGAGATGCAAGTGCTCATCAATGAGGAAAGTCGAAAATTGATCTATGTCATCCAAGTTAGTGAAGATGAGATGCAAATATTAATAGAAATGACCAATCTCTCATTAACTAAAGTGGGAAAGTTCTTCAATCAAAGTGGCCAAGTCATAAATCTATAATCGATTATTTAAAGCACTTAAAAAACCCTTAATATGATGAGTTGCAGTTACAAAAGCTACTCTTAGCAATTAAGATTATTGTTTTTACAAAATAAAACTATTGTTATAGTAAGCAATAATGATTTCTAAGAGTCTTTTAAGTAGTTACAAGAATCTCAACGAGTTAGTTGGAAGTTAGAATTTTTATTTTAGTTGGTAAAAATAGTTTTTACAATTGTAGAAGGATACAAGAATCTCTGCAATTAAAGGAGGTTACAAGTTTTTTTATAATTGTAGATTACATAAAGCGTTTGTAATTTTGTAGTAGGCTACAAAAAGGCTACTAGGCAATAAGACTTTTCTTTCTACTTTAAGTCTATAAACAGACATAAAAAACCGAAATCAACTTATCATCCATATTTGTGAGAATTCTCTTTTGTTTTTAGCAATTTTTTGAATTTATCAAGCAGCTCTTTCGCCTCTTTCCATTATATCAAAACTCTTGCTTCAACGTAATCAATGGGTTGTGGTTTCAAAAACACTACATTGGAAATTTCACCACAATAGTGATTTAAAAGGGATGTAGACGTGGGGGGGGGGGGGGGGGGGGGGGGGGGGGGGGGGGGGGGGGGGGGGGGGGGGGGGGGGGGGGGGGGGGGGGGGGGGGGGGGGGGGGGGGGGGGGGGGGGGGGGGGGGGGGGGGGGGGGGGGGGGGGGGGGGGGGGGGGGGGGGGGGGGGGGGGGGGGGGGGGGGGGGGGGGGGGGGGGGGGGGGGGGGGGGGGGGGGGGGGGGGGGGGGGGGGGGGGGGGGGGGGGGGGGGGGGGGGGGGGGGGGGGGGGGGGGGGGGGGGGGGGGGGGGGGGGGGGGGGGGGGGGGGGGGGGGGGGGGGGGGGGGGGGGGGGGGGGGGGGGGGGGGGGGGGGGGGGGGGGGGGGGGGGGGGGGGGGGGGGGGGGGGGGGGGGGGGGGGGGGGGGGGGGGGGGGGGGGGGGGGGGGGGGGGGGGGGGGGGGGGGGGGGGGGGGGGGGGGGGGGGGGGGGGGGGGGGGGGGGGGGGGGGGGGGGGGGGGGGGGGGGGGGGGGGGGGGGGGGGGGGGGGGGGGGGGGGGGGGGGGGGGGGGGGGGGGGGGGGGGGGGGGGGGGGGGGGGGGGGGGGGGGGGGGGGGGGGGGGGGGGGGGGGGGGGGGGGGGGGGGGGGGGGGGGGGGGGGGGGGGGGGGGGGGGGGGGGGGGGGGGGGGGGGGGGGGGGGGGGGGGGGGGGGGGGGGGGGGGGGGGGGGGGGGGGGGGGGGGGGGGGGGGGGGGGGGGGGGGGGGGGGGGGGGGGGGGGGGGGGGGGGGGGGGGGGGGGGGGGGGGGGGGGGGGGGGGGGGGGGGGGGGGGGGGGGGGGGGGGGGGGGGGGGGGGGGGGGGGGGGGGGGGGGGGGGGGGGGGGGGGGGGGGGGGGGGGGGGGGGGGGGGGGGGGGGGGGGGGGGGGGGGGGGGGGGGGGGGGGGGGGGGGGGGGGGGGGGGGGGGGGGGGGGGGGGGGGGGGGGGGGGGGGGGGGGGGGGGGGGGGGGGGGGGGGGGGGGGGGGGGGGGGGGGGGGGGGGGGGGGGGGGGGGGGGGGGGGGGGGGGGGGGGGGGGGGGGGGGGGGGGGGGGGGGGGGGGGGGGGGGGGGGGGGGGGGGGGGGGGGGGGGGGGGGGGGGGGGGGGGGGGGGGGGGGGGGGGGGGGGGGGGGGGGGGGGGGGGGGGGGGGGGGGGGGGGGGGGGGGGGGGGGGGGGGGGGGGGGGGGGGGGGGGGGGGGGGGGGGGGGGGGGGGGGGGGGGGGGGGGGGGGGGGGGGGGGGGGGGGGGGGGGGGGGGGGGGGGGGGGGGGGGGGGGGGGGGGGGGGGGGGGGGGGGGGGGGGGGGGGGGGGGGGGGGGGGGGGGGGGGGGGGGGGGGGGGGGGGGGGGGGGGGGGGGGGGGGGGGGGGGGGGGGGGGGGGGGGGGGGGGGGGGGGGGGGGGGGGGGGGGGGGGGGGGGGGGGGGGGGGTTTTCGGGCAGGGTCTAACCTAGATCCAGACCGAACCTGTTGGGTTCGACCCGATCCAAGCTGGGTTTGGTTTGCCGGATGTAGACTTCACATTCAATTACTTTGGGTGATCAAGTGTAAAATCCGCCAAAATTAAAGCAAATTTTTGAATAAATTTTTTGCGGAATTTAAGTATAGATTTTAACCAGTTGGTAATTTTCGTCAAGTAGTAACATATGAATTTTCTGGTTAATTATGGCTCGTACGGAAAAGTTTAAGGAAATTAAATTAAAAATTGTAAGTTGACATTCGGGTGTCTCAATTGAATTTAGTTCGCGGCAGAAGAACGTCGGAATTCACTGAAGGTAATTGTTCGGTAGAAATTGAAATTGAAAAGTTTGAACGTTATTTGTTTGAGTATGAAATAAAGTAAATAAAATAATAAATAAATTTATTAAAACATTTAATTTTAAAACAATAAGGTTTTCAAGGAAAACCTTATTGTTTTCTCTCTGCCGACAGAACACCGAAGAGAGAGGGCGAGGGAGAGGGAGCCGACGCGAGGGGGAGGTTGCCGATTCCGGAACGACCACCGTTCGGGCCGATCTTGGTGTCAGAATGTTCGTCTCAACTAGTGGAGCAGCGTTGCTGAAGAGCGTTCTCGGCGGTAAGCTCCATTTCTCCCGATTTTTGCCCGAGAAGTTTCGGGATTTTTGAGTAATGTCGATCTGCCATTTTTGGTTGATTTTTTTGTTGGTTTTGGTTGCAATCGATCGGAATGGAAGTGGGGAACGGGTTAGAATCAGATTTTGGTCGAAAAGTGGTCGGAAAACAGGTTTTGGGTACTCGACCGTCGTCGGCCGAGTTGATTCCGTCGGTGGGCGAGTTGACTCGGCATCGGGCCGAGTTGACTCAGTGCTGGACCGAGTCAACTCGGGCCCAAGGCCGAGTTGGGCCTGGGCTTGAATCGGTCAAGCCCAACTTGGGTTCGGGCAGGGTCTAACCTAGATCCAGACCGAACCTGTTGGGTTCGACCCGATCCAAGCTGGGTTTGGTTTGCCCGACCCGATTTGGACCGAACCGATCCGAATCGGTTCTATCCAATCAGACCCGAACCGGTTTGATTCGACCCGAACCTGGCCGAATCGAACCGGTCTGGACCGAACTGGGTAAGTCAGTCAAAGTCAATTGTTGACCGTTGATCGTTGACTTTGACCGCTGATGTTGACCATTGACTTTTTGACCAAAAGTCAACTTGAGCCATTTGGACCCGTTTTAGCCCTGTTTCCTCTTTTATATCGTTTCTAAACCCTTACTAGACCTTAACGGGGTTCCTCTTTTGTTTTGACTCTCTGACTCAGAGGATTTTGCTGAGTTCGAAGCATTTCCCGAGGAGTCCAGGTTTATTGAGGTTAGGAGGACTCGCCCCACAGGTATGGGTTACTGAACTTATTGCATTGGTTTCCTGCTGTGCCAATTGGAGTTCGGTATTGGAGATAACCGTCTGACACTCTTAGCTATGTCCATACGCTGAGAGTATCAGGGGGTTTTGCTAAGTTGATACGATACTCATCGCTTAAGGATGATGCGATACTCCTCGCTTAAGGATGTGGTACTGGAGATAACAGTCTAACACTCTTAGCTATGTCCATACGCTGAGAGTATCAGGGGGTTTTGCCCAGTTGATGCGATACTCCTCGCTTAAGGATGATGCGATACTCCTCTCTTAATGATGTGATACTGGAGATAACCGTCTGATACTCTTAGCTATATCCATACGCCGAGAGTATCAAGGGGTTTTGCCCAGTTGATGCGATACTCCTCGCTTATGGATGTGGTACTTGAGATAACCGCCTGACACTCTTAGCTATGTCCATACGCTGAGAGTATCAGGGGGTTTTGCCCAGCTGATGCGATACTCCTCGCTTAAGGATGTGGTACTGGAGATAACCGTCTGACACTCTTAGCTATGTCCATACGCTGAGAGTATCAGGGGGTTTTGCCCAGTTGATGCGATACTCCTCGCTTAAGGATGTGGTACTGAGATAACCGCCTGACACTCTTAGCTATGTCCATACGCTGAGAGTATCAGGGGGTTTTGCCCAGCTGATGCGATATTCCTCGCTTAAGGATGTAGTACTGGAGATAACCATCTAACACTCTTAGCTATGTCCATACGCTGAGAGTATCAGGGGGTTTTGCCCAGTTGATGCGATACTCCTCGCTTAAGGATGTGGTACTGAGATAACCGTCTAACACTCTTAGCTATGTCCATACGCTGAGAGTATCAGGGGGTTTTGCCCAGTTGATGCGATACTCCTCGATTAAGGATGATGCGATACTCCTCGCTTAAGGATGGTGTGATACTCCTCGCTTAAGGATGTGGTACTGGAGATAACCGTCTGACACTCTTAGCTATGTCCATACGCTGAGAATATCAGGGGGTTTTGCCCAGCTGATGCGATACTCTTCGCTTAAGGATGGTGCGATACTCCTCGCTTAAGGATGTGGTACTGGAGATAACCGTCTAACACTCTTAGCTATGTCCATATGCTGAGAGTATCAAGGGATTTTGCCCAGTTGATGCGATACTCCTCGCTTAAGGATGAGGTACTGGAGATAACCGTTTGACACTCTTAGCTATGTCCATACGCTGAGAGTATCAGAGGATTTTGCCCAGTCGATGCGATACTCCTCGCTTAAGGATGTGGTACTGGAGATAACCGTCTAACACTCTTAGCTATGTCCATGCGCTGAGAGTATCAGGGAGTTTTGCCCAGTTAATGCGATACTCCTCACTTAAGGATGAGTCCCGGTGGCCCAGGGTTGAGTGGTTGGTTATCCCTCATGGTTAATCTTGATTAGTAAGTCAACTGTGTGGTTCCCTTTGGCCCAGGGTTGAGTGGTTCGTCCCTCCTGATGTGCCCTAGCGTTCGTGTATCGGTGGCCCAGGGTTGAGTGGTTGGTTATCCCTTCTGGTTAATCTTGATTAATAATTCCACTGTGTGGTTCCCTTTGGCCCAGGGTTAAGTGGTTCGTCCCTCCTGGTGTGCCCTAGCGTCCGTGTATCGGTGGCCCAGGGTTGAGTGGTTGGTTATCCCTCCTAGTTAATCTTGATTAATAAGTCCACTGTGTGGTTCCCTTTGTCCCAGGGTTGAGTGGTTCGTCCCTCCTGGTGTGCCCTAGCGTGCGTGTATCAGTGGCCTAGGGTTGAGTGGTTATTGAATCCTTCCTGGTTGGTAACTCCATTGTGCGGTTTGCACGATGGTCCATGGTGGGTGATTTTTGAATCTCTCCTGGTTAGTAAATCCATGACGCAGACTTCCTGATCGCCAGGATGAGAGGTTACTGGATCTCTACAAGTTGATGTGTAACACCTGGTTTTATCAAACTAATTCTCTATTCTTTTAAATTAGTGGATGACTAGGCAAGGGCATAAGGGTAATTAGAAATTTTAAGTGGATAACTTATTTAAGGAAAGAGAGTTGGGTTTAATGCACTGTAGCCGCCACTATTTTATACTTTTCCTCTTCGAGTTTTCAGTTCAAGCAGCAGAGCTCTCTAGGCGATTTTCTTGCTCGATTCTCTTTCAACTTAGGTACGTTTTTCCTCATTCTCTTGCGTTTTAGCAGTTAGATAACTGAGGGAGTACAATGTGAGGATTTCAAGGATGTTGTTGATGAGAGTAGGTTTGGGTTCTTGGGGAATAAATGGGAATGTGCAAGCAGTAGAGTTCCAAACTGGTTTTCTTGTTCTTCTGGTTAATTTTTGGTAAAGTTTATTGAAGGTTTGATTGATGTTTTATTATGAACCTAGGTGAGCGAGCTTCTAAAGTAGCTTACAGCCGAGTGATTTCCAGGAGAGCCAGGTAAGTAAAGTATGCATGTGCCTTCGGGCCTACATCACAAAATAGTAGGATTATGTATCGTGTGAATAAGTTTGTATGTCATGCATCATGTTTTTTTTGAAAGATTACGAAAATGAATTTCCATGTAAGGAATGGTAAGGCATGAGCTGAATGTGACAGACAAACTATTAAGGGAACTAATCCACCCCTTAACTTATGAAGGGATTTATAGCATTGGGAGGATTGAACCCACTCCCAAGGGAACTGAGGGATCAGATCAGCTATTAAGGGAATTCATCCGCTCCTTAATCGAGTAGAGGATGTATAACATTGGGAGGATTGATCTCACTCCCTAGGGAACCGAGGGATCAGATCAGTTTATGAATGAATGTGAATGCAACTGAGATGAGAAAGTAGAAATTGCATGTTTAGGAATTTATGTTTCAGCATTTCATTTCATTACTGCTTTACTTACTTAGCATTAGGCTAATAGATGAGTTTCGTGATGTAGGTGTTAAGGATACTACAGGAGATTTTCCTGAGTGCACAGATGAATAGATGAGGTTGGAGGAGTACATTCATGCTTCAGCCAGGTAACTGATGAGGCGGATTAACTGGTGTCAGTGGATGGGAAAGTTTAGAGAATCATGATTCAATTTGAGTATGTCGAGAGTTCTTATGAAAATGGTAGTTTTAATGTTTTGAAATACATTTTGAGACCTTTCTGATATTAATACTCTGTTGGCTTTAAAAGTAGTTTCTACCAAATTCTGGAGTAATATACGGATTTAAGTAGTTTTGAATGTTCTTTTGTAAATGCTCAAATTCTTTTAGTAGTCTGAGCTTTCTTTGTGTAGAGAGAAAATGCTCGATGAGCTGCTATATAAAGTTGTTGTTCTGTTGACTATCGGAAGATGTCTTCAGTAAAGCCATCAGATGATGTCTTCAGTAATGTCATCGGATGATGTCTTCGGTGGAAGCCATCGGAAGATATAAGTAGAAAATTTTTCATTTTGTAACCGGATGATGTCGAGTAATTTTTCCATCGGATGATAAAGGTAAAAGTCTTTTGTCGTTTTGTAACCGGATGATGTCGAGTATTTTATCTACCGGAAGATGTGAGTAAGAAGTTGTCGTTTTGTGATCGGCATAGGCTGGATGGAAGATTCATCCGGCTGACGTCATCGATAGATGCGAGTAGCAAAAACTTGTCATTTTGCAATCGGCTGAAGTTAGAAGAGTGATTCTTCCGGCTGACGTCATCGGTTGAAGTTGGAAAAGTGATTCTTCCGGCTGACGTCATCGGCTAAAGTCTTCAGTTTATTTCTTTTTTTGTTGACCTTGTCTAGCGGCAGATGCGTTTGACTTTTACAATTTTCACGTTTCCACGCTTAAGTCTTGGTCGAACCAATTCCTACTATTTGAATTTATATTTCCAAATATTGATTTACAACCCCGTTTAATCTCTGCTTGTTTTCAAATGATTTTTCCGCTGTGAATTTTAACGTTGTGGTTTCAGTGAACATCGAGTTTTGACTTTTAAGTGAAATTTTAAGTTTGGTCCAAAATTTCCTAGTTATGTTCGGGTTTATGAGTAACGAACTGAGTTTAGAAAACTCGGGGCGTTACAGTATGGTATCAGAGACATTCAGTTAAACCGTTCAAAAGATTACTCATCAGTGCCAATTGTTGCATGGAAGTACTTCAACAACTGTAAGTGTTTATGTTAACCTTAGCTAATAGATATTTAAGAGTGTAATTAACCCTGTACAGGAATTTAGTACAATGGCCAGACGCCCAGGGAGACCTAGAGTGCCAAGAGAAATTCCAAATGTGAGAGGTGATGAGGAGTATAGTGTGATTAGGCAGCTGACAGATTTAGTGCGTCAGCAAACTGATTTAGTGCGCCAACAGTCTGACCAACTAAGAGTACTGTTGAACCGAGAAGTACAAGGAAGTGCCAACTCGGGTTCTAGCAATGAACATTTTGGAGATAGATTCCAAAGACTAAGACCACCCACGTTTGATGGACAGTCATCTGATCCAGTTATTGCTGAAGGATGGCTTAGGAAGATTGAAAGTATGTTTAGGTGCGCCAACATTGGAGAAGGAGACAAGGTCACGTTGGCAACATTTCACTTGGCTGGTGAAGCTCAACTCTGGTGGGAAACAATAGAGACCCCCACTGATGTTTTGGCGATGCCTTGGTCGCAATTCAAGGACATTTTCTATGAAAAGTATTTTAACAGCACTGTCCAGACTGCGAAGAAGTTGGAGTTTCTGAACTTGAAGCAGACAGGGTCTGTGGCCGAGTATAGTAGGTAGTTCGAGTCCCTGTCCAGGTTTGCTGGACATTTTGCTCACAGGGACGAGGATAAGGTGTTCAAATTTGTGCATGGACTAAAGTCGGAAATTTACCGAGGAGTTAAGTTTTTTGGCATTAAAGGCTTGACATTCAGCGAGGTTGTGTCCACTGCTCTGGAAGTGGAAGAAGCTGAAAGGAAGTGTGCTGGACCAAAGGAGGTTCCATAAAAGTTTATCCAGCCACACTAACAAAGAGCAATGAAGAGGCCTAGTGAAGGCCAGAATAGCCAAGGAACAGGAAGGAAAGTGCCGGATACCAAAAAGTTTCCCCTGTGCCCGAAATGTTTGAAGAGTCACTTGGGTGAGTGCAGGTTTGGGACGGGAAAGTGTTTCAACTTTGAGGAGTTTGGGCACACATACAGAGATTGCCCGAAGCCTAGAATCACCCGATGCTTCAACTGTAACAAGGTCGGCCACGTCAATAGGGACTGCCCAGCCTTAAAGAGTAGCCCTACTATGATTAAACAGAGAATATTCTCCATGACGGAGTCGGGTGAGGAACAGCCTGCTGTTGTGTCAGGTACTATATTGATCAACTCTGTGCTTGCTTTTACATTGATAGATTCTGGTGCAACACATTCATTTATAGCATCTGCATTTGCTGTTAAGTTAGATGTACAGTTTACCCCTTCCATGCATGTGTTTAATGTTGCATTACTCTCTGGTGAACGCATGCACTCTAACCAAGTGATGCTTGACAGTGATGTGTTAGTAGGGAACGTAAGTCTACCTGATGATCTCATTATCATGGATATAATGGGATTTGATGTAATCCTAGGAATGGACTGGTTGTTTAAACACCACGCCATAATTGATTGTAGGACTGGAATAGTTAGTTTCCAACCCCTGGTAGTTTGAAACATACCTTTCAAGCTTCAAAGAAAAGTAAGGAAATGTCTGTGATGACTTCTATTAACACTAGACCTTCCCCATATGGAGAGTACTTGTGCTTCTTAGCTAGCGTTTTAGACACACAACAAGTAGAAAAAGCAAATCCTCAAAATGTCTTAATTGTCCAAGACTTTCCTGAAGTATTTTTAGATGACCTTCCAGGTTTACCACCAGATAGGGAAATTGAATTTGTTGTAGATGTTTACCCCGGCGCCGAGCCTGTGTCTAAAAATCCATATAGGTTAGCACCAACAGAACTTAAGGAATTAAAGAAACAATTGGAGGATTTATTAGAGAAAGGGTTCATACGCCCAAGCTTTTCATCGTGGGGTGCACCCGTCCTTTTTGTCAAAAAGAAAGACGGATCAATGCGTATGTGCATTGATTATAGGGAATTGAACCAGTTAACTCTCAAGAACAAATATCCACTGCCTAGAATCGATGATTTATTTGACCAGCTTAATGGTGCACGTGTTTTCTCTAAGATTGACCTTAGGTCCGGTTATTACCAATTGAAAGTCAAATATGAGGATATCCCTGAGACAGCCTTTCGCACAAGATATGGACATTATGAGTTTCTAGTTATGTCTTTTGGTTTGACAAATGCACCAGCAGCATTCATGGATCTTATGAATAGGGTGTTTCATGAATACTTAGATAAATTCGTCATAGTATTTATTGATGATATTCTGATCTATTCACGTACTAAGGATGAGCATGCAAGGCATTTGAGTTTGGTGTTAGGAGTACTTAGACAGCACCAACTTTATGCCAAATTTTCCAAGTGTGAGTTTTGGTTGGACAGAGTTCACTTTATTGGTCATGTGATATCCGGAGATGGGATATCTGTCGATCCAGCCAAGGTTCAAGCAGTTAAGGAGTGGCCCCAACCGAAGAATGCTACTGATATTAGGAGTTTTCTTGTACTTGCAGGATACTATAGAAAGTTCATTGAAGGATTTTCGAAGATTGCTACACCCCTTACTAAGTTAACAAGGAAAAATGTGAAGTATATATGGACTGATGAATGTGAGCATAGTTTTCAGACCTTGAAACAGAAATTGACCGATGCCCCAATATTAACCCTTCCAGTTGAAGATGATAAATTTAGCATTTATTGTGATGCTTCCAAAATTGGTCTTGGATGTGTGTTGATGCAAGATGGTAAGGTAATAGCTTATGTTTCAGGCAACTATCGGTATGGCACCGTATGAAGCACTGTATGGACGAAAGTGCAGATCTCCTTTGTACTGGGACAAAGTTGGTGAAGCACAGTTGCTTGGTCCTGACATTGTGCAACAAACTGTTGAGAAGGTTGCCCTCATCCGCCAGAGGATCTTAACAGCTCAAAGCCGGTAGAAAAGTTATGCCGACAGAAGATGCAGAGAACTAGAGTTTGAAGTAGGTGATGAAGTTTTCCTCAAGGTATTGTTAGTGGTTTTACACACTTACACACAAGTGCATGTGTCGCTAACGAAGTAACAGAATAAGTAAAGTATCGATCCCACGAGGATATTGTTAATCGAATTAATCGCTATAAAAATCTTATAAAAATATTAGATGATAAATGAAAATAATTCAAAATAAAATCAGAATGACAATGAAACAAAGTAAATCAGAATAAAAGAGGTAAAAACGATAAAAGAAGGCCTTGGCTAAGATCGATTTCTTCGTTACGATGATTTTACTACTGATGCTCTGGTAATGCTCTGCAGCATTATCTAAAAAACAGCAAGAATAGGATTCTTTCGAATTGCATAGGTAAATTCAAATTAGAATTTCTTTCTACCTTGAAAGAATGTAACTAAGATTGAATTTTCGATATGTGCTATTCTTATCGCCAATCAAATTAATGTTAACTACGTTGTAACAATTTAATCCAATTAATTATTTATGCATCTAAGAATTTATATCTATCTATCGATACAATATAAACATGAATCGTCAACCTATCTATCGATATGATCTGACTTAGCAAGAAAATTTCACAAATAATAATTGTTCAATAGATAATTGCAGAAACAAAACCAAGATCGTAGCAAAATATCGCAACAAATACTATCGTCCTAACTGAGATTTGAAAGTTTAGCTACTATGCATAATTAAATAAAACTAAAAAAAATAATAACATAAAAATAAAAATAAGAGAAGAAGGAAAATGCAGAAGAACGTCGTCTCCCTCTTCTGGATCCAGAGCTCTATATCCTTCCAGCAAGAAGTCCATCTCCTCTTTTTATATTCTATTTTCTTCTTTTTTTTATGCCATAATCTCTTTCCCTCTCCAATCACATTTATTGTTCCCCCTTTTTTTAGCCTATTTCCAGAATGACTTTTCTCTCTCCATAAATCTTTCTGTTGATATTTTGGTTTTGTCATCTAGTGCTGCCCCCTTTTTATTGCTTCCGCTGCCCGTTTTCTTTATTTCTTTGTAGATCTTCCGCTGCCCGACTTTAGTACATCCTCCGATTACTGCTCTAACTTCTTTATTCCTTCACATCTTCCGCTGTCCAATTTTTAAATATCATCTGATTGCTGCCCAGCTTTCTTCTTTCCCTTCATATCTTCCGCTGCCCAACTGCTATTTTCTTCATATCATCCGCTGCCCAGCTTTCTACATCATCCGATTGCTTTTCTATTTTCCAGCTTTCAATTAATTTATTTTCCTCCATGATTCCCGCATTTTTCTCTCTCATCATACACGGAGTAACAAATTTCCTTATTTTTCTTGATTTCTCCCTTGATTTTCTTCACGATCCTTCAACCTTTAATTTGATTTTTCCGCTGTAAATTTTTAAATTCAAATACGAGAATTTAAAATTCGAATTATAGATAAAAATCTGCTCAAAATAGAAAATGTGCATAGAATATATTAAATTAAATCAAAGTATAGATTTTACAGCATCTTATAGCAATTGAAGTAGATTTTATCAATTTCTTCTTAAATTCACTCAAATCATACAAGTTTTATCAATTAAATATAGTATAAAATAACTCTAATTTAAGAGTTATCAGACATCACCATTTAAAGGAGTTGTGAGATTTGGGAAGAGAGGCAAGTTGAACCCCAGATTTACTGGACCATTCACTATTCTGGAGAGAGTTGGGAGAGCAGCCTATCAGTTGCAGCTACCGGCTTCTATGGAGGGGATGCACAGTGTGCTCCATGTTTCTATGTTGAAGAAGTGCATAAGGGATCCATATCAAGTTGTGGAGCAACAGGACATTGAAGTTCATCCTACCCTTACCTATGAGGAGAAACCAGTAAGGATCCTAGACTATGCAGTGAAAGTATTGAGCAACAAAGAGGTTCCCTTAGTGAAAGTCTTGTGGCATAACCAGAACATAGAGGAAACAACCTGGGAACGTCAGCAAGACATGATGGACCAACATCCGGAATTTTTCAAGTATTGAATTTTGAGGACAAAATTATTTTAAGGAGGATAGATTGTAACACCCGGTTTTATCAAACTAATTCTCTATTCTTTTAAATTAGTGGATGACTAGGCAAGGGCATAAGGGTAATTAGAAATTTTAAGTGGATAACCTATTTAAGGAAAGAGGGTTGGGTTTAATGCACTGTAGCTGCCACCATTTCATATTTTTCCTCTTCGGGTTTTCAGCTCAAGTAGCAGAGCTCTCTAGGCGATTTTCTTGCTCGATTCTCTTTCAACTTAGGTATGTTTTTCCTCATTCTCTTGCGTTTTAGCAGTTAGATAACTGAGGGAGTACAATGTGAGGATTTCAAGGATGCTGTTGATGAGAGTAGGTTCGGGTTCTTGGGAAATAAATGGGAATGTGTAAGCAGTAGAGTTCCAAATTGGTTTCCTTGTTCTTCTGGTTAATTTTTGGTAAAGTTTATTGAAGGTTTGATTGATGTTCTATTATGAACCTAGGTGAGCGAGCTTCTAAAGTAGCTTACAGCCGAGCGATTTCCAGGAGAGCCAGAAGTGAAGTATGCATGTGCCTTCGGGCCAATATCAAAAAACAGTAGGATTATGTATCGTGTGAATGAGTTTGTATGTCATGCATCATGTTTTTTTGGAAAGATTACGAAAATGAATTTCCATGTAAGGAATGGTAAGGCATGAGCTGAATGTGACAGACAAACTATTAAAGGAACTAATCCACCCCTTAACTTATGAAGGGATTTATAACATTAGGAGGATTGATCCCACTCCCAAGGGAACTGAGGGATCAGATCAGCTAATAAGGGAATGCATCCGCCCCTTAATCGAGTAGAGGATGTATAACATTGGGAGGATTGATCCCACTCCCAAGGGAACCGAGGGATCAGATCAGTTTATGAATGAATGTGAATGTAACTGAGATGAGAAAGTAGAAATTGTATGTTTAGGAATTTATGTTTCAGCATTTCATTTCATTACTGCTTTACTTACTTAGCATTAGGCTAATAGATGAGTTTTGTGATGTAGGTGTTGAGGATACTGCAGGTGATTTTCCTGAGTGCACAGATGAATAGATGAGGTTGGAGGAGTACATTCATGCTTCGGCCTGGTAAACTGATGAGGCGGATTAACTGGTGTCAGTGGATGAGAAAGTTTAGTGAACCATGATTCAATTTGAGTATGTCGAGAGTTCTTATGAAAATGGTAGTTTTAATGTTTTGAAATACATTTTGAGATCTTTCTGATATTAATACTCTGTTGGCTTTAAAAATAGTTTCTACCAAATTCTGGAGTAATATACAGATTTAAGTAGTTTTGAATGTTCTTTTGTAAATGTTCAAATTCTTTTGGTAGTCAGAGCTTTCTTTGTGTAGAGAGAAAATGCTCGATGAGCTGCTATATAAAGTTGTTGTTCTGTTGACTATCGGAAGATGTCTTCAGTAAAGCCATCGATGATGTCTTCAGTAAAGCCATCGGATGATGTCTTCAATAAAGTCATCGGATGATGTCTTCGGTGGAAGCTATCGGAAGATATAAGTAGAAAATTTTTCGTTTTGTAACCGGATTATGTCGAGTAATTTATCCATCGGATGATAAAGGTAAAAGTCTTTTGTCATTTTCTAATCGGACGATGTCGAGTATTTTATCTACCAGAAGATGTGAGTAAGTATAGTTGTCGTTTTGTGATCGGCAGAGGCTGGATGGAAGATTCATCCGGCTGACGTCATCGGTAGATGCGAGTAGCAAAAAACTTGTCGTTTTGCAATCAGCTGAAGTTGGAAGAGTGATTCTTCCGGCTGACGTCATCGGCTGAAGTTGGAAGAGTGATTCTTCCGGCTGACATCATCGGTGGAAGTCTTCAGTTTATTTCTTTTTTTGTTGACCTTGTCTAGCGGCAGATGCGTTTGACTTTTACAATTTTCACGTTTCCACGCTTAAGTCTTGGTCGAACAAATTCCTACTATTTCAATTGATATTTCCAAATATTGATTTACAACCCCGTTTAATTTCTGCTTGTTTTCAAATGATTTTTCCGCTGTGAATTTTAAGGTTGTGGTTTCAGTGAACATCGAGTTTTGACTTTTAAGTGAAATTTTAAGTTTAGTCCAAAATTTTCTAGTTATGTTCGGGTTTATGAGTAACGAACTGTGTTTAGAAAACTCAGTGCGTTACATGATGTCTTTTATTTTTCCCTTATGAGACTCAGCCTAGTGTTATGTCTCCCATTCAGTGGGGTATAGTTCAGAAAATCCTAGCGTAACTTCTTTTGGTTTCTTTCTGTACACCTGACTATGTATAATAGTGGTAAGAAAAGTACCCATACTGAGTTTGTCACTCACCTTATCGACCTTCCCTTTTCAGGTATAAGAAGAAAGAGTGAGGGGTGAGCACTTCGGGGCTGTTCTTTTTATGCGTCTCGCATTTATTTCCTTCCATTTTATTATATGTAAGAATATATTCGAGATTGTACCTTACTTTGGCATGTATTTATTTTCATTATCTTGTATTTCTACGATTGTTTGTACTTTCTTATCTTTGTTGCTTTGAGGAGGTCCTAGATCAGTGCAAAACTTCTGCATTTAGCCTTAGGTTAGACGGTGGACTTCTCCGAGGTTGATCGTTTAACCTAGCGTTTCTGTTTGACCCCCTTTCGGGTTGTGACATCAAGAATCATTGATTTCAAACTGTGAAAGTGGAATTTCAGGTCCGAATCCAAGGCTGTGCAATTGGTCTTCCAGTTCTAATGCCCCAACAATAACTTGGCTACAAATACATAGAGCGTTTAAGGATCAACGGAGAAATTATCTTCTTCACCTGTTCAAGCTTCTCCGGTAGCCTCCCAGAGACAAACACGAACAAGAGAGAAGAACAAGTTAACCCGGCTACTCCGAAGGTTAAAAACACAGTGAAGGCAATGCCGATGGTAAGGGCAGTCGGAACAAGAATGGGGATGAAAATATATGAAAAGTGACGTCGCAAGGGCGAGATCGAGGTGAGTTAAGGTGAGAGTCAAGCTAGAAACAGAGATAATGTAACACCCGACTTTACGGGATTTTGTAATTCCAATATATAATTGTATTTTTGTAAATATGTCAATTTACATCTGTTTTGTGAAAAGAGAGCTTCATTAGAATCCTAATTATTAATATAGATTTTAAGGAAATTTCGAGAATTTTAGGAATTATAACGCTAAATTACGAGAATTATGTTTCTCGTAATATAAAGGACGTTTTAGTAAAAATAGTAAATGAGGTCCGTTTTGCAAACGGGCAGTTTTAATGAGGCCCTAGTAATAAGTTGGATTTATTGGTGAAATAAGGAAATTTGGAGAAACCGAATCGTTAGTCGATTAACGAAACGAAGGACGAAACAAATAGAAAACAAAGGAAGGGCAAAATGGTAATTTGCCCAAGTCAATTTTTATTAAAATCATTTTTCTCTCTTTTCTCTCCCTCATTTCACAATCTCTCTCCTTCTCTCTGGCGAAACTCCCAGGCGACGAAGCTCCTTCACAGCGACTTCCATTCCGACGCCGATTTCCTCTCCGATCAAGCTTCGTTCTTCACGTTTTCTCCTCCAATCCCGATCCTAGGGATGATTCTATAGTTTTGGAAGGTTATTGTTCGTTTTTACGAAGTTACACGGTTAGGGATTTGTTTAGGTTTTTGTGAAAATGTGATTTAATGTTAGAAATCGATAGGTTTGCCGTAGTTGTGAAGATAATGGAAGTATTGGATGACTATTGGACGAAGTTAAACGATTCGTTGAGAAATGTTCGGGTTTTACGGATTTTTGAAGTTTTAGGAAACTCCGTTGAGGTTTTGATAAGTTGAACGTGAAATACTCGACGAAATGCCTCAATGAAGTATTCTAGAGTTTTAAGAAATTCTTTAGTTAAGAGTTTCGTTAGTTTTGATGCTTAAAGGTTTGAACGTGCTTTAACGACGATTGTTGTGAAATTTCCTTAGGTGAACAACGCTCGTGGACGGAGCTCAGTGCGCTACGGACGACAGGTAAGTTATCGTGACTTACTCTGGCCGATTGGCCTACACCATACATCGATTTTGGTTGTTGAGGATATTTGGTGCAATGTGTGTTTATATGCTTTGGATGGGTAGTTTAGGCTTAGCTATTTTATAGGTTATGCTTGTATGATGTTTTGATGGTATTCGTAATGTTTTGATGGTATTCACGCTGTTTATATTTACTTTATGCATTTAACTACTCATGCATCACGTCTTTTAAAATAGCATGAAAACAGATTTCTGCATATGTTTAAGAGAACGAAATGAATCTACGTAATCTGTTATCTGGTCACGGCGAGGTGGTTTAGCCTTCGGTGACATTCTGTCTGCGACCTAATTAAAATGTAACACCCCCGAACCCACCCTACGTTGTTAGGATTTTTCGGGTGTTACATAAAAAGTAAAATGAACCAACAAACGAAATGAATCTACGTAATCTGTTATCTGGTCACGGCGAGGTGGTTTAGACCTCGGTGACATTCTGTCTGCAACCTAATTAAAAAGTAAAATGAACCAACGAATCTACGTAATCTGGTCACGGCGAGGTGGTTTAGACCTCGGTGAAAATCTGTATGTGACGTAATGAAAAAAAACACGCCTGAATGATTCCCGAAACTCATATGCATAGCATGCATCTGCATTTACGAAACTTATTGAGCCTTTAGCTCATAGATGTCTGTATGGTGTAGGTGGTCTTGACATAGGTGAGGACGGAATCCCTCCACCTGAGGAGTGATGCAGTTGGCGGAGGATGGCTCGAAGGGGTGTGCTGGCGCAGTCGATGCTTAACCTGACCCGTGGGGATGTACGTATGTGTTTTGAGGGTATTGGGATGTTTCGGGCTGATGGTAGACTATAAAGAATAAATGTATAGTTAATACATTTTAGGATGTTTGGTTCTGATTAGCTGATAGAATGATGCGTAGATGTTTTGGTAAACTATTTTACAAAACATTTTGTTAAGATTTTTATTTAAGTTTTATGGAACTACTGGGTAATTTTAACAGGGGGAAATGTTCTGTTTTTAAACATATCCACGCAGTTCGTTTTCATGACATTGTTTATGTTTTAAATGAGTTTTGAGTCGTTTGTTTGGGTGATTGACGAGGTGTGAATGGGATGAGGTTTGAGTAATTGTATGTTACACGTTTATGGAATACATTTATGGAATGAATTATGTTGAAGTGTTAGTGTGTTGAAGTGTATGTATAAGTTGTATTTTGTGTAGGGAAAAGAAAGAAAAGAGGAAAAAGGGAGGAAGAGAAAGAGGAGCGCAAGTCCTCTGGAAAATCCAGAGGACTTGGCGATCGATCGCCCATAAAGGGGCGATCGATCACCCCTTACGGTCGCCGCTCCTGATCCAGGGAGTGTGGCGAACGTTCGCCACAGTGAGGGGCGAACGTTCGCCCCTATGTTTTCCAAACTGGTGATCGATCGCCTGTTTTTGGGGGATCGATCGCCCCTGCAAAAATGGGACAGTCGTCCCTTTTTGCCCCTGATTTTTGTCTGTTTCCCCTGCCGATTGTTTTATTTAGTTTTTAATTGTTTTAAATAATTTTTTTAAGTTTTATTTAAATTGTTTTTAAGTTTTGTTAAATGGTAAAAAAAAAATTTTCCGCTCGAATGTCTGGGTTAAAGTTTTAAGTATCATCTAAGTATAAAAAAATAATAATAAAAATAGAAATAAGGGTACAGTGTTAGGATTGTTACAGATAAGGTGCTCTCACTCAGTGAGAGAGAGAGAGAGAGCAATAAAATATTGAAATGCGTAAAGTTAACTATTTGTTAACCTCGAGATTCAAATTATTAACTGGTAATAGTACACAATTTGAATTGTCAATAATCATAACATCAGTTGTACTCTCAAAGTATAGTGTTTAATTGTCAATAATAATAAATAAAAATAACAATTCTCAATTATAGGATCATTAACAAAACCAACTTAAATTATTTTTTTCAACAAAATAAATTTTAAACTATCAATTTGTTAACAAAAAAATCCTAACAAACTCCTTTTTTCGAGAATGGGCTCCTAGTCTCGAGAACGGGAGGCCATTTCTGGAGACGAGAGCTCGTTCTGGAGACGAGAGTCCGTTCTCCAAGAAAGTCTCCAAAATATTATTGGCTATTTTTGAAAATATATCAAATAATATTTTTCTAGAAGTTTTACCATAGGTCAACCATATTGAAAATAGTCAAGAAAATTTTGTGATTTTTTAATATTTTTATAATTTATTATAATTTTTTACATCTATTTTATAAAATAATTTATTAAAATTATATATATCATGCAAAAATTTTGTAACTTTTACAATAACTCTACTTATATTCTCAATTGGAGTTGTAAAACGGCTAGGAAAAAAAAGCTACATTTATCCAAAATTATGAAACTTTTTAATAAACTATTCTTTAACAAAAAAATAGAGATAAATGCATGTTAGCTTATTTTTGCTAGCCATTTTTCAATTCCAATTGAGAGTATAAGTATACTCTATTTGAAAAGTTTCATAATTTTCTAATGAATTATTTTGTTAAAAAAATATAAAAATTTATGATAAATTGTGAAAGTATTAAAAAATCACGAACATTTTCAGAATTTCTTTCAACGATATGGTTGACATGTGATAAATATTTCATAAAAATCTAATATCTTTTTTTAAATTTTCTGAGATATTCACTAATATTTTGGAGATTCTCTAGAACTGGATCTTGTTCCCGTTCTCGAGCGTTTTAGATAAAATGCTCGGGAATGGGCTCCCGTTCTAGAGAATGTCTTGCTCTGGAATGCTCGAGAACAGGAGCCCGTACACAAGAACGGACTCCCATTATAGAGAATTTCAAAATATTAGTGGTTATTTTAGATAATATATCAAACAATCTTGGATTTTCTTGAAATTGTTACTACATATCCATCATATAATAGGAAGATATTCTGGAAAGTTTCATAATTTTCAGATGGCATACATAATCTTAATGAGTATATTTTGTAAAAAAATACGTTAAACATTATGATAAATTGTGAAAGTGTTAAAACATCACAAAACTTTCTAGAATTTATTTTCATGATATTGTGGACATGTGGTAAAATTATTAACAAAATTTGATATCATTTGATATATTTTCTGAGATAGGTACTAATATTTTGGAGAATCTCCTTAGGAACAAGCTCCCGTTCTCCAGACCAAGAGCCCCTGTTGACTTAATTAGTGTTTAAATCTAACTAAGTTTTTGATGATGTATTTGAATGTTAAATATGTAATTTGATTATGTTTATTAAATGAGAATAATGAATTATACAATTATTTTAATCTGTTGGAAATACCCTTGAAAATGGTATTTTAGTTATCTAATAAATGTGATTAAGTATACAGGGCTGTATAGTTATTTAACAGGGCTGAAAAATCGTTAAACAAAGGCGGATGAGAAATGAAGAACTCCACCGCTCGCTACACGACAAAGGCGGATGAGAAATGAAGAACTCCACCGCTCGCTACACGACAAAGGCGGATGAGAAATGAAGAACTCCACCGCTCGCTACAAGACAAAGGCGGATGACTTCAAGAAGATATCCTACGCTCGCTAGACGATAAAGGCGGATGACTTTAAGAAGATATCCTACGTTTGCTAGACGACAAGGGCGAAAGACTTCAAGAAGACATCCTACGTTCGCTAGACGACAAGGGTAGAAGACTTCAAGAAGACATCCTACGCTCGCTAGACGACAAGGGCGGAAGACTTAAATGAAGACATCCTACGCTCGCTAGACGACAAGGGCGGATGACTTAAATGAAGACATCCTGCGCTCACTAAACGACAGAGGCGGAAGAGGTCTAAAACTTCATCATCCGATAACGTTTAATGTTGCATCATCCGACACCAGTTCAGTGTTTAAAGATTGATCATCCTATGCCGTTTTAATATTTTGAAGTTGCATCCACCGATGGCGGTTCAAGACTAAAACAACATTGTCTTCCGCCAGAATTCAAAGTTAGCGCGAAGCTACAATGACGTCGTTTTCAGCTTTAACTCTAGAACATTAATGGCGACGACGAACAGCAATTTCAGATGCAACGGATATCTGCTTAAGTACGGATGCTTCCCAACGGTAACTTTTCCATTTGAAGAAAGGAGCATTCAAGTCTGTGAAGCAAAAAGGAGACAGAGTATTTAAGCCGAGGTTAGAGCACGAACGAACAACTTTTGCGAATTTTACTCTTGAGCCCTAATCTGCGAAATTTATCATACTCTGTATTTCTTCTACACCTCTCGATTTTAACTTGAGATTTACTCCTTGTGAGAGTGTAGTCTGAGCTTGCAATTTACAAACTCAAAAATCTGTATAAGGCAGTGGATTGTCGCCCGTGAAGAACAATCCATATCTATAAAAGGCAGTTGATCGGAGCCTGGAATTTCGATCTGTTTATTCTCGTGAGGAGAAGGTTAAAGATCTTCAAGGGGGAACCTTGAAGCGTGGATGTAGGCAGGTTTTGGCCGAACCACGTAAAAACTCTTGTGTTGGTTTTTTCTCTCTCTCTCTCTGTTATTTTTATTGTTGTGTTGATTTGCTGTTAGATTAATAATTTTAAAAAGGTCTAATTCACCCCCCTCTTAGACAATCTCGATCCTACAATTGGTATCAGAGAAAGGTTAATCATTGTCTAAGTTGTATTTGAATTCTTGGTGATACATTTACCATGGCATTTAACACAAACTCTACACAAGTAGAAGGCCAGTCTACCACTAGACCTCTGTTCTTTGATGGTAATGATTATGTATACTGGAAGTCTAGAATGAGAATATGCGTTCAAGCTGTGGACTATGAATTATGGAATAACATAGAAAATGGTCCATACGTTGCTGTTAAAACAGAGAATGGTGTTAAGATCCCCAAAGCTTCACACGAACTAAATGATACAGACAAAAAGAACTTGAGCCTTAATGCCAAGGCAATAAACACATTGTATTGTGCTCTAAATATGAATTTAATAGAGTGCAAGGGTGTGAAAGTGCTCAAGAAATTTGGAACTTATTAGAAGTAACACATGAGGGAACTAACCAAGTAAAGGAGAGTAAATTGAGCATGTTAGTTCATGAATATGAACTGTTTTCTATGGAAAAAGAAGAAACCATTAGTTCTATGTTCACTCGATTTACTAATATCACTAATGGTCTTAAAGCTCTTGGTAAGATTTATTCAGGTGAAGAACATGTAAGAAAAATTTTGAGATGCCTACCTAGAGCCTGGCAAGCAAAGGTGACAGCAATACAAGAGGCTCGGGATCTAAATGTGCTCAAGCTTGAAGAGCTCATTGGCTCTCTGATGACTCATGAGATAACCATGAGGGCCAATGATAAGGAAGATCTCAAAGAAAATGAGATAAATAAAAGGAAGGATATTGCTCTGAAAGCCTCTTTAAGCAAAAATGAAACATCTGAGGAAGAAGTAGAAGAAGATGATGAGGACATTGCTCTCATCACTAGGAGATTCAGCAAGTTTCTCCGTAGGAAGAAGCTGCAAGGGAGAAGTTTTCCAATGAATGAAAAACTTCCTAAAGACAAGGAGATTACCTGTTTTGGGTGCGGCAAGCCTGGCCACATGAAGGCAGATTATCCACAGGCCAAGAAATATCCCAAGAAGTTTAAGAAGAAGGCTATGAAAGGCACTTGGGATGACAGCGAAGGCGACACCTCTTCTTCAGAAGATGAGGAAGTAGCCAACCTTTGCTTCATGGCACACAAAGATAAGGTTAGTTCTTTATCCTCTAGTACTTTGAGTGATAGTGAGAGTGATAATGATGATGGTGATCTGATTGATGCTTTTAATGACCTGGTTAAGCAATTTGGTATACTTAAGAATAAATATAACTTGTTGAAAAGAGAAAAAGCAGGTCTATTAGAAAAGCATGCTAAAGAAGTGGACTTGCATGAAAAGGAGATCACTGAACTGAAAAAGAAAAATGAAATTTTGAATAATCTTGTTCAGAAATTTACCTATAGTAGTAAAAAACTGAACATGCTGATTAGTGATCAAAGAATGACTTTTGGTAGAGCAGGCATTGGATATAATGGGAGTAGTAAAAAGAAGGTATATAAAAACTTTTTTGTTAAATCTACTGTTTGTCATGCATGTAATGATGTAGGACATAAATCCTTTGAATGTCCTTTTATAAACAAACAACAAGAAAGCTTGTTGTAAATTACACTGGGTTCCTAAAGGAACCAGACCTAACGCTAGGACCCAAAAGATTTGAGTACCAAAGAAGACAACCTGATTTCTGTTTTGCAGGATGATGCGTCTCCATTAAAGAATCAATGGTACCTGGACAGTGGCTGTTCAAGGCACATGACTGGAGATGCATCTAAGTTTGCTATTGTCAACAAGAAGAAAGGAAGTGTTACTTTTGGTGGAAACCAAAAGGGCAAAATTGTTGGCATTGGCAACATAGGTAACTCTATCAATCCTATTATAGAAAATGTTTTATTAGTTGATGGGTTAAAACACAATCTGCTAAGCATAAGTCAATTATGTGACAAAGGTTATGAGGTGATATTTAAATCAAATTCATGCATAATTAAAGATAGCTCATCTAGTTCTATACTGTTTAAAGGACACAGAAAAGAAAATGTGTATATTATTGATTTAGATAATATTGAATTTTCTGATGAAAAATGCTTTGCTATGAATTTTTCTAATGACTGCTGGACTTGGCATAGGAGATTAGGACACGTAGGGATGGATACCTTAGCTAAGATTACTAAGGAGAATTTAGTTAGAGGGATCCCTAAGATATCATTTGTGAATAATAAGGTCTGTGAAGCCTGCCAAATGGGTAAGCAGATCAAAAGTTCCTTTGCATCTAAGAATGCAAGTCTCTCCAACTCCTTCACATGGACCTCTTCGGTCCTTCCAATATAGCCAGCTTAGGAGGAAAATTCTATGTCTTTGTTATTGTAGATGATTTCTCTAGATTCACCTCGGTATTCTTTCTGAAGTCTAAGGATGAGACTTTTGATACCTTCTCTAGCTTTAGGAAAAGAGTTCAAAATGAAAAGGAGCTCACCATTGTTGCTATTCGTAGTGATCATGGTGGAGAGTTTGAGAATGAGAGATTTGAATTCTTGTGTCTCAAGTATGGAATTGAGCACAATTTTTCCTCCCCTAGAACCCCTCAGCAAAATGGTGTTGTTGAGAGGAAAAATAGGTCTCTCCAAGAGCTAGCTCGAACTATGCTCAATGAGAATTCTCTTCCTAAATACTTCTGGGCTGAAGCTGTCTCTAAAGCATGCTATGTACTCAATCGGGTCTCCATAAGACCTATTCTTGAGAAAACTCCATATGAGCTCTGGAGTGAAAAAGCTCATTCTGTTAAATACTTTAGAGCCTTTGGTAGTAAATGCTTTATTCTCAACACTAAGAATAACTTAGGAAAATTCGATTCCAAATCTGATCTTGGAATTTTTATTGGTTATTCTCTTTCAAGTAAAGCATATAGAGTATTCAATAGGAGAACTCTAGTTGTAGAAGAATCAGTTCATGTCAACTTTGATGAGTCCTTTCAACCTTCAATCAATGTGGATGACGATGATTCTTTGGATAGACAACTGGACTCTCTTTCTTTAGAAAAGCCTAGTGATCCCCTTCAAGTAGAAAAATCTTTAGAACCCTCTTCTACTTCTCTTGATATTATTCCTGTCAAGGATGAAAATTCTGCTCTTCCTAGAGATTGGAAGTATGTCAAAAACCATCCAATAGATGAAATTTTAGGTGATCCTTCTTTAGGAGTTAAGACTAGATCCTCTCTTAGGAATCTCTGTGCCAATGTAGCATTTATCTCTCAAGTAGAGCCTAAGAAGTTTGAAGAGGCCGAGTGTGATGAAAATTAGATTTTAGCTATGCAAGAGGAGCTAAATCAATTTGAAAGGAGTAAGGTATGGGAACTTAATCTACGGCCTAAGGATCATCCCATCATTGGAACTAAATGGGTTTTCAAGAATAAGTTGGATGAAAATGTGATTGTGGTTAGAAACAAGGCTAGACTAGTTGCTAAGGGATACTCTTAAGAAGAAGGTATTGATTTTGAGGAATCCTTTGCCCCTGTAGCTAGATTAGAGTCAATTAGGATGCTCCTAGCTTTTGCCTGCTACAAGAACTTCACACTCTTTCAAATGGATGTAAAGAGTGCATTTTTAAATGGTTACATCAATGAAGAAGTTTTTGTTGAGCAACCCTTAGGTTTTGAAGCTTTTGATAAACCCGACCATGTCTACAAATTAAGGAAAACTCTCTATGGTCTTAAGCAGGCTCCTAGAGCTTGGTATGATAGATTGAAGAATTTCCTTGAGGAAAGGAATTTCAAAAAGAGAAATACTGATTCAACTCTATTTACCATGCAAAAGGAGAATGACATTCTGTTAGTTCAAATTTATGTCGATGACATTATTTTTGGATCAACTAATGTCAACATGTGTAATGAATTTTCCTCCCTCATGCAAAGTGAATTTGAGATGAGTATGATGGGGGAGTTAAAGTTCTTCTTAGGTTTCCAGATTTGTCAATCTCCTGATAGAATTTTCTTCTGTCAAGAAAAATACATCAAGGAACTTCTAAAGAAATTTGGTTTAGAATCTGTCAAGTCTTCGAAGACTCCTATGAGTACCACAACTAAATTGGATAAAGATGAAAAAGGAATAAGTGTTGATATTAAAAAATATCGTGGTATGATTGGATCATTACTATATCTGACTGCTAGTAGGCCAGATATACTCTTTAGTGTTTGTCTTTGTGCTAGATTTCAAGCTGCTCCTAAGGAATCTCACTTAACTGCTGTCAAAAGGATTTTAAAATATTTAAGTGGGACACCTGACCTAGGATTATGGTATCCGAAGGGCACCTCGTTTGATCTGATTGGATATTCAGATTCTGATTATGCAGGTAGTCTAGTTGATAGGAAAAGCACTAGTGGCACCTGTCAGTTCTTAGGTGAATCTTTAGTCTCCTGATATTCTAAAAAACAGAATTTTGTTGCATTGTCAACTGCTGAGAGTGAATATATTGCTGCAGGCAGTTGTTGTGCACAAATGCTTTGGATGAAATGGACTTTGGAAGATTATAATCTATTTTATGATCGGATTCCTATTCGGTGTGATAACACCAGTGCTATCAACATTTCTAAAAATCCTATTCAGCATTCTAGAACAAAGCATATAGATGTCAGATATTACTTCATAAGAGAGCATGTTCTAAGAGGTGATATCTCCTTAGAGTTTGTAAACTCTGTAGATCAATTGGCCGACATATTTACAAAATCGTTGGATGAAAAGACCTTCAATAATATAAGAATAAGGTTAGGTCTCATTCGGTTTGAGAATTGCTAAGTTTCTTCTCTTGGAATTTCTTCCTGTGAAAAAGTGATCAGTGTTAGTGATGGCATCGGTGGACATAGTTAACCGGATGATATGTATCCTCCACTGACCGGATGATATGTGTCCTCCACTAACCTAATTATGTCTATGCATCGGATGATGTATTTTCTAATCTGCTGACACGTGTCATCTATCGGACGATATCAGTGTTACACGTGTGACTTCATCATGTTGGGCAGTGTTTTATTTCTTTTAAACTCTTATTTCTTCACCGAGACGCTTCATCTTTCGCGCTCTTTCTGAAAACCCCTGCCCTACCAATTCTCTCTCTCGATCTTATCTCTCCAATGGATCATCTGGTTTCATCATCTCGTGGAGTTTCCGAACCGGCCAAGAAGAAGGCCAAAGTCTCTGCTCGTCCAACTCTGGTGATTCCTCGTGCAAATAGTTGGCCGTCGTTCTATTTACTCAATCAGACTGCTGAAGCCAGGTATCACGAGGACTTTAAAGATAAGAAGTTGATTCCAAGTCGTGGTATTGTTCCAGACGAGTTAGTAGGTTTAAATTTAGTAGCACCCTTGACACACATTGGTTTAATAGGGTTGTTTGAAGTTGAATCTTTCTTTTACCCCACTGCCACTAGAATGTTCTATGCCAATCTTAGTTATCCTTCTGACCAATCAACCATCTCGAGCTATGTGTATGGAAAACACATAGTTCTTACCTCTCAATCCCTAAATGAGCTTCTGGGGAGTCCTCATCTAGATCAACATTCCAAAATCTATTCAACAGGGCTAGAACTCCCATTTCTTGTAACTCCCGAGGGAAAACAATTTTTGAAAGAAATTGCCCTAGACCCGCACAACATTCCTAATTCCTTAAAGAGCAAACATTTAACCATTAGAGCTCGACTTCTTTATCAGATGATCAGTTATAATGTTATTTCTAAGGGTGGTCATTATGATGATATTAGCAGCATGAAATTTATTGTTCTTTTTGCCCTCTATCAAAAGACCCCGGTTGATATAGGATACATTATTCTGAGAAGAATGATTCAGTGTGTTTCTTCAGGGCCTACATCCTTTCCCTATAACCTCCTTCTCATGAAGATCTTTCAAATGTCCGATGTTGAATTTCCCTAGGATGAGGATCCTTCTTGTCACAAATCATCAAGTTACTACTCTAAATCCACTTTGTCCATGATGGGAATTAAGAGAACCCGTCAAGGGAATTTTGTTTTGGATCAGTCCAAGCAAAGGGCTGCTAAGGTCGCAGCTGTCAGAAAAGGAAAAAGGAAACTGATTTTGGATGAAGAGTCATCAATGTAAGAAGGAGGTGGTGACTCAGAGATCCCTGCATTTGATATTTTCCCTCCTCATTCTCTGGTCTCACGCCCCCATATTCCTCCACCAGTGCCAAGACCCTCTGCTCCATCCTCTCTAGCCCATCTTTTTGAGGCCCTCTCAGTTCCTCAGCCATCTCCTCCCCCTACTCTTTTGGTACCTTTTCTGCCTCCTCCAGTCCCACTTCCTCCTCCAGTCCAAACCCCTCCTCCAGTCCAACTTTCTCCAGCAGTCCAACCACCTCATCCACTACTAACAGCTCCACTTGTCCACGTCTCCTCACCAATTCCATCAGTTACTCCTGCCACTCTTCTGACTTATCAGCGGCGATTTTCGTTGAGTGAGGCTCAGTACAATGATTTAAAGGCCTTTATTGACAGTCTAGGGTCAGCCCTCTGTCAGCTTGAGAAATCTCTAGACGCCAACCATGACCAGACCCAAAAGAACATGAGCATTGCTATGGATACTGGTCTTGGGTTGCTGTCAACGAAAATGGAGGGTCACCGCCGCATTGTTGCCAAGGAACTTGAGTTGCTCAGATCCTCTGTTGACAATCTGAATCCTGAACTCGAATCTGAACCCTCCAATTTAGTCTGTGTCACAGAGGCTTGTTCTGAAGACTTCCTCCCTCCGATCATCCGTCCAGAGGCAGGTGAAGATCCTCAGCTACTGCCCTTAGATCTTCAGGAAGCTACCCTGACATTCTCTCCTTCTGCTGCTATTTCTGCCCGAGAGCCCCCTTTCGAGTTCTCAAGTCCTATGGATGCCTCTCTTACTGCTTCTCCATCTGTAGCACATCCTTCTTGTCTGGACATGATAATGTTTCCAGAAATCTCTGTCATCTCTGATCCCTGCTTGGATTTGGTGGTTTATCAAGGACTCTCTCCATCTGCTGCTCCTCAGCCAGAGCCTTCTCCATGCCAGGATATAGTGATCTATAAAGCACCACTTCCTCCCACTATTGCTTCACTTCACGCACTTGTGGATACTTATTTTCTTTCAGATCTTGAAGTGCCCGCTTGGATTAGCCAAGCTTTCTGGACTCATTTTTTAGATTTCTTTAAGTAGAGGAGTTTGTTTGTAAACACGTTTATTGATATTCTAATGACATTTCTCTGATGTTTCTATCCCTTGTGGTGAATTCATTGTTTCTGCTGTCTCTTTATTTGTTTTTGATAATGTCAATGGGGGAGAACATATTTGATTGATTGATGCTGCCTGAGAAATAAATCAGATATGCTATGAATTGTGTATGCATGTTTTGAAAGAATTGAAATGAATTGTGTATGCATGTTTTGAAAAACTGGAATGAAACTGAAATGTATGCATATGCTGTGGGGAAGCTAGGATTATGGGGGAGAGTTATACTTAATCAAATTTATAGGTTGTCATCATAAAAAAGGGGGAGATTGTTGACTTAATTAGTGTTTAAGTCTAACTAAGTTTTTGATGATGTATTTGAATGTTAAATATGTAACTTGATTATGTTTATTAAATGAGAATAATGAATTATGCAAAGATTTTAATCTGTTGGAAATACCCTTGAAAAGGGTATTTTAGTTATCTAATGAATGTGGTTAAGTATACAGGGCTGTATAGTTATTTAACAGGGCTGAAAAATCGTTAAACAAAGGCGGATGAGAAATGAAGAACTCCACCGCTCGCTACACGACAAAGGCGGATGAGAAATGAAGAACTCCACCGCTCGCTACACGACAAAGTCGGATGAGAAATGAAGAACTCAACCGCTCGCTACACGATAAAGGCGGATGACTTCAAGAAGATATCCTACGCTCGCTAGACGACAAAGGCGGATGACTTCAAGAAGATATCCTACGTTCGCTAGATGACAAGGGCGGAAGACTTCAAGAAGACATCCTACGTTCGTTAGACGACAAGGGCGGAAGACATCCTACGCTCGCTAGACGACAAGGGCGAAAGACTTAAATGAAGACATCCTCCGCTCGCTATACGACAAGGGCGGAAGACTTAAATGAAGACATCCTACGCTCACTAAACGACAGAGGCGGAAGAGGTCTAAAACTTCATCATCCGATAACGTTTAATGTTGCATCATCCGACACCGGTTCAGCGTTTAAAGATTCATCATCCTATGCCGGTTCAACATTTTGAAGTTGCATCCACCGATGGCGGTTCAAGACTAAAACAACATTGTCTTCCGCCAGAATTCAAAGTTAGCGTGAAGCTATAGTGACATCGTTTTCAGCTTTAACTCCAGAACATTAATGGCGACGACGAACAGCAATTTCAGATGCAACGGATATCTGCTTAAGTACGGATGCTTCCCAACGGTAACTTTTCCATTTGAAGAAAGGGGCATTCAAGTCTGTGAAGCAAAAAGGAGACAAAGTATTTAAGCCGAGGTTAGAGCACGAACGAACAACTTTTGCGAATTTTACTCTTGAGCCCTAATCTGCGAAATTTATCATACTCTGTATTTCTTCTACACCTCTCGATTTTATTGTTGTGTTGATTTGCTGTTAGATTAATAATTTTAAAAAGGTCTAATTCACCCCCCTCTTAGACAATCTCGATCCTACAATTCTCTAAAACAGGAGCTTGCTTTGGTTTGTTTTGTTAACAAACTGATAGTTTATGTTTATTTATTTAACAAAAATAATTTAAAGTTGATTTTGTTAACATAGTTCAGGTTTTTTCTTGTTCCCCCCATTTCTGGATAGAACCCAATCGATTGGTTAGTTCCAGAATTTACAAGCCAAAAAATTTAGAAATAACAATGCTTGTCCATCACACAATTTGCTATTCCTAAAGTCATAACCAATATCATTACTGAAAGAATATTAGTAGGTGTACTCTTTTAAAAAAACTTGTTAACGTGTCAAATAATTATTTGTGCAATTAATATAATAAATTATAAAAAGTAATTTATTACATTTGTAGTGTCCCCTAATCCTATACCTCGAAATTTTCGTATAAATTAAATTTTTTTTTTTTTATAATGCTCATAAGATTTTTGACTTCTAAACCTCTAAATCGAAGTCTTGAGATTGTTGAAAACATTTGGGAAACCATTTAAAGGAAACATACAAAACCGTATGATTGGAATTGTTTAAAACCATTCGATAAAGTCGTTAAAACTGCTTTGGAAACCATTTAAAGAAATATATATAAAGGAACATATAAAACTGAAGAAAAATCTGTGCAAAGAATCGAGGGCAAAAACGTCTAAAGTGAGAAAACAAAAGGGCGATTGATCGGCCTTTTGACAGCCGATCGATCAGCCCTTGACCAGCCGATTGATCGCCCCCTTTCTGGCGATCGATCGGCTGCTGCTCTGGAATGATTTCCAGAGCGTAGCCCTCAAGAGCCGATCGTTCGCCCCTTTACAGGCGAACGATCGGGAACTCCTCTGGAAAACCAGAGAGTTCTGCGATCGATCGCCCCTCTTTCCGTGATCGATCGCCCCTCCTCCTTCTTCTTCTTCTTCTTCTTCTTTCCCTACTTCCTTCACCTCACTCACATACCACAATTTTTCCTCTACGCTTCTCCTTTCTCTCTTCATCCATCAAGGTCTATACCCCACTCAACATAAAACTCTTCAACCCCCCATACATTTCTCACTTCCCCAGTCATCCAAAAATCGACTCGAAACATATTTAAAACGAAGTAAATTTTCATGAAAACGAGCTGCGTGGTTCGGTTTAAAAACTAAATAATTCCTCCTGTTTAAAAGAAAACACCAAGCAGTTCCAGTAAGATTTCCAAAAATGAAAACTATCACTTAGACATTCAATACTTTCGTTCACCACCTATCCAAAAATAACCATTTTCATCAAAATACACTATCTATACGTTTTCCAATTCACTTAACCTATACCATCATCCTTCCCCACGGGTCAAAATACGCGTCGACTACCCAGCACGCTCCCACGGGCATCCTCCTTCAATCTGCATGCTCGTCAGGTAGAGGGACATCGTCCTTACCTTGCTCTAAGTCACCTACATCATAGAAACGAACTGTGAGCTAAATGCTCAGTAAGTCTACGTGAATGCAAGTGAATGCTATGCATATGCGGTTCGTAAAACATGCATCTTACCATTTCGCTATTCATTTCATTTCATATATGTCACCGGGGCTTCACTCTCGGTAGTTAAAAGCGGCACATCCGGCGATTGGATAGCCTCTTTCATCTACCCGGAGGGTAAACATGCTTCACATGTTGGACAGCCATGTTTGAACCACCATTCCCGACGTGACCATAATTACATACATTTTACCTTTTTGTTATCCTTTTCCTTTCATGAAAACGTGCATGGAAATTCCTTTTTCGTGCTTTTTCATAAAGCCATGATACATGAACATGTACGATGCCATAAAACCAAAGGATAAACAAGCAACAACTCAGACATACGACAATTTAACTAAAACTAACTACCCAACACATCAAACATCTCCAAATTCCTCAATCAACATAATCTTATGATGTAGGCCAAATCGGCCAAAGTAATTCACGAGAACTTACCTCGCGTCCTTTGCACACCTAGCTCCTCGTTTCGAGCTTTGTCACCTAGAACAATCCATAGCATTCATTGTTAAAATCGAGCCTAAACTATGAGATTCGTAAACTAACGAAACTCCTAACTAAAGGAAATTTCATAAAATTCTAATTAACCTCACTCGGGCATTTTATCGAGCAATTTACGCTCACACATAACAAACCTCCATTAATGGAGGTTTCCAAAGCCTCCATACCCGATTTTCCAAACAAAACGCCCAAATCATCCATTATATCGACTAATTACTCTCAATAACCTTAAAGATGGCAATAACTAACCATTCTTCACCTAACCCGGTTATTTTCGACAAAATCTGACAAAACCCTAACCGTTTACCAAGCTAGAAATCGAAAACTAAGGCTCTAAAACTACGGATTCGTACCTAGGGCGTTGTTCAGAGAAGGAAACGTGAAGATGCTTGTTGATCGGAGGAGAAACCGGTGAAGCACCGTGGAAGATCGTCGCCTGGAGGAGAGGCGCCAGAGAGAGGGAGGAGAGGGGAGAAAAACGTTTAAGTGTTAAAATCGAGCCTAAACTATGAGATTCGTAAACTAACGAAACTCCTAACTAAAGGAAATTTCATAAAATTCTAATTAACCTCACTCGGGCATTTTGTCGAGCAATTTACGCTCACACATAACAAACCTCCATTAATGGAGGTTTCCAAAGCCTCCATACCCGATTTTCCAAACAAAACGCCCAAATTATCCATTATATCGACGAATTACTCTCAATAACCTTAAAGATGGCAATAACTAACCGTTCCTCACCTAACCCGGTTATTTTCGACAAAATCTGACAAAATCCTAACCGTTTACCAAGCTAGAAATCGAGAACTAAGGCTCTAAAACTACGGATTCGTACCTAGGGTGTTGTTCAGAGAAGGAAACGTGAAGAAGCTTGTTGATCGGAGGAGAAACCGGTGAAGCACCGTGGAAGATCGTCGCCTGGAGGAGAGGCGCCAGAGAGAGGGAGGAGAGGGGAGAAAAACGTTTAAGTGTGAGGGAGAGAGGGTTTTTGGCTTTTTAATAAATTTGACTTGTCAAATGACAAGTTTGCCCTTTGGTTTAAATCTCCCGTTTAACTCATCGTTCGATTATCGGTTCGGTTTCTCCAAAATTTTCTTATTTCTCCAATAATTCCAATTTATTACTAGAGCTCTAATAAAACTTTATGTTCATCAAACGAGTTTAATTTGCTATTTCTACGAATTAAACCACTATAGAGTCAAAGACGGAAGTTCGGGCATAATACCTTCGATTTTGATTTCTCAATTTTCATATTTCTCTTAAAATTCATATTAATTATAAGAATTCCATTAGAACTCTCAATTCGCAAAACGGACATATTTCAATTATTTACAAAAATGTCATTGTGCGAAAATTCAAAAACCCGTAAAATCGGGTGTTACAACATTAATTGCACATTAACTTCACCAATCATTATTTGACAAGTAAGCAAGTTTTTTAAGAGAATAACTCTAGCATTACTCTTACTGAATACGTTAGAATCCCATAAAAACCATAAAAGACATGTTGGTCACAAAGAAAATCAAATCTTTAAAAATATTGCATGTTTTACTACTTATTTAACTTAAGTGTGTTCCTTTCTTGTATTTGGTTAAATCTAGGTCATTATTTTAGTACTAATTGTATTTGTTATATTAATAACAAAATGACACATAAATCATATTAGGCTGTTAAATTAGAATATAAAATTAGAGATCAACATATCATTACTCATTTTATTAAGTCAATTGAATTTTTTGTATTAATTGACTAAATCTAAATAGTTTTGTGTGAATATTATTATAGGTAACAAGGAGAGGATCCTTTTACTAATACAAAGAGTCATGACATTTCATTTATATGACCCATCCCAGAATCAAAGTTCCAAAGCGTTTATATTGAGAGAGAATATAGTCTGCTAGAAAATTGTTGAGGGAAATCCGGTCCTGAGTTATGAGCAATGTTTACCTAACACTAATCGGAGTGCCTAGTTGCTGGGACTTGATTCGAAGATCATAAAGTCAATACATGTTTTTCCATCCACTAGGCTGTGGAATTTTAAAGACAAAGTTTGCTTGAAAAATATGATTACGTAATAAATTATAAATATTTAATTTATTATATTAATTATATCAATAATTATTTGACACGTCAATAAATATTTTAAGAGAACAGAATAACAGAGTACACATAGTATTATTCGAAAAATATTTACTTTGATTTTTAATGAGTTTTTTTTTACTTGGTTTTTATGGTTTAATCTGATTCTTAGACTCTAGAATTGAAAACCGAAGAATTTCTCCATTCCTGAAAATTGGAACCGAACTCGGTTCTTCAATGTCAGGAAACAAACTAGATCAGACCGAAAGTGGTTTTTTTCAGTTCCTTCGATCTGGTTTGGTTTTGTCTACTGCTCTAGTATAAAATTATTTTGCATAAGCTGATTCTCGAATAACGTAAACCCATATTTCTCATTGTCTATCTTCTCCCGTGACTAAATTACCATCACATCAAGATTGGTATTTTGAAAAACTGATTTTAGTACCGAACAGAGTAAAATTGAACTTCTCAATTCAATTTTTGGTCCTTTTTTTCAAAAACCGGTATGAACCGAACCCATATTAAATATTTATATATATTTTTAAACTTTAAATTTGAAAATTTCAGAAACCAAACTAAACCGATCAAAATCGACTCAAACCGAAGACAAACTAACTAAAACCGATAAAAAAACAAGACCTAACCAAAAAATATTCAAAACCAAAACCAAACCAAAATTGAATAGTGCAAAACCAAAGAAATCAGCTCGATTTTGGTTCGGTTCTAAAACCTAATCCGTCGGTCCCAAATAGAAGTGAAAAAGACTGAAGTGAGTTGATCTTAGAATTAACCTATGGTCGCAGGAACTTTCAGGGTAGACCAAATGGTTAAATAAAATTCTATGGGCTCATTCAGGCCCATTATCTATTGTTGGGTTTACGTGTAAGGCCCATATTATATTAGTCTTTGCAAGTCAGGTCCCACCGTCGGAGACCATAAAAACCTAGTGAATAAGGGAAGCTTTGGAGTATTCAGCAATGGCAGCTGTAGACAGCAACGACGACGATGAAGTGAACCCCGTTGCTATGATTCTCCCTTATGAGCAGGATGATGTTAAGAACTTCTCTGCAAAATATGGAGAAGAAAGACTGGAGCATTTACAGCTGCATTTCCTCAATTCGATCAACTCGTCGGTGGCGATTAGACAGCTCCCGTCGCAAGGGCTCTCCTTCCAGCTATGGCCGGCGGCCACAACTCTCATCACGCTTCTCGATCAGCTTGGTTGTCATCCTAGAAACAGTCCTCTTACTCCGATGATCTCAGACTTATCCGACGGTCCAATCTCTCGTCCTCTGAACATTCTCGAGATCGGATCGGGTACTGGATTGGTCGGAATAGCTGCCGCCGTCACGCTCGGCGCTAAGGTCACGGTCACTGACCTCCCGCACGTAGTCTCCAATCTTCAATTCAATGTCGAAGCAAACGCAGAGGTTCTGCGTTCCAACGGAGGATCTGTTCTGGTGAGGCCGCTAAGCTGGGGAATTGAGGAAGACGTGGAAAGGATTGGGAGAGATTTTGATCTAGTAATGGCGTCGGACGTAGTATATCACGATCACCTTTATGAGCCGCTTCTGAAAACGCTTCAGTGGTTGCTCATGGGAGGAGGCAATGACAAAATGATGTTCGTTATGGCTCATCTTAGGCGATGGAAGAAGGAATCCGGCTTCTTCAAGAAGGCGAAGAAGCTGTTCAAAGTGGAGGTTTTATTCGTCGATCGACCCCCCGAGGGATCTAGGCTCGGAGTTGTTGTCTATCGTTTCGCCGCTAAGCGGAAGTAGATCCATGGTGGCCATGACTGTCAGAGTAGCCATTGTTAACGGAAAGAGCTTTTGACTTGAGACCTCCAAACTTGGCAGTTTTCTCATCGTCGAACTCCATTGTTCTTGAAAATTCTTGATCAGCACACTTCAGGAGCTTTTCCTCCAAGTATGCTCGTGAGATCATCTATGTCAGAGAAGGATTTGATGAGCTCCACACTGATTTTCTTTTAGGTAAACGAATTTCACCATCTTTGATTTGATGTGTTTTGGAATCCAGAGACTGCAAATTGAAAGCTTGCTCTACAAACGTAGCAAGAGATGTTTTGCAATGTTAGCATAGGCTTTAAGATTTGATCAGATTTGTAACTACCCGGCCCGGCCCTACCACCGAGAGGATTCGCGGACTATACTAATGATCTTTTTCCCTTGGTAATACCCTCATCAGCCCTCGAACCCATGACCTCCAGACTTAAGTATATGAAAACACTAGAGCTGGTATCACTTGAGCTAGTTTTTTAGTAACTCAAGTGGTACTAGCTCTAGTGTTCTCATGTACTTAAACTTGGAGGTCATGTGTTCGAGGGCTAAAGAGAAAATGAAATTCTCCACCAGGAGAAAAGATCATAAGTACGGACCGCGAATCCTCTCGGTGGTAGGGATTAGACTGCCGGTTAGAGAGCGCACGATCTGGTCTGCGAATCCTCTCAATTGTAGAGGTTGGGCCCGGTGGTTACAAGATTACTCATACTATATAAGTTTGGGTTTTTTTTAAAAAAAACCTCAAACTATCGGTTTATTTTAAAAAAACCTTAAATTTGACTATTCATCAAAAAAAACCTCAACCTTTCATAAATATGCAGTCTAAACCTCGCAGGGGGGGTCAGCAGGCCGTCCTCCTCAATCGAGTACGGCCGGTCCAACTGGACCGGCCGTACTCGACTCATTTTGCAAAGGTTTTGCAATTTTTTGGGGAACTGGACCGGCCGTACTCGACTCATTTTGCAATTTTTTGGGGAGAGTACGTCCTCTATTAGGAGAGTACGTACTCCACTAGAGAGAGTACGTCCTCTATTAGGAGAGTACGTACTCCACTAGAGAGAGTACGCCTCTCCTAGAAGAGGACGTACTCCACTGGTTAAAACCCGTGACTTTTGTCACGGGTTTCATTTTTTAGTGGAGAGTACATCCTGTCCAGTTGGACAGGACACTCTACCCTCTATTTAAAGTCAGACCTCGGCTTTAAAAAAATCACAAAATTTCTCTCAATTCTCTCTCTCGTTTATTATTTCTCTCACTCGTTTTTTATTTCGACGATAATTTTTCGCGTTCATCTACAACGTACGAAGGTTTTTTTTTTTATCATTTACTTTACACATCCAACAAAAAAAAGAGTTTTTTTTTTTTTTAAAAAACCCTAAAGTAAGGATTGGTAGTAAAAAAAATCCTTAAAAAATACTATTCATCGAGTAAAACCTTAAAGTATCGAAAACATGCAATTTCAACCTCGCAGGAGGGTGAGAAGGCCGTCCTTCGTTACAACTTATCTTGCAATTTTTGCAAACTATGGAGGCCGAGTACGGCTGGTCCAGCTAGACCGACTGGCCACCATAGCCATGAGTTTTTTTTGTTGAATGTCTAAATTAAACATAAAAAAAAATACCTTCGTATCTTGTAGGTGAACGCGAAAAAATATCGTCGAAATAATAAACGAGAAAGAGAGAATTGAGAGAAGTTTTGTGATTTTTTTAAAGCCGACGTCTGACTTTAAATAGGGGGTAGAGTACGTACTGTCCAACCACTAAAACAATGAAACCCGTGACAAAAGTCACGGGTTTTAACCAATGGAGTACGTCCTCTTCTAGGAGAGGACGTACTCTCTCCAGTAGAGTACGTCCTCTCCTAGCAGAGGACGTACTCTCTCCAGTGGAGTACGTACTCTCCTAATAGAGGACGTACTCTCCCCAAAAAATTGCAAAACCTTTGCAAAATGAGTCGAGTACGGCCGGTCCAGCTGGACCGGCCGTACTAGATTGAGGAGGACGGCCTGCTGACCCCCCCTGCGAGGTTTAGACTGCATATTTACGAAAGGTTGAGGTTTTTTTTTGATGAATAGTCAAATTTAAGGTTTTTTTTAAAATAAACCGATAGTTTGAGGTTTTTTTAAAAAAAAACCCTATAAGTTTTTATATTTTCAAACTATTGTACCTTTCTTTTCATATTGATAATATAGAAATACTATTCATCTTCTTCCTCCTCACTCTTTTCCTTATGTTTCTTCTTCATATCCTATATTCCTCAACATGGTATCAGAGATAAAATGGCTTCGTCAAGCTCTACGATCTCGTCCTCTCCTTCGACTCATTCTTCCTCTTCTCTCCCTCCCTTACCTTCCTTGAACCGAACTCTTACCATTAAACTAGACACCACAAACTACCTCGTTTGGAAAGTTCAAATCCTCAATATTGTTATAGCCAGTGGGATCGAGAATATTCTGGATATCTCCCATCCAACCCCACCTCAGTTCCTGGACTCCATTTCTCTTCAACACAATCTCGACTTCACCATATGGCAAAAATACAACCGGTTAATAATGAGTTGGATATTCTCCTTATTTTCCGACAATCTTCTCCTACAGATTGTTCACTACACCACTGCCTGTGAGATTTGGAACGCCCTCGGCCGGATGTTTGCCTCATCTTCTCTTGCCAAAATCACCGATTTTCGAAGCCAATTGCATACCCTCTATAAGGATGACATTTCCTCAAAAGTTTATATTCAGAAAATGACCTCATTGTGCAATACTCTTTCTGTCATTAGAGAGTCAGTCTCCTACCGTGACCATGTCTTCTACTTCCTCGGCAGTCTCGGCAGCGAATACAATGCGTTTGTCGCATCTATCACAAATCGGCCGGACCAACCCTCTCTTGAAGAGATCCACAGCCTTTTGCGAAGTTTCGATTTTCAACTGGAAAAGCAAAATGCTGCCCCTTTGCTTCCGAATCCGTCTTCCTTTTGAGCTAATGCTGCAATCCGGTCGTTCTATCGTCCTCCACGGCCGTTCCAAAGTACCCAGTTACTGCCTTCGGTTGGATTCGTGCCAAAAAATGTTTTCGGTTCACCACATGTATACGGGTCAGGAAACAAAATCGAATCAAGAAATAGATTCGGGCCAAGCAATCTTCCACCCACAGCCTGGCGACCGACCCGACCGGACCCAAGACCAACTTCAGGCTCTGATGTCAGATCTGCTACGAAATGGGTCACAGAGCCACTATTTGCTATCATCGACTGGACAACACCTTCAGGCCTCAGCCTTCTGCCCAAGCCCAATATGCCAACTCCTTTAGTGTTTTCCCTTCCTCTGCTCATGCAAATACAGCTAGACCCCCGCCATCTCCGGGCGCATCTGCACCAACTGCGGCGTGGACGTTAGACACTGGAGCTACTCATCACTTGACTCCTCATTCGTCGCTGCTGTTGTGAAAAAATGCTTACGCAAGTGTAGGTGTCGCAAAAGTAATAAAGTTCGTAAGTACGAGTCGATCCCTTGAAGACTAGTTTTACTAATTTTTAGACTAATTAGTTTCAATTTAATTTGAATCACAAGGTTTTGATAATTTTGGATTTAAAATAACACAGCAAAATAATTTAATTAAATAGCTGAAATTAAATGAATTTTAAAATGTAATGAAAAAATTCTAGGGTTTCCGATTTCACCTAAATTAATCCTATTTAGTATTCATAATCCAGTTAATTAAAATGTATTTCTATGAGTTGATGGCAATTTCACGAAAATATTTATCAGTCTCTCTCGAATATTAACAAACTTACTCAACTAACGGGTTATTACCTCTCGATTTCAAACCCTAAAAATTAATTGAATACATTAAAAATGAGAAATTATACTACCACATGAACGCCTTAGCTCTACCCTAAGATCATTTTTATGGTAAATTATTCAATACACGATTATTAATTACCTCTCGGTCTCAAAACAATCCTACGAGCATGCTATTGTTAATCAGACAATCGCAAGTATTAAAAACATAATAATTTACTCAACACAATATCGAAACAGAAAATAAACAACTTGAATTAAAGGAAAAACTAAACAGTCTTAATTCCGCTACATCGTAGCCCCAGAAAAGAAAATTAGTTCATGCTAAAATATCGAGAAACAACGAGAATAATAAAGATGTTCATAATTGATAAGAGAAAGAGAAAGAAAAACTATGTTGAAATTCAGTTTCCGAAGCTCTCGCTCTGTTCTGGTTTCTATCTCGATGTTCTGAATGATAGTTTCCCAATTAGGTTAACCTAATTCTTTGACAGATTAGGTGTTTTGCTTTGATGAACAGCACAGATTAATCCAATTAAACCCTTTAATTCAGATTAAAAACTTAAATCACACAGCTGATCAATCGCAGCATAAAAGCCAACCGATCGACTGTCTTTCTGCTCAAGGAACACAAACGTGTAATGCTTAGCCGATCGATCGCCCAAATGTGGCCGATCGATCGGCACTTTATCTGCTTGTGTAACGTTGACTTTCTCCGCTTCAGCCGATCGAACACCCAAATGTGGCCGATCGATCGGCTATGCTTCTGCCTTCTTCATCTTATAATAGCTTCAGCCGATCGATTGCCTAGATATGGCCGATCGATCGGTAACTGCTCTGCTAAACAACTTCGTCAATTTTCTTCAGCCGATCGCCTGCACTGTGGCCGATCGATCGGCAATCATTCTGCTTTTTCTTCATTAACGCATCCAATTCTTTTGGTTAAAAGTCTTTCCTATTATTTTTCACTTTAACTACACACTCACATCAAAATCATCAAATGTTTTCAAAAACTTGAGAAAAAGTTATCGAATCAAAGAATAAACTAGTACGAATAAGTGTGTAAAATACACACTTATCAGCTGCTGCACCATTCCAATCCTTACACCGGTTCCACTCAAGTCCTCACCACCGACGATATGTCTGTTCCCATTCTTAATTTTGGCTCTGTTATTATTTCGGCCGTTGATCGTACTCTCAATTCAAGTAATGTCTTTCATACTCCTCTTCTTACTCATAACCTACTCAGTGTAAACCAATTGTGCTGTGAGAAATCAGTTTTTGTTGAATTTCATTTCAACTATTTTCTTGTGAAGGATAGAAGTTCTCACCGAGTTCTTCTCCGGGGTTCCCTTTGTAATGGGTTGTACCAGACCTCATCCACCCCTCAACCACTGTCCTTGATTGCCTTATCGTCAGCTTCTGATCTTCCAACAGAGAGCCCTTCCCAGCTATGGCATCGTCGCCTCGGTCATCCGTCGTTTCCTATCTTGAAGAGTATTTTGTTGTCCCGTAATGTTCCATGTTCTAAAACTGAGCTGCCCAAATTTTGCATACCTTGTCAAATGAGCAAGCATTTTACTTGCCTTTTACAATTTTCAATTCTCATGCTTTGTCACATTTTGATCTTGCACACACAGATGTTTGGTGATGTGCCAATAGGCCTAAAAGCCCAATCAAAGACTAAGGCCTAATCCATATCCAAAACTCATACTACTTATTACTTGCTTACTAATGACTTTATTTCTTTTACAAATAATGGACTCAATGAAGGCTTGGAGCGGAGGCCCAATTCACATGGCAAAGATCAACCTCATCACTTAACCTCTTGGGATGCACGGGATGAAAAGAATCGGCTGGATTAGCAAAAGCGAGAATTTGTCTTCCCGGAGACAAATCTTGTAATTTATTTTCCGTTGGTTTTCTTTAAACAAACATTAGTTTTATTTTATGTTTTGGTAAAAACCATTAGCCCTTAGAGTTGTATGGTGGGTAGCTAATTTGGGTTAAAGTGAATCATCTTGATGTGGGAGGCCCAACCCATTAGAAGACAAAAGGGAGAAGAAGCACACAAAGAACAATTGGTAGTGGACACAAAGATTGATGACGTGGCACAAGGAGGGCACTTGATGACATTTGCAAGGGAGGAAGCCTCACCATTGGATGAAGAAGCAAGGACAAGAGGTAGTGCACACAAGGAGGATGCTTGATGACATTTGCAAGGGAGGAAGCCTCACCATTGGATGAAGCACAAACACAAATCATCTTGGCCACCCATCATCTCACTCATTCAACGGTTCACATTCAAATTTGCAAAACCCTAGCTACCATAAGATCTCTATTTAAGCATGACACTTGGCCATTGTATGGGTCTTTTGCCCAATTAATCTATTGAGGTATCTTTTATTAAGACAAGGTTGTCTTGGTGAAGAATCTTCCAAGGTTGGTGCCATTGGAATTCTACCTAGGTTGGTCCCAAGGTAGATATCGGTTTGCTTAAACCGATTGGAGAGAACCTTCATTGCTTCCAAGCGTGTGGTGGCTTGAAAGCCCTTACTCCTTACTCTATTCCAAGTCGCCTTGGTGCTGGAATCATTAGAGAAGGTCACACCAATCCCAAAGACTGGTCTTCTTCCTTGGAAGAAGCATTAGCCAAGGGGGTAACTCAATACCTCTATCGGCCGGTTCAAGGTTTTATCATTTTCTTTATTTTTCTTCACAGAACACTATCACCACTTTACACGTACTTCATCTTCCATCTCTTAGCTTCATTTCGTCTGAAGAAATCGTTTCATTTTGAGCACTTTAATCTTTTCATTTATGCTCATACATTTTATTGCTCTTGGGTTAGCCAACCAGTGAGCAACCCTTACTCTTTGGGTGATAACTCGCTCATTTTCAGGTCGTTACCCATCATTTAGGGTCTTTCCTCTGTTAATTCCACGACTGGTGCTCGATATTTTGTCTTGTTTATTGAATGATTGCAGCAGTTTCACTTGGCTTTATTGTTTAAAATTAAAGAGTGAAGTTCACAATACTTTCATGCAATTTCATAACTTTGTACAAACTCAATTTGGTCAAAAAATTAAATCCATTCAATCTGACGGCGGTGGTGAATTTCAATCTCTCTCCAACATTTTTAAATCTCTTGAGATTCATCATCGTGTCTCATTTTCATACCCTCCAAATCAAAATAGTCGAGCTGAGCGAAAAAATTGTCATATTGTCAAAACCGGACTTGCTCTTCTTTTTCATTCGTCTGTCCCTCAAAAGTTCTGGCCTTATACATTTGCCACTGACACTACATTAATAAATCTCGTACTTACCCTGGTTTTAAATCATAAATCTCATTTAGAATGTTTATTTCATTCTGTCCCTTCTTATTTCAACCTTTGTGTTTTTGGCTGCCTATGCTTTTCTCTCCTTCGCCCTTTTAACCGCCACAAATTGCAACAATGTTCTCTTCCTTGTGTCTTCATAGGCTATAGTTCTCAACATAAAAGCTATTATTATCTAGATCATATGTCAAATACAATTTACATTACTTCTCATGTTATTTTTGAATCCATCTTTCCTTTCTCGTTAGTTTCATCCTCAATCTCATCACCACCTCATTTTTTTAATCCGATTGTCTCCCCACCACTCCCCACCCTTATTCTCTCCCCACAAACACCCTACCTTTCACCTTATCTCCCACCCCAACCCCTCCTGTTCAAACCCCCTCCTCTCTTTTATTACTCGAAAACAATACCAACGTGAGCAAACCTACAATTACCATAAATGACCATTCTATGAGGACTCGGTCCAAGGCTGGCATCTCCAAACCAAGGGTTCTATCTGCTGAATCATCTGTTGAATACACAACATTTCTCCAAGCTTCAAAATATCCCCTTTGGATGGCCGCGATGCATGATGAAATCTCGGCTCTTCACAAAAACAATACCTGGAAGCTTGTTTTCCTACCACAAGGTGCTAAAGTTATTGGCTGTAAGTGGGTTATTCAT